>CM067168.1:36171153-36187547 GCA_034093135.1 Erigeron breviscapus
CTATGTCACTTGCACGTTTAAGGATCCAAACGTAATGAAGTTAAAGTGTGTGAATGTCTAGGAATGTGTGTTACCTAGACTATATGTGTGTGAATGTTTGGGAATGCAGGGACCCAATATATATGTGTGAAATTGAGCTCATAAAACTAATGCAGGGAAAGTGTTAAGCTTAACCCGTACTTGTCTCAACCGGATGAGTGCGTTGATGCAGTTGTTGCTTGGGTGGCTCCTCGCAACATGGTCTTTATAACGCAGGGCGAGTAATACGAGAGGTTTGACCAACCTCCACATACGGATTACTCTTGGATTGGCTTGTCACTCCTTAACGACGTAAGATGAGTAGTCTTTTGACTGATCATCCAGTCGGGTGTGATGCAGGGCACACTTATATGCAGTAACAAAGATACGTGTGACAATGTGTGAACTAATGCAGGATAGGCACATTTAGGATGATTATCCTAATTAATATGAAGTCGAAATGTAGTATATGTGTGAACGTGTGATGTGTGTTGTGCCTAATAAAACTTGTCTAATAATGAAGATTGTTTTAATTGGACAAATTCTTTTAAATTAAGTGTTATCTTACTTAGCTATTCTTATAGCTAACACTTGCTTTTTTAATGTGGTTGTTCCCTCAGGTTTAGCTTGATGGAATTAGATGAAGGATGTGTGAGCTTGGGTAGATTCATTGAAGGAGCCTTAGTTATCCATAGACGATTCTTGCTTAGACATTTATTTACATTTCGTACTTAATGTCGAATTTATGTTGTGACATGTGAACGGTTGTTTTATGTTGGGCAACCGTTGGGTTTTCATTTGAACTATTGTTTGATATGGCATGTAACACCAAATAAATGCAGAAACCGAAATGTTTTTATCGGTTTTGACTTTTACAGTCTTTACTTCCCCAATTTAACACCGTTAGGTGAAAAGTTTTGAAAACCCATATTTTTAAACGACGGGTGTACAAGTTGGTATCAGAGAAGTGGTTTAAGTGAACCAAGGCCTATTAACCATAGGATTTGGACTTAAACTTAAGATATGCATGCTAGGTATTTGTAGGATGCCTTAGTTTTAATGAAAGATGATATAGGATGGGTTGGGATGAGTGCGAGTGTGATAGGGCTTATGAGATGTTTACGTTACGATGATATGTTTTAGCCTTATCTTAACAAGCATTTTGCTTTAATTTGCGCTTATCGACTCTACTTTTTATTAAAGGAAAATGGTTAACACTCGCAACCGCAACTTCCGACGTGATGGAGCTACTGCTAGCATTACCCTACCTGTCCATCCAGGTGCAGGCGCTGCAAATGCTGCCAATGCTGCTGCTGCTGTTGCAGCCAATGCAAATAGAAATCGAGGAAATCCCCGCCAGGTCAATCAGCAAGGCTCATTGGGTCCTATGCCTCCACCTCCCGGCAATCCACCTAGGGTTAATGAGAAAGTGGTGGAACAAATCCCTAACACGACTGAGTTGTACAATCTCGTACGGACTCTCCAGACCCAATTGGCCCAGACACAGGAGCAATTGAACAACGCTCTTGCTGAAAATGCTGAAGGAACTGATGGCAACTATTCAGTGCCTTCTCACCACTCTGAGCCACCGGTCGATGATGTTGTTGTCCCCCCTGCAAATGCCGTTGTGGTTACTCCTAATGTCGTTCAAGCCCCTCGGTTTAAGTTGAAAGTTTCCAGAAGTGTGGAGGTCAGAAGTTTGATGGAACCCTTAATGCAGTGGGTTGCATGGAATGGCTCGATGATACGGAGATGGTCTTTGAAGCCTGTGACTGTCCCGAGGATAAGAAGGTGTTGTGCGCTAGTCGAATGTTGAAAGAAGGTGCTCGGGATTGGTGGAAGAGCATTACTATTTCGATGACTCCAGCTATGGTATCTGCTATCTCGTGGGCTAACTTTAAGCAGAAATTCATTGAGGAATATATTGGGGTTCATGAGCAGCGTAAGATGGAAAAGGAGTTTCGTGCCTTGACGGCTGAAGTCGGAAAGGTCAACGAGTATGCTCGTTCCTTCATGGAGAAGATGAAGTTCGTGGGTCATTTATTCCGTACTGATGCAGATCAGGTTGCTTGCTATGTTGATGGTTTGCCTCTGAGTTATCGAGGTATCTGCAGGCAGCACAAGACTCTGACTGAAGCTATCAAGGAGTCTAAGAAGCTTGACGATGATTTCGCTTCGGACAAGAAGGTTGAGAAGAGTGATGATAAGAAGTCGGGTTTAAAAGAAGGTCAAATTGGTCTTCCAATAACAATAATAATAAGAAGTTCCGTGGAAGTGGTAGTTCGAGTGGTGACAAGGATAAAAAGAAGAATGGTTCATGGTGTACATTTTGCAAGACAATTCATGAAGGGCATTGTACCGACAAGACAAGAAGGTGCCATAAGTGTGGGAAGTCGGGACATCTTGCCACTGAATGTAGGACAAGACTCGTTGCTACAAGTGCCAAGAAACGGGTCATCTCATTGCCGATTGTCCACAGATGAAGAATGTTGGAAAGAAGACCGCCATGACAGCAACAAAAGTGAGAGCTCTTCAAATGACGGTTGATGACGCAAGGAACAACGATGAAGTGGTATGTGGTACTTTTCTTGTTAACTCAAAGCCTGCCTCTGTTTTATTTGATTCAGGTGCAAATAGGTCGTTTGTGTCCACATTATTTGCTCCTAAGCTAGAAAGAGTCACTACTCCCTTAGATTGTTCATTAGAGGTAGAAATTGCTAATGGTACGGTTAATAATATACGTGTGGGTTATGACGATTGTGACATTGAGATTGAAGGTCGTTCTTTTCCAGTCCAACTATTGCCTACTACCTTAGGTAGTTTTGATGTAGTGATTGGTATGGATTGGTTGGCTAGAAATGAAGCTAGTATTTTATGTTCCCAAAAGATAATTCGATTGCCTATATCCGAGGGTAAAGTGATAACGGTGTATGGAGACAAGAAGAGAGGAGGAATAAAGATTATTAGTATGATGAAAGCTATAAATGTATAAGGAAAAACAAGAGCCATTTCTTGGCTTATGTCATTGATGCAAGAAAGAGAAGTCTCCAATCGCTAGTGTTGATGTAGTATCCATTTCCCGATGTGTTTCCCGATGATCTACCCGGTATTCCTCCCGATCGTGAAGTTACTTTTCAGATAAATCTTATTCCCGGTGCTACACCCGTTGCTAAAGCACCTTACCGATTAGCTCCTACAGAAATGAAGGAATTAATGACGCAACTTCAGGAGTTACTTGACAAGGGTTCATACAACCTAGTTCCTCGCCTTGGGGAGCTCCGGTTCTCTTTGTTAAGAAGAAGGATGGATCGATGCGCATGTGTATTGACTATCGTGAGTTGAACAAACGAACGGTCAAGAACAAGTATCCTCTCCCGAGAATTGATGATCTTTTTGATCAACTACATGGTGCTTCGTATTTTTCAAAGATTGATTTGCGGTCCGGTTATCATTAGTTGAAGGTAAAGAAGGAAGATGTAGCAAAGACAGCTTTCCGAACTAGATATGGTCATTATGAGTTCTTGGTCATGCCATTTGGGTTGACCAATGCTCCAGCCGCGTTTATGGACTTAATGAATCGGGTATGCCGCCCCTTTCTAGATCATTTGGTTATTGTGTTTATTGACGATATTTTGATCTATTCTAAGTCAGAGGATGAACACCGTGAGCATTTGAAAGCAGTTTTGGAGGTGTTGAGGGAGAAGAAGTTGTACGCAAAGTTTTCTAAATGTGAGTTTTGGCTCCGAGAAGTGCAATTTCTTGGTCATGTTATTTCATCAGAAGGTATTAAAGTAGATCCTTCAAAGATTGAAGCTGTTTCAAAGTGGGAGCAGCCAAAGACTCCTACCGAGATTAAGAGTTTTCTTGGTTTGGCTGGGTATTATAGAAGGTTTATTCAGGATTTTTCCCGAATAGCCAAGCCTATGACGGAATTAACAAAGAAGGGTGTGAAGTACGAGTGGACTGAAAAGCAGGAAAATGCATTCCAAACGTTGAAAAAGAAGTTGTGTGAAGCTCCTATCCTTGCCTTGCCTGAAGGTACTGATGATTTAGTGGTATATAGCGATGCTTCTATTACGGGTTTGGGTGTGTCTTAATGCAGAGAGACAAAGTGATTGCCTATGCTTCACGTCAGTTGAAGCCTCATGAGAAGAATTACCCTACCCATGATCTTGAGCTAGCGGCGGTTGTGTTTGCATTGAAATTATGGAGACACTACTTATATGGTACTAAATGCACACTTTTCACCGACCATAAGAGTTTACAATATATGTTTACTCAAAAGGAGATGAATGTGAGACAAAGAAGGTGGATGGAATTACTTAAAGACTATGATTGTGAAATCAAATACCATCCGGGTAAAGCCAATGTAGTGGCGGATGCACTAAGTAGGAAAGTGCAAAGCTCTTCTTGTAAGTTGATGAGCATGCAAGTTCAAGCCAAGTCGGGTCTATTAGATCGAATTAAAGAAGCACAAGAGATGGCATTAATGAAGGATAATATCGATAAAGAGAGTATTGGGAAGAAGAAACGACTTGTGATGGAGACTAATAGCCGTGGGTTTAAAACATACAAGGGTCGTATTTGGGTGCCACTGCTTGGTGGTAACCGGGAGTTGATCCTTGAAGAGGTCCATAGAAGTAGGTATTCGATGCATCCCGGTGTCACCAAAATGTATGCAGATTTGAAGCCGATTTATTGGTGGCCGGATATTAAAGGTGAAGTAGCTCATTTTGTAGCAAAGTGTTTGACATGTGCACGTGTGAAAACGGACCATAAAAAGCCGTATGGTTTGTTGCATCAATTAGACGTCCCCGAGTGGAAATGGGATCATATCACGATGGACTTTGTAACGAAGCTACCGAAAACGCCGAAAGGGAATGATATGATTTGGGTGATTGTAGATAGATTGACGAAGAGTGCTCATTTTCTAGCTACCCGACAAGATGTGCCTTTAAAGAAGATGGCAAAGATGTATATAGATGAAGTTGTCTCGAAACATGGAGTTCCATTGTCTATTGTCTCGGATAGGGACACTAGATTTGTGTCTAAATTTTGGAAGGGTCTTCAACGAGAATTGGGTACTAGAGTGAACTTGAGTACCGCCTATCATCCTCAAACCGATGGGCAAAGTGAGAGAACCATCCAAACCTTAGAGGATATGTTGAGAACGTGTGTACTAGACTATGGTGGAGCATGGGATGAACACTTGAAGTTGATTGAATTTGCTTATAATAATAGTCACCATGCAAGTATTGGAATGCCACCATTTGAAATGTTATATGGAAGGAGATGTAGGACTCCAAGTTGTTGGATGGAGCCCGGTGAAAAGCAGTTAACCGGTCCCGAAATTATTGAAATCTCCGCTGAGAAAGTTAATGTAGCTAAAGAAGCTTTACGTGTGGCCAGAGAAAGGCAGAAAACTTATGCAGATAAGAAAAGGAGACCAATGGAGTTTAATGTAGGTGACTTAGTGATGCTGAAAGTGTCACCATGGAAAGGAGTAATCCGATTTGGAAAGAAGGGCAAGTTGAGTCCAAGATTTATTGGACCTTTTAAAATCTTGAAACGCATTAAGGATGTAGCATATCAGTTGGAATTACCTCCAGAATTGGATGGAATTCACAACACCTTTCATGTATCCTACCTAAGGAAGTGTCTAGCCGAGGAGTCAAGTGTGATTCCAATTCAAGATGTGAGCATTGACCCAATGAAGAAATGGTTGAAGAACCGGTGGCAATACTTGGAAGGAAGCAAAAGAAGTTACGCAGGAAAGTGATAGATCTTGTCTTGATAAAGTGGAAGCATAATCATGGAGAAAGCTTGACTTGGGAAACTGAAGCAGTAATGAAGGAGAATTATCCCGAGTTGTTCCTTAATGATGAGATTCCGGGGACGGAATCCTCTTAAGGGGGAGGTAATTGTAACATCCCAAACTTTTCTTTAAGATTGACTAACGCTGTTAAGTCAACCTCATGTGTGTCGTTAAGTCTAGTGTGAATATATGCATATACGTAGTTAATGTGTGTTATGTGTGAGGTTTGAAAACCTAAATGTTAATGTAGTATAAATGTGTGAAATATGAAGAAATTATGTCTATGTAGTGACATTTAATGAAGGGTTAATGTTGTATATGGGCAATAAAGAAGTTTGTGACCAATAATGAAGGATTAGGAAGCCTAGGGACTAGTTTTGACATGTGTGGAAAGTCAAAACGGGATTAGTAGCTTAGAGGCTGTCATTAGGAGGTTATTTGCAGATCTCACTTCTTCTAAACAAGCCCTAACTGATCCTAAGTCATTCCATAGTCTTCTCTCATCAAATCTCAAGCCGAAAAGTCGTTTTGTGTGTGAATTGGTGGTCATTGTCAAGAGTATTTGCATTCTATTTGTCATTTGCAGGTAATAATCAATTCATTGATCGTATTTTCAGATCATGAGTCGTGTGTGTTGAATCAAATCTGATTGAAAAGGGGTTTGTAAAGGAATTAGGGTTTCATTGTGTTCTTGGTTAATTTATGTGTTTTAATCAAGTATTTGGCCTAAAACGATTGTAAACGATGTTTTAACAATTTGGATTGATAAGAGATGTTTTGATGATCAAAGATTAATGTTTTTGTGTCAATTCGATCGGTACTTAAAGAGTTTTGGGGTCATTTTCTGGAAAAAGGTCGAAAAACACGTTTCTGCACTTCGAACGAAGATAACCTTCGTAAGGCTTCTATTTTCGTACGCAGTCACTATCTTCGTAAGAACAAACTATCTTCGTAAGAACAAACTATCTTCGTAAGAACAAACTATCTTCGTAAGAACAAACTATCTTCGTAAGAACAAACTATCTTCGTAAGAACAAACTATCTTCGTAAGAACAAACTATCTTCGTAAGAACAAACTATCTTCGTAAGAACAAACTATCTTCGTAAGAACAAACTATCTTCGTAAGAACAAACTATCTTCGTAAGAACAAACTATCTTCGTAAGAACAAACTATCTTCGTAAGAACAAACTATCTTCGTAAGAACAAACTATCTTCGTAAGAACAAACTATCTTCGTAAGAACAAACTATCTTCGTAAGAACAAACTATCTTCGTAAGAACAAACTATCTTCGTAAGAACAAACTATCTTCGTAAGAACAAACTATCTTCGTAAGAACAAACTATCTTCGTAAGAACAAACTATCTTCGTAAGAACAAACTATCTTCGTAAGAACAAACTATCTTCGTAAGAACAAACTATCTTCGTAAGAACAAACTATCTTCGTAAGAACAAACTATCTTCGTAAGAACAAACTATCTTCGTAAGAACAAACTATCTTCGTAAGAACAAACTATCTTCGTAAGAACAAACTATCTTCGTAAGAACAAACTATCTTCGTAAGAACAAACTATCTTCGTAAGAACAAACTATCTTCGTAAGAACAAACTATCTTCGTAAGAACAAACTATCTTCGTAAGAACAAACTATCTTCGTAAGAACAAACTATCTTCGTAAGAACAAACTATCTTCGTAAGAACAAACTATCTTCGTAAGAACAAACTATCTTCGTAAGAACAAACTATCTTCGTAAGAACAAACTATCTTCGTAAGAACAAACTATCTTCGTAAGAACAAACTATCTTCGTAAGAACAAACTATCTTCGTAAGAACAAACTATCTTCGTAAGAACAAACTATCTTCGTAAGAACAAACTATCTTCGTAAGAACAAACTATCTTCGTAAGAACAAACTATCTTCGTAAGAACAAACTATCTTCGTAAGAACAAACTATCTTCGTAAGAACAAACTATCTTCGTAAGAACAAACTATCTTCGTAAGAACAAACTATCTTCGTAAGAACAAACTATCTTCGTAAGAACAAACTATCTTCGTAAGAACAAACTATCTTCGTAAGAACAAACTATCTTCGTAAGAACAAACTATCTTCGTAAGAACAAACTATCTTCGTAAGAACAAACTATCTTCGTAAGAACAAACTATCTTCGTAAGAACAAACTATCTTCGTAAGAACAAACTATCTTCGTAAGAACAAACTATCTTCGTAAGAACAAACTATCTTCGTAAGAACAAACTATCTTCGTAAGAACAAACTATCTTCGTAAGAACAAACTATCTTCGTAAGAACAAACTATCTTCGTAAGAACAAACTATCTTCGTAAGAACAAACTATCTTCGTAAGAACAAACTATCTTCGTAAGAACAAACTATCTTCGTAAGAACAAACTATCTTCGTAAGAACAAACTATCTTCGTAAGAACAAACTATCTTCGTAAGAACAAACTATCTTCGTAAGAACAAACTATCTTCGTAAGAACAAACTATCTTCGTAAGAACAAACTATCTTCGTAAGAACAAACTATCTTCGTAAGAACAAACTATCTTCGTAAGAACAAACTATCTTCGTAAGAACAAACTATCTTCGTAAGAACAAACTATCTTCGTAAGAACAAACTATCTTCGTAAGAACAAACTATCTTCGTAAGAACAAACTATCTTCGTAAGAACAAACTATCTTCGTAAGAACAAACTATCTTCGTAAGAACAAACTATCTTCGTAAGAACAAACTATCTTCGTAAGAACAAACTATCTTCGTAAGAACAAACTATCTTCGTAAGAACAAACTATCTTCGTAAGAACAAACTATCTTCGTAAGAACAAACTATCTTTATATTGCATGTGGGCATATGGGTTACTAGGGAGGTATTATGGGTTATGCAGTTGACCATGAGACCTGAGATGCAGTCCCTATTGTAGTGTAATGTAGTATTGCTTAATGTAGTATGTAGCTATGCAGTTGATGTAGTTTAATGAAGTATCTTGATATGCATGATATATAGAAATGAAGTTGATGTGTGATATGCATGCTTGACTGTACGCCTAGTTCACTAGACTTGCTAGGTTGCTATGTCACTTGCACGTTTAAGGATCCAAACGTAATGAAGTTAAAGTGTGTGAATGTCTAGGAATGTGTGTTACCTAGACTATATGTGTGTGAATGTTTGGGAATGCAGGGACCCAATCTATATGTGTGAAATTGAGCTCATAAAACTATGCAGGGAAAGTGTTAAGCTTAACCCGTACTTGTCTCAGCCGGATGAGTGCGTTGATGCAGTTGTTGCTTGGGTGGCTCCTCGCAACATGGTCTTTATAACGCAGGGCGAGTAATACGAGAGGTTTGACCAACCTCCACATACGGATTACTCTTGGATTGGCTTGCCACTCCTTAACGACGTAAGATGAATAGTCTTTTGACTGATCATCCAGTCGGGTGTGATGCAGGGCACACTTATATGCAGTTAACAAAGATACGTGTGACAATGTGTGAACTAATGCAGGATAGGCACATTTAGGATGATTATCCTAATTAATATGAAGTCGAAATGTAGTATATGTGTGAACGTGTGATGTGTGTTGTGCCTAATAAACTTGTCTAATAATGAAGATTGTTTTAATTGGACAAATGCTTTTAATTAAGTGTTATCTTACTTGGCTATTCTTATAGCTAACACTTGCTTCTTTAATGTGGTTGTTCCCTCAGGTTTAGCTTGATGGAATTAGATGAAGGATGTGTGAGCTTGGGTAGATTCATTGAAGGAGCCTTAGTTATCCATAGACGATTCTTTGCTTAGACATTTATTTACATTTTGTACTTAATGTCGAATTTATGTTGTGACATGTGAACGGTTGTTTTATGTTGGGCAACCGTTGGGTTTTCATTTGAACTATTGTTTGATATGGCATGTAACACCAAATAAATGCAGAAACCGAAATGTTTTTATCGGTTTTGACTTTTACAGTCTTTACTTCCGCAATTTAACACCGTTAGGTGAAAAGTTTTTGAAACCCATATTTTTAAACGACGGGTGATACATATGTGTGCAAACGAGCCCTCCATGCACTAAGTAACTTTAGATATACTCGTGTGAGATCAAGAAGTCGTGAGTCGAGTTTATGTCATATGATTAAATACACGAATGACTAAACTATATTATCCTTTGTAGAGACATGGCACCACGAAGGACCGGCGAGGAAACAAGTGATGAGGCCCGGCGCCAAGAGGAAGAGGCCCGGCGAAGGACCGAGTTAGCTGAGCTTATCTCTCAACAAATCAATGCCGTCATGCCAAACATTGCCACCCAAATTGCGGAGAATGTGACCGCTACACTTAACACGGCTAGGAGACAAGATGGAGGAGGCAATGCTAATGAAAGGAATGCTTACAAGACTTTCACGTCTTGCAATCCCAAGGAGTTTTATGGGACGGAAGGTCCTGTTGGATTGCTCACATGGTTCCAAAGCATGGAAGCCACTTTGAACATCATCGATTGCGCACCGGCCGACCGTGTCAAGTTTGCGGCTAGCAAGCTCCAAGGAAGGGCACTCACTTGGTGGAACCTCCAAGTCACTACGAGAGGTCACGCCATAATGAATGCTTTGACTTGGGAGCAACTCAAGGAGGAAATGAAGCGGGAATACTGTCCCCGCCCAGCGGTGCAAAAGTTGGAGATTGAGTTTTGGGGCCATGCTATGAAAGGAATGGAGCTGGAGGCATATGCCATTCGCTCAAGTCCACCAAAGTTGTTCTCCACCATTGAGAACCTTTCGTCCATTCGGTTTGAAAGTGCCCGAATTTCAGAAATTACCTCGGATGTTTCACCCTCATCAACTCTAGCTACTACCTTACGCGACCTCCTATCTCTATTTGAAGTCCTAGAAACTTGAGCTTTCGCCATATCCTCAAACATCTTCCAAAGCTCACTTGAGGTCTTGTAACTAATGCTACCTCCGCACGTCATCACCATCTTCTCATAACTCTCCCTATTCATCCCATCATGAATATCCCCACAATCTCGGTGTCACTCACCCCATGCCCGGGACATTCCCACAAGAGATCTTTCATTCTTAACCAAGCTTCAACTATAGACTCATCCTCATCTTGCCTAAAAGATCGGATTACAAGTATAAGCTCTCTTTCCCGATTAGCCGGAAAGAATCTCTCAATCAAAGCTTCCCTAACCGCACCCCAAGTGGTCAAGCTATCCGGTGCCAAACCCTTCAACCATTTATGAGCCTCTCCCGTGAGAGACATGGGAAAAAGCTTCATCTTGACGTTGTTGGCCTGATTTTCCCCATAGTTGAATAAGTTGCAAATCATCTCAAACTTGTCAAGATGCTCATGAGGGTCCCTTTTATGCCTTCCATCAAAGCATAAATCCTTAACCATTTGCAAATGGTTGCCTTTCACCGTGAAAGTGTCAATTTCGGGGGCTCGGATAGCCGATTGGCGAGATGTTGGTATAGTTCGAGGAAGGTCCTCGATCTTCATGTTGAAGAGATCGGGAGGGTTTTGTTGACCGGCCATGTTGACGGTTGTTTTCGGTGATTCGGGTGGAGTAGGTGTTTTATCGGAAAGTGGTTCTTCTTTTTCGGAATGGTAACCCCACTCGTTACTTCCCGACTCGTAATAAGTCTCGGGAAGTATGTGGTCGGATTTGGGTCTAGGAGTGGTGTCTATGAAAAATGGGTCGGAAGTTGATGGTTGTGATGTTTGTATTTTGGTGCGCTTTTTGAGTTTTTCGGGGTTAGATGTGGCTCTCACTAATGGTTTCCCAGAAGTACGAGTGTTCATCCACTACCTGTGAATAATCTGCGAACACAACACAACAAACAAAAACCTTAATAGCACCTGGGGTACAATTAAAGCAAACTAAAATACAATAAAGCAAGTAACTTCTCCGTGCAAAGCACGAAAAAGGATCGTGAGTCCCTTTAATTACGAGATGGTTAACCAATGAAAGTGTAAAATACAACAAGTCTAATAATCACTAGATTGGACTAGTATTACTTGTAAATAAAGATGCAAGATATATAAACAAAGTAATACAAGACTTAAAGCAATAAACAAATAAAGTGGACCATTATGTATGTTTCATGGGTATTTCATTTATTGATGTTTAAATAAAATACAAGGTTGTTGCGGAATCAAGATAACACAATTAAGTGTGTATCCTAACAACCTATGAGTTACAATATGATCTATATTTGTCAAATAACTCTTTAGGATCGAGATACTTAAAGTTGTGAAGTATCCCTGTTTAAGATCGAGAGTATTTGGACAAATTCACTTAAATGCAAAAGGAATGCTTAAAAGTATTTTTGTCAAGGAAATGACTTTGTATTTATAGGCAACAAATTCACCAGTGAATTTGTGCCGTACAAATATGGTTGGCATACATTTAATGATCCGACAAGAACATTAAATGTATTGGATAAGGAATAAGGATAAAGTCACATCAAGTGCAAGTGTATCCTTTTATCCAACCACCTTAACACACGTATACTTTGTTAAAGAACAAGTGGATTGTTCTTTGGAAAGTGTGGTAAAGGCAAAAGTCAATCCTCGATATTAGTGTTCAGACTTGCAGGATCTAGAACACTAACAATCCTCCAGTGTGCAGATCTGGTAAGACTTTCCAGTGGACTCCGCCATTTGTTAAGTCTTCTTCCTTCAGACTTCAGTCTTTGACTTCAGTCAGAATGTCTTCAGTAGAGTAGATCTGGACTGGGGTGAAGTCTTCAGTGAGCTAATCTGGAGAATACTCCAGATTACCTATACAAGTAAATGCTCACTAGTCTTCAATTATTTCTGGACAAATCTTTAGAGGGACTCCAGATTCCAAGTCTGGAGTAGGTCCAGTAGTAAAACGTTTTCTGGTCAGATCTTCAAGTGAGGCTCCAGTAGTCGGGTCTGGAGCGAGACCAGCAAAACAAGTTTCTTAACAAACCTAAATAAGGTTCCAGTAGTCCAGTCTAGAGCCAGTCCAGTAAATCTGGACTAAATCTGGACCTAACAAATTCCCCCTATTTGTTTAGAAATAATGCAAGTGTTTTCAGACTTATAGATATACAAATTTGTATGTCTGGAAAACACTTGGTCGATTTAAGTCTAAAAAATCTAAGTTACTGGAAAACACTTTATAGATCATGAGTGTTTTCAGTTTCATCTTTTAAGTTCTAACTTAGACTAAATCTGGTCATTTACTTATAAAAAATAAAAATTGCAACTATTATTACTTTCATCAAAAAGGAAAATAATTACAACTTTCATAAGTCACTAAATACAATAAGTACAATGATAAGAGTTTAGGCCCTTCTTCTCGATGAATGCCCTGGTGCATCTTCAGTGGCCTTCCTCTTTGGAGATGGAGATGATGGAACAGACACTGGTGGTCTCAGACCCAACACAGCTTCCAATTGTTGTATTCTTCTCCAGACCTTCTCAATTCTTTTCATAAAGGCCTTTACATCTGGAGATAAATCAGCTTTACCTTTAAATGTCAATCCAATCTCCTTCAGTTCAGTCCATCCAAAAGCTTGGACTGCTGTATCTTTCCTTTCATCTGTAAAGTTACCCTCCCTGGTCAACTTCACATTGAATCTGGTCATTCCTTGATGATTTTCAGCCAATTTGATTTCAGCATCAACAATCCTTCTGGCATTGGCCCTGAAATTCATCATTTGTTCATAAGTTGCCTTTTGCTTTGCTATCTGGACCATGTATTCAGTATCCTTGGATACACCACTCTGTTGTCCTTCAGTGGACTGGTGTTGTTGATTTATTTTCAGAGTGGTATCCAGGGGAATGAACGTGCTCACATCAGCATCCTTTATTGCCTTAAGTTGTTTGGCAGTAAGCTTCGGCAGACCAGTCAATCTCTTCCTGTACTCTACTTCCAGAGCAGCAGCATTTTTTCTTATCTTTCTCTGGAGGCTCACCAGTTCCTCCTTTCTCTGCCTTATCAACTCTGGAATAGAAACACCATAAATTAACGAGTCATATACCTGCTCTTCTTCAGCGTAGAACGAGCGTACATGAACATCGTTCAATGCATCTAGACACTGATGAACTCTGGGATCCTCTTTCATCCTCTTGAACACTTCAATATTGATGCCTAACCTTCCAGCATTGTATGAGTCCAGAGTCCCATGAGTAGCCATATCCCTATGATGGGCCAGCAGTTCTTCTCTTTGATTTTTCTTGAAGATCTCGATCATGATGCATTGTTGTTCTAACTTTCTGGCAGTTTCATCATCAGCATCTTCAATTTGTTCTTCTTCTTCACCAGACACCACTTTTTCTTTTCCTTTCACAGCCTTCAGTGTAGTTTGGATATCTGGGAAGGATTCAAATTGGGGCTCACTGGCATCAGTACCAGTAGCCTCTTCTTCAGTCTGCACAATGGCTTCAGTGCCAAGTGCTCTCTGGGCTATACGTGCACTGGCATCAGTACCAGTCACTTGTCTTCTCTGAACAACGCTTTCAGTAGCGACTGCCCTTACAACCTCTTCTTTTCTCTTCCTTAAACTTTCTTGGACACCAGATGATGGAATTGACAATTTTCCCCCTTGGATTGATCTCTAGTCCTGGACTTCAGATCATTCCACAATTCTTCCATCATGTGCCTGTCCAGTGAACCAAAGGTTCTTCCTTGTTCTGGCAAGGAAGCAGTCATACCAGTCTTGATTGCCAGCACTTCTTTCTGAACATTATCAACAGATGAAAGCAAGTGTTGTGGCAACTTCTCTTCCAGGAGCTTTTCCACTTGAGGTAACACCCCATCATAAATACTACGAAGAATGGTTCCAGAAACTTCTTCACATAATTCCTTTAGCATA
The DNA here is from genome assembly GCA_034093135.1 of Erigeron breviscapus. Taxonomy (NCBI): domain Eukaryota; kingdom Viridiplantae; phylum Streptophyta; class Magnoliopsida; order Asterales; family Asteraceae; genus Erigeron; species Erigeron breviscapus. Next base: position 36,185,847 of record CM067168.1, read on the forward strand.
TCGTTTCTGAACCTTCTTGTACATTCTTCACTGATAGTGCGAACAACTGCACTCTGGTCCAGTGTGGGCCTACTCTCCAGAGAGCTTACCCTTGTAACCAGCTGCTCAACCTTTCTTTAAGACCTGCCAGTGGACGAACAACCTTACTTTCCACTGCAGTTTCCACAGAACTTACCAGTTTTGTTTCCAAACTCTGGACTGCCACTTTAATGTTTTCAGAATTGCGATTGGTGGCCAGTACCAGCTCATCTAACTTATCAAAAACCAACTTCTCATTCCCAGCAAAAAGGTTCATTTCTGACGCTAAATTGTTTGACAGTATTGATTTGAAGTCAGAATAACCTGGGAAGATGACTGGAGTGATCTCTCCAGGTCCGCCACCTTACTAAGAAGGCCTTGGACCTCGGTTGAAGAGGAAGTGGAGAGACCAGAGGGTTGTTCCAGATGAGAAGTCAACATTTGAGACTGGCACACTTTGTTCGGTTGGGTTTACTGGGGCTTCAACTGGTGGTGATTGAGTTTGTGTTGGTTGAATGAATGGTGTGAAGTATGGAGTTGATTGAGGAATTGATGGTGGTGGTGGTGGCATTCTAGGTTCTGGTGGTGGCATTTCTGGTGTAGGAGTTGGTATTTCTGGTGGAGGTGTTGGCATTTCGGTTTCTGGAGGAGGTGGTGGCATTTCTGGTGAAATTTCAATTTGTACATTTTCTTCACCCAAAAAGTCCATATTTACATCAAAATTCTGACCTCCAGACATAGGAGAGTCAGCCTCATCCCAAAACGATGCACCAGCAATATCAACTTGTTCACCAACATCAACATTGAGATCAATCTGGGCTTCTTGTTCGCCAGATGCTTGTTCTTCAGTCTGAACAACTTGCTCACCAGCTTGAGCCACATCTTGTACAACAGCCTGGACTTTAGTGTCCACTCTCTGTTCAGATTGTACAGTAGAATCAATATTCTCCTCTTCAAAAATAGGAGACCCATCTATATTCATTATATCACCAGGATGGGTTGATGGATTTACCTGGACTCCACCTCTCATCAGACGCCTGGAAGTTCTTGGTTGTCTGGAGGACTCAACATTTTCTGGTCCACCAACTGGAGCCACTTGTCGAATAGGTTGAACCATTTCAACAATTTCAACATCTTCGCTACCAGCAGGTACTTCAACAACTTGGACCCTGCCTGGTGCCACATTCTCTTCTATTCTTTGAAGTGACAACATTGCTTGAGAATATCCACCTCACCATCTCTGGACCTTAAGTTGGTCAGATCTCTCATGTACTCACTCATTGAAAAATGAGTGGTTTCAAAATCGTACTGGGCTCCAAGAACGTTCTTAAAAATTATTGAGAGAAAACGAATGTATGGTACAAAGGGCTTTCTACCTTTTACCTTTAAACGTTCTACCAGATTGTCAAATAATATCTGGGCAAAATCAACCCTTAGCCCAAACCATACTAAGGGGGAGAATGTTAGAAATTCAAAATAGTGCTTAGTTGTACTTGAAACTTAGTGTATTTTATGTAAATATTGTTAGGTTGAGGGGGAGCTTTTGTAATATGCTTAGAGTATAAATACCCCTCAATCCTATATTCCAAAAAACCTTTTGAAACCTTTTGTAACTATTACACACATTTTTCTGCAATTGAATCTACCAGACTTTCCACATTCTCTCACCTTTCTCTCTCTAAA
>CM067168.1:36188547-36398841 GCA_034093135.1 Erigeron breviscapus
CGAACGCTGATAGAAGCTGCCAGGAGTATGCTTGTTGAATCTGGTCTGTCCTACCAGTTTCTGGGCTGAAGCAATTGCTACTGCTTGCCACACCCAGAACCGGTCAGTGTATCAAAAGACACAAAAAGACAGCCTATGAAGTCTTAAGAAATAGAAAACCAAATATTGGTTATTTTCACGTTTTTGGATGTCCAGTTTATATCCTGAACGACTCCAGTCAGTTAGGCAAATTTCGATGCCAAAACTGATGAAGGATATTTCTTAGGCTATTCAGCCTTCGCAAGGCCTTCAGAGTCTATAACAAGAGACTGGAGAAGGTCCATGAGTCAATTCATGTCACATTTGATGAATCAAATGCTGCAATCAATAAAAAGCCAGCCCTTGATACTCCCCCAGTAACTCCAATTGTCTTCTGTGAATCTGATCCTATCAACTACAATAAAGATTCTAGAATAAGTTTCCAGTCATCCTGATCTGGAACCTGTTCAGAAAAAGAAACGCTCCAGTGGTACTCCATTCTATCCTTCTATTATTTTCAAGCTACCCTCTGAAATTAATATTGGATCAGATGTTCGTACTACTCCCCCAGTATCAGTCCCAGTTGAGACTGAACCAGTACTTCCAAGAAATGCCTTCAATGAAGAATTTCATGATGCAAATCATGATTTAAATGACTCAATGAAGATGCTGAAGTAGTCTGGCAAGATCCTCCTCCTAAAGCAACTCCAGAGGATACTCAACTAAATTCTTGCACTGATATTGTTGTCAGTAACAATCCTGGTCAGTACTCTAGATGGACAAAAGCTCATCCTATTGATCAGATCATAGGTGACTCCAGTAGAGGAGTTCAGACCAGAAGAGCCTCCAGTGATCAATGTTTATATGTCAGTTTCTTATCACTGAATGAACCAAAGAAGATTGACGAGGCTATGGAAGATCCAAGCTGGGTGACTGCTATGCAAGAAGAGCTTCACCAGTTTGAAAGGAACAGGGTTGGTACCTGTATAATTGAGCTTAGTGTGTGTAGTGTGTGTCAATGGCGTTTTAGAGAGAGAAAGTAGAGAGAGAGTAGAGAGAGAGTCAGGGAAAGTTTGGATAGTATTATGGGTTGAAAGGTTACAAATTACATTATGGAGGGGGTTTATATACATAAGAGCAATTTACACTATGCCCCCTTCCATATTAACATGTTTACATTCTAAGTATAAAACAATATAAAGTATACAAATCAACTACTACATTTATATTTCTAACAATCTCCCCCTTAGTAGTGATTTGTGAAAAATATCCAGTCTTGTCTTTCTTTAAGCTCTTGTATTTGGTCTTCCTTTGTTTGGATGCCAGAACCAATTTTCTCCTTCGGGTCTGTCATCAGGAACAACCATGTTGTCTGCAAAGTTTCTTGGAGGAATGTTCTGTGGACTGGAAGATGACCGGCTCGTACTTGATCCAACAACATCCTCTTCGACGTACGACGTACTTAGACTTCTGAGCATTCTTTGCTTCTCTCATCATTCTAATGCTGTCTCTGTACTCGAGTCTTTGATTAATCTTGGAGATTGCTTTATCAAACACTTCCTTTTTCTTTTCATCTTGCTCGTCATCTTGCAGGCACAACAACACATTCTTACAAAACTCCAACGTTCCATCAGAATAGGAAGCAAGTTCATCCATGCGAATGAAAATCTTCTTCTTTCTGCTATTCAAAAAGACAACACCGAAGGATGGTTCTTCAATGATATGACCAATACTTAGCTGCTCAATATCTGTGGTGTATAGACTTTGATCTGGATAAGGCACATTAATCTTTCTCTTTACAACTTCAAATCCTATCTGAAAATCTTCCAATGAAGCATATTGAATGCAGCTTGACATATATCGTTTAACAGCTTCAAAGGCAATAACATCTTCACGATATCTCTGCATAGCATTCACAAAATGATTGTAGAGAAAGATAATGTCATCAACTGGCAGCAGCTTGAACTGTGTTTCAGTAAATCTGTAGCTCTTGCCATTATCTCTTTTGACATGAAAACTTGGGATTGAGATAGTGTTTCTTTTAACCAAAATGACTCTGATCAGCACCAAGATTTTGTGATTTCTTTGTTCCTCAAGGAGCTTGGGATTATATTGCTTGGTGAGTTTAAGAAGCTCTTTGTATTCTTCTACTTGTCTTGCTTCTTTAAACTTGTACATTGACTCCAACTCAGGTCTTTTGGTTTTAGTAACTTTGGTAGCTCCACAAAAGATTGGAAATGCTCTTTCTTCCAAAAATCTAGACTTCTTAGCTGCCTCCTTTGGCTTAACACCCAGCGCAACCATTCTTTCCTTATCCCTCAAGAAGTATCCCCGATTAATGAACCTCCTTTGTTCATCAGTCAATTCAGTTGGAAAATAATCAGGGAGAACTTCCTCGGATACTATTGCTTCTTTCAACACTTGCTTATAAGTTGATTTCTTGAAGTTCTGAGTTGTAGCCTCAGGAGTCTTTCTCAATTCATCAAAGCTATTGAAGTCTTCAAATGTATAGTGTTGAGGAGTTGTGAAACCCTGAGTAGACGATTCTCCAGCTTCTTTTCTGCTTGATGAGCCTGATTCAAAATAATCAAGATCTGGGAAGTCTTCAAACACAGGCTCCTCAACTGCTTCTACATTTGCTGGATTCTCAACAATCTCTGGCTCATCCAATGTTACATTATCTTTTAAAGCTTCAATGTCTGCATCTCTCTCAGCATATTCAACTATCTCATCTTCAATCACATACCCTTCATCTTCATTTTCAACAATATTTTCATTATCTTCATCATCATCATCATCAGAATCATCACCAAAAACTTCAACTAACCTTCTTCTAATCTCATCATTCACATAATCATTCTCAACATTTTCAACATTCACACCCTCGGCTCTTTCTTCCATCACCACATCTCCAACATTTCCTTCAACTCTTGCCGAAGTATTATCAATGTTCGTTTGACCTTCTCCTTGGTTCTCCCCCTCGGGGTGATCATCAGAATCAGGATCATCCCGACGAGAAGGAACCGAGGCCGGTCGGCAAGATTCTAAAGCAATCAATCTTAACTCAAATTCAGCAAGCTTGCATCATACTCAGCCTTTTGTCGTTCAATTGTTCTTGTAAGGCTTTGACTTGTTTTTCTGTTGCAAGTTCTCTTTCTCTAACTTCCAGAGCATTCAATACCTCTCTTTTCGTAACAGTCAACAAATCACCTTCAGACCTTAGAATATTCAATAACACTTCACACGCCGAGTCTTTTGTAGGTAAATTTGTTGATGTTGATGGATTTTCATTTGGTGTTGGTGTTCTTTGTGTTTGGGTAGGAGGTGGAGTAGCCAACCCGGGGGTTGTTGGCACACTTGTGGTGTGACCTAAATTCAGCGATGCTGATTCAGGATTTCCTGCGGATCCTCGGGTTATACCCTCACCAGCAGTTTCAGATTCATGGGCTTTGCAACCCGAATCAATTGGTGTCCTAGACTGTGATAAATCACTGTCCTGGACTTGTTGTTGGGCAACACCACTAACAACACCGGGGTCACTGAGAATGCCCGTTAATACAGTCTCAGGTTGATCCTGAGGAACAGCAGTGTCACTACGGACGTTCATACTGCTCCCCAGTCTCGGTCTGAGGACTGTTACCTGCGGCTAAAGCTGGCGTGATGTTAGCTAAGGCAGGATTTCCAAGCTGTCCTTGAGGGTCACACAAGTGGGTCCCTCTCCGCTTGTTCCGGCACCAGTACTCAACTGGGCTTGTGATTCAGTGTGCCTAGGAGATCTAGACTCTTGTGCATGAACTGAAGGCGAAGAGGTGGGGCTGGTCCTCTCTAATTTCAACACTCTCATCCTCCAAATGAGGAGAGTGTGGTGAGCGTGGCTTCCCCGTGCGTTTCTGAGACTAACTCCTGTTGTGAGGAGTCAGAATGGCTAGGAGAGGTTGGTGCATACGAGAATGGGCAGTTCCCGATTTCTACCCTAGGGTAAACAACCCGGCTAGACACATTTGTTTGAACTAATGGAGGGCTAACGTTTTCTTTTTGCCCTTGTCCTAACCCGGACCGCACATCCTCTCTGGTATTTTCAACCCCTCCCTCAGTCCCGCCTTGTTCCTCCAGCACAACATCATCTCCAGTGCTCACTCGCTCAGTCTCAACCTCAGATTCAACATTATGTACAATTCTTGTTGTTTGCTCAACATCAAACTCCGCAGAGGCACCAGGTTGTTCATTTACATCTGCTGAAGAGATTCAAGTCTGTGTCTTGCAGATTTAGACGACTTATGTTTTCTCTTTGATTTCTTCTTCTTTGAAGTCTGCTTTAGAACACTTCTAGCAGACATTTTAAGTCGTCTACCTGGTGGTGGAGTTGGTTCATCAGGTAGTACTGAAGCAATTGATCGAGGTGGTGTTAGAATTGGTGGATTCGGTGAAACAACGGATGGTAAAGGTGTTGATTGCGAAGGTGAAGATTGTGAAAGGGGAACGGTTGGTGTAGATTGTGGTGTAGATTGTGAAACAGGTGATGAAATAGGTTCAGGTGAAGCAACATCTTGCTCAAACATAACTCTTTTTGACTTTCTTTTCCTCTGCTCAGAGGCCCCTTCATCACTAACCCCTCTTTTTCTTTTTGACGAACTAGGACCCTCACTTGGCGACCTATGCTCAGCTTGGGAAGGAGTCTGTCGGCTTTCAGACCCCATCGCTGAGACTAACCACTCAAGATAAGCCCTAAGGTGAGGACTCTGAGCAGAACCAGGTTTATCAAAAATGGTGGAATCGGAAAAGGTCTTACGGTTTCACAACTTGTGCCTCTCAGATTTGATTTATACAAGGCAATCACACATTTAAAGCTATTTTCCAACTTTGGGATTTCTTCTCTGTTATCAAGAGCATCTTCGATAACCAATGTGAAAAATCTGATAAATGGAATATACTTTCTGTCTTGTTTATCCTTTCCCTTAACAACTTGAATCAGCTTTTTCCATATTATAGTCGCAAAGTCACACTACACATTGTGAGTGACTGCATAATAGATTGCCAAAGAATCTTTTGTCATCAGATCAATTCCTTTCTGTGACGGCATCAAGCAGGTTGAAAGAATATTGTACATCGTATGCCAGAGAGTTGCTACATTACTTCTTCGAAAATCTCTCATCGTTGTCAAATCTCCTGCATAACCCAACGAATGAACTCCTGCTAACATTTCTTCAACAGAAGGGAGTTCTTCGTATTCTTCTAGAACCGGAAATCCAATGATTGTTCTAAATTCATCCAGATTTAATCAGTTGAAGATTTCAGTTTCTGATTCTAGTGAAAATTTGAAGTAGTCTGCTGTGTTGTGCCTTTTACTTCCTCGTACATATTCAATAGATTGCCACAGCTCAAATACATACTTCTCAGGTACAATTGCACCTCCAGTCAATGCATTATTCAGTGGATGATAGCTAAGAATCTCTGGAATTATCGGGAATTTGCAAGCAAATGGGATATGTAGTGCTTGATTGGCTTGCATTTTCATTGAATCTCCTTCTCTGAACATTGCCATCTTGATACTTAATTATTTTTCTGTTTAAGATAAACTGACCAAAGTTTTTGACCAGAAAAGACATGTTAAGAACAGAAAAATAACAAAATATACCAACTTTTAAGAAACACATTTATTTCACAGATAATGTTTTGCATATATCTTAAAAATGAGAGAACAAAGTAGTACACAAAGGCGTTCGATACCTTGCATCTCACTCAAATATATATACAAAACATGACAATATATAGAATCACATAAGTATTAAAAGATAAGAAAACAAGGTAGTACACAAAGGCGTTCGATACCTTGCCTCTCACTCTAAACACTTATGAAATACTATATATATTTATCAACACAAAACACATAAACATTTATACATAACACAACTAATAATAATAAAAAATAGAGAAAAGAAAGAGAAAAAAAAAATAAAATAAAATAAAAAAAATTTAAATTCTAATTTGTACTATTTGCAGAGCAAAAACTCTGCAAATAGCACATTTTGAAAAATTTGCCCAAATATTGGTTTTGGCTAAATTTGAGTTGTATTGGAGTTGAAATATGTAAATGCAGAGCTCAAAGCTCTGCAAATGAGCAGTTAAGATCAACTCCTTTGAAATGTATGAAATTTTCTATTATTGAACAACAAAAATGTTGTCAATTGATAAAGAAAAATTTCAATGTGAAAAATTTCAAATTGTACTGTTTGCCGAGCAAAATGCTCTGCAAACAGTTGATTTTAAAAACTTTGAGAAAATTTTCATTTTGTACTGTTTGCCGAGCAAAAAGCTCTGCAAACAGTTGAATTTAAAAATTTGTGAAAAATTTTCATTTTGTACTGTTTGCCGAGCAAAATGCTCTGCAAACAGTTGATTTTAGAAACTTGGTGAAAATTTTCACTTTGTACTGTTTGCCGAGCAAAATGCTCTGCAAACAGTTGATTTTAGAAAAACTTGGTGAAAATTTTTACTTTGTACTGTTTGCCGAGCAAAATGCTCTGCAAACAGTTATTTTTAAAAGTTGTAAAAATTTTGGACAAAAAGCACTGTTTGCCGAGCAATGAGCTCTGCAAACAGTGGTTTTTAAGGCTTGAAAGACTTGGAAATCAAAAATGCCTGTTTGCCGAGCTAAAAGCTCTGCAAACAGTTGAATTTAAGACTTGGATCCATTTTTAACAAAATGCACTGTTTGCCGAGCAAACTGCTCTGCAAACAGTTGTTTTCATACTTGGGAAAAAAATTTTGGAATTCAAAATGGCTTGTTTGCCGAGCTCAAAGTTCTGCAAACAATTGATTTTAAAACCTTGATTCACTTTGAAAACCAAAAAGGCTTGAATGCCGAGCATAATGCTCTGTATTATGTTGTTTTCATGACTTGGTAAAAAACAAATTTGGTTTGATAAAAACAAGCATTTGCCGAGCAATAAGCTCTGTAAATGGCACTTTTGATCCAAAAATTTGTTTGAGATTACCAAGTACATGTTAAACAAACATTATGATGATTTGACGATGATCAAGAACAAAGTACCCATTTGCCGAGCAAAATGCTCTGCAAATGATACTTTTCATCAAAAACACCAGTTTACCCAGCCCATCCATAATCAAACCCAGAAACAATTGATTCTCATGCAGATTAAGCCATACAATCATATAAACAATACATACAATACCTAATCATGCATCTATCTTCATCAAAACATGAATTAAAACATCATAGCAATCAAAAGAATTCGAAAAATTCATCTTGGCATTTAATCAAACAGTTAGTGTTCAACATAAAACGAGTAATCTTACCTCAAAAACAATGATCGAATGAAGATATACGATGATTTAGGCTCCAAATATGATCACCAGTTTACACCCACTTGGATTATTATGAAACAAATAAAATTTGATTGATTGATGTGATGTTTTTATCAGTTTGAGAGAAAGATTAAGATATTTTGATTTTAAAAAATTTTTTAGGTGATTAGTTTTGGCCCGCCCTTTCTATTACATTCAAATCCGGGTAGCGGGTCTGGGTGTGACCCGCGTGTCAACCCGATCAAATCAAGTCTTGGGCTAACCAATCAATTGGGCTTGTTTTGGGTTTTGAGCTTAAAACACAGTTTGGGCTGAAACCAGTTGGGCTTAAACACACTTTGGTTTTGGGCTGTTTATTTATATTGGGCTCAAACAGATATAAAAAAAAAAACTAAGAGAAAATAAACAAAATTAAAAAAAAATACTTACTAAAACAAAACAAATTTAACAATTTAAACAAAATCTTTTTATCTTTCTAAATTCTAATTTTGTATTTGGTTTTTTTTTCATTTTAAAACAAACACACATACAAAAAAAAAAATTTAAACAAATAAAAAAACAATTAACAAATAAGCAAACAAATATTCACATGCATTTGCACACTCCCCCTCAAATTAAGCATATTAGACTATACTAAATTTACAAACTCCCCCTAAAATCATGCATTCTACCATTTTTCTCCCCCTCAAACATTGCATGCAATACCAAGTAAAACACATCAATGTTTGATATAGAAAATGAACATAGAATACATGGCATTAAAGCATTTAAGTTTGTAAATTCAAGCATTCCCAACTTGGTTTTCAGAAAATTGAACCTGTTTTCATCCAAAGGTTTAGTGAAAAGGTCTGCAAGTTGGTAGTCTGTTGGGACAAAATAGAGTTCGATGTTACCTTTCTCGACATGATCTTTAAGAAAATGGTACCGAACATCTATGTGCTTGGCTTTGTGTGCTGTACAGGATTGCAAGAAATAGCAATTGCACTCTTAGAATCACAGTATGGGAATTCTGTTGAATTGAAATCCATAATCAGTCAACTGTGTCTTCATCCAAAGAACCTGTGAACAACAACTTGCTGCAGCAAAGTATTCAGCTTCTGCAGTAGATGTGGATACACAATTCTGTTTCTTTGAAGACCAACTGACCAATCTATCCCCTAGAAACTGTACAATCCCAGAAGTACTTTTTCGATCAAGCTTACAACCTGCATGGTCAGCATCCGAATATGCAACCAATTGAAACCCAGTATCCCTAGGATACCAGAGACCAAGGTTCACTGTGCCTTTCAGGTATCGGAAAATCCGTTTGACGGCCTGGAAATGACTTTCCTTAGGATTGGCCTGTTACCTGGCACACATGCATGTAGCGAACATAATATCCGGGCGACTTGCAGTCAAATACATGAGTGACCCTATCATACTGCGATATTTCTTTTGATCAAAAGATTTTCCATTTAAGTCAGCATTAATCTTTGTTCGAGCTTCCATGGGTGTCCCAATTGTTTGACAATCCATCATATCAAACTTTTTCAACATGTCTAATATGTACTTAGATTGACAAATAAAAGTACCATTTGACAACTGTTTTACTTGAAGACCAAGGAAAAAGTTTAATTCACCCATCATGCTCATTTCAAATTTCTTGATCATTAAAGCAGAGAAATTCTTGCAGTAGTTAGGATTAGTTGACCCGAAGATTATGTCGTCAACATAAATCTGGATTAGAATGATGTCACTCCCTTGTCGTTTTATAAACAAGGTAGTGTCAAACGAACCTTTGCTAAAACCAGATTTCACAAGATAAGAGGATAGAGCATCATACCATGCACGAGGCGCTTGTTTCAGACCATATAATGCCTTGTCTAACCTGTAAACGTAGTCTGGATGTTTGGAACTCACAAAACCTTCTGGTTGTTCAACGTACACTTCTTCTTTGAGAATTCCATTCAAGAAGGCAGTTTTAACATCCATCTGGTAGACTGTGAAGTTCTTGTAGGCAGCATAGGCAAGAAACATCCGAATAGCCTCAATTCGTGCAACAGGTGCGAATGTCTCATCGTAGTCAATTCCATCTTGTTGGCAATATCCCTTTGCAACCAATCGTGCTTTGTTGCGTACAACAACTCCAGTTTCATCCTTTTTATTCTTGAAGATCCACTTGGTTTTAATTGGCTCCTTGTTCTTGTAAGGATTGGGAACCAATTTCCACACCTCAAGTCGTTCAAATTGATTCAGTTCCTCCTGCATAGCTTTCACCCAATCTGGACAACTTAGAGCTTCATACTGTCTTTGGTTCAACAATGCTCAGAAAATTCACAAACAGACATTCATTCGCGGAAGCAGATCTTGTCTGAACTCCAGTTGTTGGATTACCAATGACTTGAGAAATCGGATGAGCTCTAGTCCATTTGGTTGTGTGAGGAATTGGGTCAATTGGATCACCAGATTCTTCAGAATCAATAAAATCAGGAGTATGTTGTTCTGTCAATTGTTCAAGTGAAGTAGCAATTGGTTCAACAAAGTTATCTTGATCATAATTTGCTGGATTGGTTGATGGATTTGTCACTTGAGAAATAACATGAGGTTGAGTATGCAACTCTGAATAATCAGTAGGTGGAGGAGAATCAGATGATGAACTAACATCTGATGATTGTGTTGGTGAAGACTCATTGGGATTCAACTCTTCTGAATTTGAATTGGATTGTTCATTGTCATTTCCATCAGATTCAGGAACTTTCTTCGAAACATGGAAAAATTCTTCAAACAAGATATCCAAATCTTTGTTAGTTGGAGTAGAAAATGATGATTTGACATTTGATGCAGTCTTTGTTGCGGAAGCTTGTGGACTTTGAAGTTCGGGTCTTGAACTGTGTTGTTCAAGAACCATTCCCGAGAGTTCATCAAATTTGACATTCATACTCTCTTCTATTCTCTTGGTTCTTCGGTTATATACACGATATGCAATGGATTCTTTTGAATAACCGATGAAATATGCCTCACCGCCTTTTGGTTCAAATTTGCCCAGATTGTCTCGATCATTGAGAACATAACACACACATCCAAAAATGTGTAAGAAGTTCACATTGGGCTTTCTTTTGTTGATCACCTCATACGGAGTTTTATCAAACCTCTTGTTTATATGATCTGTTTTGTGTAAAACAAGCAGTAGCAACAGCTTCAGCCCATAGATTCGGTGGCAACTTCAAATAGGCAAGCATTGTTCTAGCTGCTTCAACAAGAGTTCGATTTCGACGTTCAACTACTCCATTCTGTTGAGGCGTTCTGACAGCGGAAAATTGGTGTGAAATACCCATGGACTTGAAGAAAGAATCAATTGTTGAATTCTTGAATTCAGTGCCATTGTCTGAGCGAACAAATCTAACAGATGATTTGAGATTGACTTGGGTCTTCTTGATGAAATCAATAATCACTTGTGGAGTTTCACTCTTTGCATGAATAGAATACCCAAGTGTAACGAGAATAATCATCTACAATCACTAGAATGTATCGCTTTCCATGGATACTTTGAACTTTCATTGGGCCACACAAATCCATATGAATAAGGTGCAAAGGACCTTCAGAACTCAGATGCTTCTTTGGTTTGTGTGAAGCTTTCTTCATCTTCCCAATAGCACACGCTGGACAAACATGTTCACTTTCATACTTGTAGTCCGGAAGGCCTTCAACAAGTTGTTTATCCACGAGTGTATTAATCGTTTGAAAGTTAAGATGAGAAAGACGGCGATGCCATAACCAAGAGTTTTGTGCAGTTGCTTTTGAAAGTAGACAAATCTCTGAAGAATTAGATGGAATGTTGTTGAGATCAATAGTGAACAAATTATTGTCTCTTGTTCCAGTAGAATATCCACACCATCTTCAGTCTGCACTTTGCATTCATATCTCCTGAATAATACTTGAAGATCATTGTCACAAAATTGTCCAACACTGAAAAGATTGTGTCCTAGTCCTTCAACATAGGAAACTCTCTTGATAGTGACACCATTTTTAACAATGTCTCCGTAACCAAGAATAGGAGCGATATGATCATTTCCGAATCTGACGGTTCCCATGAACTTTTCAACAAAGTTCGAAAGAATTGACTTGGTTCCAGTCATATGGCGAGAACATCCCGAGTCAACATACCATATACAAATGAGATATTCCTGCAAGGACAAGGAATATGATTTAGGTACCCATATAGATTGGGTCCTTGCAGGTTAGAGGGATAACATGCAAGTACACATAAAAAATAAACATCAAACAAAATAACACGCAAACCAACAATTTATTCAAATTACAAACAGGCACACATGATTGTTCAAAATACAAATACGAATTACAAGCAGGAATATGTAAAGGTTTATACACATGTTTTGGTACAAGCGGGACTAGTCCTAGATTTATTAGCATTATCTAATGTATCGATCTACGAACAATCCACACTTGTTTGACATTTGAAGTTCTCCCATCAAGCTTAACTTTACTAGAAGCATTCAAGTATCTATCCTTAGGGATCCATCTACTGCTACTAGTTAAGCAAACGTCACCTGAAACACGAACATTCTTTGAGTTAGCAAACAGATTATTAACTTTGTTCTTAACAGGTTTCTTCTTGATGGGTTCTGTGGTCTTGTTCACTTTCTTTATGTTATTAGGTGACAACCAACCATACTGGTCTTTGTATTTAGTCATGCCTGTAAAAGTATCTCTAACCCTCTGTAAAGTGCACTTAGGATTCTTCTGAGAATACCTATGGAAACTAGAATACCTAACCTGCGGAGGTTGTTTGTTACCTAATGAGAAAGCTTCATCCTTAACACTCTTTGGACCACTGCTTTCTTTGACTTCTTTTTGTGACTTAGGTTCAGAAATAACCTTGTATATCTTTGTTTGCCTAGAAGTCTTTTGAACTGTGGGACTTTTCTTTAACTCATAACTTGAATCCTTAACACTTTGTGGTTTAGAGACAGTCTTTGGTAATGGGTTGGTCTTTGGTTGTTGGGTGGTCTTTGGTCTTTGGAACTTACCAGATGATGGAGGTTGTGAAGAGTGTGACTTTAGAATCTTCTTCAGATTAAAATCCAGTTTTTCTTCCTTTTTAACAAAATGTTTTTCAAACTCAGGATCAAAATCATGATTGTTTTCCAAAAATGTTGACATTTCATCAGTTTCCAACTTCACACTTCACTTCCTTTATCGGTCATGGACTTCGCTTGAGTGAAATTGATGCTTTTTCATTTTCTTTATGAAATTGAAGTGCTATTTTCTGAAGTTGGAATTCAACTTTTAAATCATTAAGTTCCTTTAGCACATTTAATCTCTGTTTTCTTTCTTTTTCAAACTTTTGTTTGAAAGCATCAATTTCATTCAAGTATGATTGAGTTCCCTCAGAAAACTTGGTAAAGGTCTCAATTTCAGAAGTAATCGGGAAGAAATAATCATCAATATCATGAACATCATCTAAATCAACATCAGTTTGAACAGAGACATGAACAACTTTCTTTATGTCTACACTCACATTTTGAACATGAATTGGATGATTCTCTTCAAACACTTTGGTTTTCCTTTTCATGGATAAAATCTTCTCATTGATTTTTTCAAATGATTCAGAAAACTTTCGGTCAAAATCAAGTTTGCATTTATCAAAGATCTGTGATTCTTTTTCAGTTTGCACAGAAGCATTTACAACTTCACACATAGAAATCACAGAACATTCAGATTGATCACAAACATTGAAATTTAACTTTGGTTGGTCAATGACATAGTGATTTTGAGCCTTCAAATTTTCTATCAAAGATTGCTTTTCCTCAAGAGACTTTTGCAGATCCTCAATTACCTTTTCCAAAACTTTTTGTGGTACATAAGGTCTCAAATTTTCAGGTTTTGGAATAGGAATAGGATTTTCCAAAGGTTTTTCAGTAAAACACTCAAGAATTTCGGGTATGACAGCCTCATGATTGTCTTTGATTGTCTTCTGTGTAGAGTTAGCAAAGAAGTCATATGACTCATCCATTAACGCATAGTTAAAATAGACTTTTGCACCCTTTTCTAGAAAATCATCAGCCTCAAAATCACTATCAGTCGGTCTCACAAATTGGTCTGTCATCCCACATCTCAAATAAGATCGTTGTATAATGTTGGGACTTCTTCTTGTGCTTCGAGCAAACATTTTGGATTGTTATAACCCAACCCTGATGTGAATAATGTTTCTGAATTTCTTGGCCTATTTAAATAGACTTGTTGATATGAACGATTGATCTTATACAACTTTTCTTGATATGACTTGATTTCAGCTTTCAACCCATCATTTTCTTTATCAAGTTTTTGTTTAAGAGAATCTTTTATACAACATTCATATTTTAGGTCAGAAATTTTATTTTCAAATTCCGTCACATCAGGAATAGATTCTTTCATCTTGACATTCAAAGACTCAATATCTTCTGCCAAAGCATTTGCTCGAAACATCTCATTAGTCTTTTCAACCTGAAGTTGTCTGACAGTCTTGCTAAGTTCAAGAACTTTGTTCTCAAGTTCTTGTTTCTCAAGATGCAGTTTGGAGTTTTGAGTAAAAGAGACTGCTGCTTTTTCAGATTTCAAATTTTCAAATTCTTTTTGAAATGCATCAATTTTAATTTGAAAATCTTTTTCTTTGTCCTCCAAATCTTTCTTTAATTTTAGATTCTTTTTACTCAACTCCCTGCAATCTTTCCTTGCTGTCTCAGCCATATCCATATAATGTTTTAACACAGATTTGGGAAAAGAGATTACCTCATCCTCGACTTCTGAAGAGCTTTCATCATTTTCCTCCAACTCCTTTGACTTCTTGATCTTTGTCATGAAACACACATTTGCTGCAAGTTCGTCTGTCTCCTCGTCAGAAAGATGTAACCACTTGTCATCCTCAGCGAGAAGAGCAATTCCGCTTTCCTCTTGTCTTGCCAGCAAAAGTTTGTACTTATAGTACTCGGAGTTCTTTTGTCGAGGTTTAGTACAATTTATGGAAAAATGTCCAGTGATACCACAGTTGTAGCATTTCCTGTCTTCAGTTCTCTTATCCATGACCTGCTTCTCAAACTTCTTCTGATTGTCATACTTCTTCTAACCACCAACAAACTCTTTCTTCTGATCAAACTTAGGAGCATTCGCATTTTTGACATACGAAGAGACTGATGAAGTCCTAAGTTGATTGTTTGTTGGTTTCTTCTTGAAGAATTTCTTCTTGAAAGCCTTAGTGAAATAAGCGAGTTCTTTGTACATCTTTTTTTGTTTCTCATCCAGATCAGAATCACTCATCTCACTCGAATCAGAATCAGTTTGATCTTCAACAAAACTGTGTCTTGACAATCTTGAAGTCTTCTTTTCAGCAACCAAGGCCAATGGATCAGAATGTACACTCTCTTCTTTCTTCTTCTGAATTCTCTGAACATCCTCAACATTAAGTTGTAGCTTTTCAAACAGAGTGTGAATGGTGAGTTTTCCAAAGTCTGATTGTTGGTTGAGTTGAGTTCCATACACTTGCCATTCCTCTTCCAGATTTTTGATGAATTTGATGTTCAGTTCCATGTTGGTTCTCTTCACATCATTCTTTCTTAGCTCATTGATGACATTGCAGAACCTGATGTATACCTCATTCAAAGGTTCACCTTTCTGTTGTTTGAATGTTTCATACATATTCAGAACAGTAGACAACCTGATGGTGTTTGATACATCTGATCCTTCCATCTGCTTTTCCACCTCATCCCAAATGTCTTTTCCTGTTTCGTAGGAATCCACATTGCAGTAGATGTCATCAGGAAGTGCTTGGTAAAGAAAGGCAATTGCACTTTGGTCAGCCTCAACTCTGTTTCTTGATCTGTGTTCCAACTCTCTTCAGGTAAAACTTCTCCATTCACTGGGTTCTTTGGAATTTCAGGACCTTCTTTGTATGATTTCCTTAGCAGTTTCATTCTTTTGCCTGTCTATCCAGTTCAAAATCTCTTCTTCCATTGAGGATAAGATCCTCTAAATAAGACAGGTGGTCTTCCTTCAGAACCAAGAGCTAGAGCTTCCCTTGACGCCATATCAATCAATTAAAAGTCTTTGAAAAACTTGAGAATTTTCAAATTCAACTAAATGCAGAGCTTAAACCTCTGCAAATAGAACAAGTAAGAATATTGAAAAATTTTTGATTTGAGATTCTTAAAAACAACTAAGTGCCGAGCTTAGTTCTCTGCAAATGGTGTAAGTGACCAAATTCTTAAAAACAACTAAGTGCCGAGCTTAATTCTCTGCAAATAGTGTAAGTGACCAAATTCTTAAAAACAACTGAATGCCGAGCTTAAATCTCTGCAAACAGTACAAATAGAACTTGTACTTGGTCACACCACCCAAAAACACTTGTTTGCCGAGCTTAAACTTCTGCAAACAATGCAAGTAGCACCAGTCTCAAATCAAGAATTCTCAAAAACAAATATTTGCCGAGCAAGAGCTCTGCAAATAGAACAAGTGAACTTCTCACCAACTTTCTTTGAAAATAACTATTTGCCGAACAACAAGTTCTGCAAATAGAACAAGTGAAGTTCCAGTACTTAGCCAAATTTCTGAAACACGTATTTGCCGAGCTAAACTTCTCTGCAAATAGTTCAAGTAAGAACCACTTTTTAGCCAACGACTTCTGCAAATGCTAAGTAACCACAACACGACAAAATAGTCGGTTATTTGTTGTCTTCTTCGTTCAACTAACACCTCATTTGTAGAGAAGATTGTAAATCTTCGATATCTTCTTCATTTTTGCGAATTAGAACTCGAACTTTATATCAAAATGTTCAGAAAATCAATGCGCACAAATCCTCAAACAAATTAGATGCTAATTTCAACTGGAAATCAAACCCTCACGAACATGCGATTTGTAGAGCTCGATTGAAAACTACTCAAATGATGAAATTAGCTTCTGAAATTGATAGCGAAGGAAGATATATTGATATGAAATCGATCGGTGAACAAAATTAGGACAGAAACACACTTAATTTGCAGGAATCACTGAAACAGTGAGCTCTGCAAATGAACCTTTCAGAAAAAATGCTCAAATTCTGAAATTAAGCACAAATTAAGCTTGTAATAAGCTTGTGGATCGTTCAGCAACTCTGATTGTGCTCTGATACCAACTGTTAAGTATAGAATTCGAGCTTTTGTGTGTGTAAATGTGTGGTTTAGAGATGGCGGTTAGAGAGAGAGAGAGTAGAGAGAGAGTAGAGAGAGAGTAGAGAGAGAGTCAGGGAAAGTTTGGATAGTATTATGGGTTGAAAGGTTACAAATTACATTATGGAGGGGGTTTATATACATAAGAGCAATTTACACTATGCCCCCTTCCATATTAACATGTTTACATTCTAAGTATAAAACAATATAAAGTATACAAATCACCTACTACATTTATATTTAACAGTTTGACCTGGTTCCTTTCCCAGTTGGAAAGAAAGAACCAATTGGAACAAGATGGGTCTTCAGGAACAAGGTAGATGAAGATGGCCACGTTATCAGAAACAAGGCCAGACTGGTAGCATAAGGGTACTGCCAGTCAGATGTCGATTTTGATGAATCATTTGCTCCAGTGGCTAGACTTGAAGCGATCAGAATATTTTTAGCATTTGCTGCTCATCATCAGTTCAAGGTCTACCAGATGGATGTAAAGAGTGCATTTTTGAATGGAAAACTTGAAGAAGAAGTTTATATCAGACAACCACCAGGTTTCGTTGACAAAAAGCATCCACACTAGGTATATCGTCTGGACAAAGCGCTTTATGGCCTCAGACAAGCCCCACGTGCCTGGTATGATACTCTGACTAAACATTTATTGAAAAATGGTTTCAAAAGAGGTGCAATTGACAATACCTTATTTATTCTTAATGAAAAAGGTAATCTGTTGATGGTACAAATTTATGTTGATGATATTATTTTTGGCTCTACTGATGATAAAATGTGCAAGAAATTTTCGAAAATAATGTCAACTGAATATGAAATGAGTTTGATGGGTGAATTAACATATTTTCTTGGACTCCAGATTAAACAGACCAGAGATGGTATTTTTATTAATCAGGAAAAATATGTTAGAGATCTTTTAAAGAAATATGATATGAACTCTTCACCATCTAAACCCGCTCCAATTTCTGCACCATTAACACTGGACTCAGATCCAGATGGTAAACCAGTGAACACCACTGTCTATAGAGGCATGGTTGGTTCACTGATGTATTTAACTGCCAGTAGACCAGATATTATGTTTTCAACATGTTTATGTGACAGATATCAGTCTAATCCAAAAGAATCTCATATGCTTGTTGTAAAGCGCATACTGAAATACCTTAAGGGTGTCCCCAGTTTGGGTCTTTGGTATCCCAAAGGCTCAGGCATGGATCTAATGGGTTATTCAGATTCAGATCATGAAGGTTGTAAGATAGACAGGAAATCCACTACTGGTGGATGTCATTTCCTTGGTGGCAAACTGGTCAGCTGGACCAGTAAAAGCAAACTTCAGTTTCATTGTCCACTGCTGAAGCTGAATACGTGTCTGCAGCCAGTTGTTGTGCTCAAATACTCTGGATGAAGAACCAGTTGCTTGATTATGGTATTAAGTATTCAAAGACCCCAATCTTTTGTGATAATACCAGTGCCATTGCTATCTCGAACAATCCAGTCATGCACTCCAAGGCGAAGCACATTGATCTCAGGTATCACTTCATTCGTGATAATATTGTGAAAGGCAATATTGAACTCCATTTTATTCCCACTGACAAACAACTCGCTGACATTTTTACTAAACCTCTGGATGTCAAAACTTTTGAATATCTTGTTGGTGAGTTGGGAATGTTAAACCCTTAAATCTGGAACCTTGGTATTGAACGCCTATGTGTACTATCAGGGATCCTTGATTTAAAGATTTATACATCTATGACTGGTTAGATATTGAACGCCTTAGTGTACTATCTTTCCATTAATAGATTTATGGATCAACATTCCAGGGGGAAAGACTTTGAAAGATATATTTTTGTTCTTAAAAATGTTTTAAGTTCAGGGGGAATTTATTAATTTATTTTCTCACTGGACAAATTTTTCCAGAAAATATTACTGGTACCTTGTAAATGTGTCCCTCTCACTGGTAATTAGATAGGTTGAAGTGCATGTTTGAGGTGACTTTTGTCTCCTTGTAAATGTGTCCCTCTCATTTGTCTGTATTAGTTGACGTGCATGTTTGAGGTTACCAGTCTCTTTCAAATGGTTTTCACTGGTACTTTACTGGAGTGTCCCTCTAGTGTACCATCAGTACATGCTTCACTGGCCTAATCCACCAGTGATACTGGAGTGTCCAGTCAACCTCCAGATGCACTGATATATCAGTCATAGTACTTTTTAATACTTGGTCATTGTGCGTGCCACGTATGCAAAATCTTTTAAAAGATATTTATCTTGATATTTATCTTATTATCCTACGTGGCATGTCATTTTTTTTCAAAGAAATGATGGTATTTTTACCTTGGGAAGACAAAAAGTGCAAGTTGTTACTGTTTGTGGGCTGTAAACCGTCACACATTTATGTGTGATGTGATGTATTTAATGCGGATCTCAGAACCTGATCAAAATTATATTTGATAAATTCAAATTAACCGTTTGAGTTCACATTCTCTCTCCTATATAAATACCCACTTTCACTTTCATAAGCATTTACTTCGAACATATTTACTCCCAAATTCTTCAAATTCACAATTCAATCATAACTCCCATATTAATCAATCTTCATAAACCCTAATTTCATCTTCATATATCTGTCATATTCAATGGCACCAAGACAATCTAATTCACCGAAAAATCTGCTCGCCGCTGAATATGCTCTGGTTGACAATATTGTAAAGGCACCCCATATCACCTTAGAGGCAAAGGCAATAAGAATAAATATGAATAACTGGATGGCCAGACTCTCACTCTCCAGTGTTCATAATGCCCAATCCATTATTGGGAGATTAAATACCTTTTTTCTCTCATGTCCACTTTATGGTGCACTTACTCTTAATCCGGGTAAAATGTATCATGACTATTTATGTGAGTTCTGGTACACTGCAGTATATGATGATGCAACTTCATCAATTTCTTATTCTCTTAAGCAAGGTACCAGACCCTTGGCTTTCAATGTTGATACACTCAGGTCTGTTCTTCAATTGAACTATTTTGAACAGAATGAGATGCCCATTGAACTTCCCTCTGGTATAAATACAAGGGAAGTGTGCAGATTGATGGGGCACACAGATATTTTGGATGAGCATGGTCAGCTATCCAGAAAGGGAACAGTCTACATGAGCAGGCTGTCAGACTCATGGAGATTTTTCTTCACTCACATAGTTGAATGTTTGGGAGGCAGTTCTGGAGGACTTGACCAGATAAATCAAACAAATCTCCAGATTGCTTACTGCCTCTGGTTTGGTTATAGAGTGGATTTTGCTCAGATTCTATTTGATGATCTGGTAGAGCGTCTTAAGGTGAAAGGTAGAAAAGCATTTGTTCCATATATTCGTTTCCTTTCACTTATTTTCAAAAGAGCTCTAGGTGACCAGTATGACTTTGAAACTACTCACTTTTCTGTGTGTGAGTATATGCGTGAACTGACCAACCTTAGATCTCCACCGAATGAGGTAAATATTCCTCAGACCATGCTTAGTTTCCAAAGGGAAGATGAGCAAGAAGAGGCTCCAGGAGGGAACCTAGTTGGTGAAGGACCCTCTGGTGACTTAAATGTTGAAATTATGCAACCAGTAACCCAAGTGGCCCCTGACCAACAACAACCAGAAAATGTTGACCCTCCTAGACGACCAAGATCAAATAGACGTCTTATGAGGGCTGGAGTTCAGGTAAATCCAGATAGAGCTGAAATGAGCCATCCTGGTGATGTAATGAATGTAGATGGGTCTCCCATTTTTGAGCAAGAAGAGAATATTGTACGGGACGTTGAGCAGGTAGAAATTGTACAAGTTGTTGAGCAAGAAACTGGTGAGCAAGATGCTCAGATAGATTTATATGTAGAAGTTGGTGATCAGGCTGGTGATCAGACAGTTGATGAAACGTTTGCTTGGAATGAGGTTGATTCACCCATGTCAGAAGGTAATATTTTTGATACTGACATGAGTTTTCTGGGTGAAGAAGTAGAAAATGTGGTTTCTTCTGTTATTGCTTCAGTCACCCAACCACTTACAGAAATGCCACCACCTCCACCAGAATCAAATGTTCCACCACCAGAATCCACTATGCCACCACCACCACCACCACCTTCAATTCCACAAACCACTCCATATTTCAATCCTCCCACACTTCAAATTTCACAAACTCAACCACCACCAATTGAAACTCCAATTAACTTTCCTGAACACCGTGCGCTGGACTCAACTGTTGTAATATCTGAAGCTTCTACTGAAGGGGTCCAGGCACAAGTACCTATGGTGACCAGAATGACATCAACTCTTGATCCTCCCAGTGGTCCCTCCTCTTCTTCTTCAGCCGAGGTCCAAGGCCTTTTAAGTAAGGTGGCGGACCTGGAGAGATCACTCCAGTCTTCATCGCAGGTTGTTTCTGACTTCAAATCTTTATTATCGAATAATCTTTCATCAGAAATGAATCTGTTTGCTGGTAATAAGAAGCTGGTGTTCGAGAAGGTGAATGAGCTGGTACTGGCCACAAATAACAATTCTGAAAATATCAAAGTGGCAGTCCAGGGCTTAGAGGCAAGATTGATTAATTCTGTTCAGACTGCTGTGAAAGCTGAACTTGTTCAACCACTGGCAGGTATGACAGATGAGGTTCAGAGGTTGACAACCAAGATAAGCAGTTTGGAAAGCAGGCCAACTCTTGATCAGAGTGCTGTTGTTAGTTCAATCAGTGATGAGTGTGCTAAGAAGTTCAGACATGGTATGTTAAAGGAAATCACTGAAGAGATTTCTGGGTCTGTTCTTAGAACAATTCAAGATGGGTTGCTGCCACAGGTGGTGAAAATGATTGAAAATGAAATGCCAAAGCACTTGTCTTCAGAAATTCAAATAATCAAGAAGGAAGTGACTGAGCTGAGAAAGACTGTGAATATAACCACTCCAGTGGCAGGAAGAACTTTTGGTGAGATAGACAGATATATGCTTGAACAATTATGGAATGCCCACAAGTCTCAAACTGGTGGACATTCTAAGGGGGAAAAGTCGTCTGTTCCAGAAGGGTTGATAAAGAAAAAGAAAGAAGTTGTTGCTAGTGCTATTGAAAAGGCCTTTGCTACTGAAAGCATCGTGCAACAAGAAAGAGTGACTGGTACTGATGCCAGTGCACAAGAAGCACAGAAGGCACTTGGCACTGAAGCCATTGTGCAGGTTGAAGAGGCTACTGGTACTGATGCCAGTGAGCCCCAACTCGAAGCATTCCCAGATATCATTACTACTCAAGAATCAGTAAAAAGAAAGAAACATGTGATATCTGGAGGTGAAACTGAAACAGCTGAAGGTTCATCAGAACTTCCTCCTACTGATGAAGACACCTCGAAGAGACTGGAGCAAGAATGCATATTGATAGAAATATTCAAGAAAAATCAAAAGGATGAATTGCTGGCCCACAAAAGGGAGATGACAACTATGGGGACCCTTGATTCTTACAATGCTGGCAGGTTGGGCATTCATATCGATGTTTATAAAAGAATGAAGGAAGACCCCAGAATTCATCAATGTTTAGATGCATTGGATGATGTCTACATTCGCTCCAGGTACTCTGAAGATGAGCAAACTTATGATGCTGTAACTTATGGTGTAAGTGTAACTGAATTAATTAGACAAAGGACGGAGGAGCTGGTGAACCTCCAGAAGAAAATAAGAAAGAATGCTGGTGCTCTGGAGATAGAGTACAGAAAGAAGTTGAAAGGTTTACCCAAACTGACTGCCAAACAATTAAAAGCAATCAGAGATGCTGATCTGAGCACTTTCATTCCTTTGGATACTTCACAAAGAATCAATCGTGAAGCATTTCAGTCTGCCATCGATCAGCAGAAAGTATCCAAGGAAACTGAATATATGATCCAGATGGCTAAGCAAAAAGCCAAATATGAAGAAATGTTGAATTTCAGGGCTGATGCCAGAAAGATCATTGGTGCAGAGATTAAGTTAGCTGATAACCATGAAGGTATGTCCAAGTTTGAAATAAAGTTGACCAGGGAAGGTAACTTTACTGATGAAAGAAAGAGTGCCTCAGTCCAAGCTTTTGGATGGACTGAACTGAAGGAGATAGCCTTAACATTCAAGGGGAAGACTGATTTGTCGACTAATGTTAAAGCATTTTTTAAAAGGATTGAGAAGGTATGGAAGAGAAAGCAACAGATGGAAGTTGTAATAGGTTTGAAAACACCAGAGTCTGTACCATCCTCTCCATCTCCTAAGAGAAAGGCTTCTGAAGATGCTCCAGGACAGACATCGAAAAGAAGGGCCTTACTCTTGTATCATTTACTTGTACTTGTATTTATTTTCACAAAATTGTAACTTATTTTCTGTTGATGGCTGTAAATATAGTTGCATATTTTGTTTTACAAAGTAAATGATCAGATTTAGTCTAAGTTAGAATTAAAAGATGAAACTGGAACACTGATGATCTATAAAGTGTTTCCCAGTAACAATAAATTTTTTAGACTAAGTCAAAACAAGTGTTTTTCGAGCATACAAATTTGTATAGATATAATCTTGAAAAACCTTGCATTACTTCTAAACAAATAGGGGGAATTTGTTAGGTCCAGATTTACTGGACTCGCTCCAGACTAGACAACTGGAAAGTCTCTGAAGACTTGTCCAGAAATAATATGTCCAGACTTGAAGACTGGAGCGACCCTGAAGATTTGTCCAGAAATAATGGAAGACCAGTGAGCAAAATACTTGTATAGGAAATCTGGAGACATCCTCCAGATTAGCTCACTGGACTTCACCCCAGTCCAGGTTTATTCTACTGAAGACATTCTCACTGAAGTCAAAGACTGAAGTTAGAATAAAGAAGACTGACAAATGGCGGAGTCCACTAGAAGTCTTACCAGATCTACGACTGGAGGATTATCAGTGTTCTAGACCTTACAAGTCTGAACACTGATATCGAGGAATTGACTTTTTGCCTTTACTCACTTTCCAAAGAACATTCCACTTGTTCTTTACTAAAGTGCTTACGTATGTAAAGGTGGTTGGTTAAAAGAATAAAGTCATATTGATGTGACTTTATCCTTGTACCTTAACCAATGCATTTATGACCTTGTCGGTTCATTAAATGCATGCAACCATATTTGTACGGCACAAATTCACTGGTGAATTTGTTTGCCTATAAATACAAAGTCATTTCTTCGTTAAAATTACTTTTAGATATTAAAGGTGAATTTGTCTAAATACTCTCGATCTTAAACAGGGATACTTCACAACTTTAAGTATCTCGATCTAAAAGAGTTATTTGGCAAATATAGATCATTTGTAATTCATAGGTTGTTAGGATACTTACATATTTGTATTATCTTGATTCCGCACAACCTTGTATTTTATTTAACATCATAAATAAAATACTCTTGGAAAATTACATTGTGTTCCACCTTTACTTTAAGTCGTGTATTACTTTGTTTATATACTTGCATTTATATTCATGTAATACTAGTCCAATCTAGTTCTTATTAGACTTGTTGTATTTTACACTTTGGGATAACCATCTAGAGAGTTTGGGACTTTACACGCTCTACTGTGATTGACTAGGGCGTATGAAACCCTTTTCTTGAAGTTCTTTGAGTAGTATGGCCAACTCTTGCATTTCGGTTATGGCTAAACGTTAGGGTGCTTGGCCACGAGAGAAGCATTAGGAATAAGATCAATATGGAATTGAGTTGACGAGATGTAGGCAAACCCGGTAGGTCATCCGGAAATACGTCCATGAATCCATTAACCACGGACACGGCTTTTAATTCGACTTTTGTGACATTGACATTATATACTTCATATCCCACGGCTCGGTCGTTTCGCCTTGAACTATCAACTCTTCACCATTTTCTAACGGAATTCTCACTACTCGACTACCACAATCTATAACCGCGTTCATTGCCGACATCCAATCCATCCCCGCAACTACATCAAAACTACAGGTATCAAAAGGGACAAGATTTTTGAGAAACGAACAGTCACATAATTCTAAAGCACATTCACGAACTACATGGTCAATTTTTCGTTAAGCCGTCATTTACTATCTCAAGTTCAGAGTAACACGACAATGGGCTAAGGTTAGTATCAATCAAAGGCACGAAACCATTGGAAACAAGGCTAAAATCGGCACCGGAGTCAAATAATACGGTGGTATATTGACCGTTGAGAAGAAAAGTATTTACAACGACGTTTAGGATCAACACGAGTCTCGGCCGCAATCACTGTAAAAGCTCGTCCAAGAGGATCAAGTTGTTGTTGGCAGATAGGATCGGGGCACTTATTCGGTGGTGCTCACGACTACCACACTCATAACAAGTACCTCGGGCTATCGGGGGATTTCGAGCATTGATCGGAATGGCATTCAAAGAAAGGCACGACGATTGATGGTACACATTTTGATGTTTAACCCACTCGATTCTCTCACGTCCTTCACGATTACCACGACCTCCACGACCACCTCTACTTCTTTGATTTCCTTGATCAACCAGTTTCTCTTACTCGTCTTGGCGCCTATAGTTCATGTTAGCTCTCCATGGTCTATCCATCTTTCATCGAACACACGTGTTAAATTACCAAGTTAATCCTCACAATTCACATACGAACATTCGCAATTAACCGCCACATAACGAACAATCCAAAATTAGACTATCCTAAGCCATTACAAGGACACGTATTTCTACGGGGATATTATCATGGCAATAACTATGTCATCATCATTTCATTTACATTCTAACTAATTACACCATTCTAATTCAACCATAACCAAATCATTCAAATCAACGTACCAATTCAAATATAACAAGGCAAAGCATCATCGTTTCGTTCAATTCTCAATCGATTTCACAATTTCAAACCAATTCATACAAATATAAAGGGGTCAAGTCGTAACAAGGCGGGTAAAGCATAGTCCGAATCTTAACTTCAACATTCAATACATTAAAGGTGTATGTATACAGGGTGTACCAGCGGCTAACCCTCCACACCATTAATATATTGAATGGATGTCGA
The DNA here is from genome assembly GCA_034093135.1 of Erigeron breviscapus. Taxonomy (NCBI): domain Eukaryota; kingdom Viridiplantae; phylum Streptophyta; class Magnoliopsida; order Asterales; family Asteraceae; genus Erigeron; species Erigeron breviscapus. The sequence goes on from CM067168.1 coordinate 36,214,101, forward strand.
GATTCGGTTCCGTTATATTCTCTAAGTATTGGTCAGGTATGTATACAGGGTGTACCAGCGGCTAACCCTCCACCTAACCAACACTCATTAAACATTCTGGGTTACCTACTATACTTTATCCACAGTGCGCAATCCACGAGGCCATTAATTCATATGACATAGGGTAATCATAGATTCGTTGATCAGGCTCCTCTAGGATTACCGAGTGTCATACTTCGTTAATGCCATCATTTCACTTTGCTAGGGACAAACAATAAATGGTTCCAAGATTCCACACATCAACATCCATCACAATGATTCAACAATTTACGGTGTATCCCGACACTATTACGAACATCGATCAATAAATTTATCAACACCCTACGAACTCCGATCAAACAATTCACACATTGCATACAATTCACATTGCACACATAAGTTCCTATCATGCACGCTAAATATGAAGATGTGGGTGCAATGGCTATAGGCTAGGTCAATCCACCTAATTCTCTACAACCACGGCTCTGATACCATTCTGTAACACCCCAACAAGGCGGGATCATGAGGGTTACACCAATAGCACAGCACGACATGGAAATTATGTAGAGCAAAACTAAATGCATAAATAGGATTCAATGATCCATACAAATCATTCAAGAATACAAGTATCGACTCATAAATAAACATAACCCTTAATCGGGATAAAGAATCACGGATCCATGAAAAGGTCCAAGTCCAATCCTAGCATGCAATGAAACTTCCGATACATCTTTGATCCACATGTTCACCTGAAAAGTGTACTAAAACGCGTCAACATAAAGTTGGTGAGTTCGTATGGACAAGTAATAGGAAACAAGTGTCGGGATAACAACCGTTTTACCTTGATTCGATCAATAAACGACCATATAACGAACATATCGATCATATAACGAACAAATAACCTTATTAGGTCATAACAATCATGTAACGAACTTGTAACCTTGGCTTAATAACCAACGATTATATATATCGAACTTGTAACCTTGGTTAAATAACCAAACGATCATAAACAACGAGCATAACGAAACATAACGATCATAACGAACATAACGATCATAACGAACATAACGATCATAACGAACATAACGATCATAACGAACAAATAATGAACATAACGATCATAACGAACATATAACCTTGAAACCTTGATTTGGATCATTAAATGATCACATAAATTGGATCGATAAACGATCACAAGCCTTGAAACCTTGATTGGGTCATTAAATGATCTCATAATTTGGATCGTTAGACGATCACAAAACCTTGAAACCTTGATTGGATCATTTAATGAACCTCACAACCTTGATACGAACACATAACAATCACACATCCTTGATTGGATCGATAAACGATCCCATAATCAAGATTTGTTCGATAATTGATCATTTAACCTTGATACGAACATATAACGATCAAACAACCGAAGAAACACCATGTACTTACACTTCGTACGACTCTGCATTCAAAGAACCATAGATGCTTATATATAGGGTCACCCGCAGCCTTCCCACCACATCTACAACTCTTTGAATGCATCATCGTCTTCCATGTATGTACAACTATCCTAACACAACCAATATTCATAATCGCAAGCATAATCAATCGAGCAATAAGTCTATACGTCAATCGAACAATCAATCAATCAATTAGTCAACAATCAAACAAGTATGTACACTTTTCAGCCCGAATCTCAATTGAGTAGGGAAGTACGAAACTCACCTTGGCCTTGAATGTCGAGCTATAATCAAGTTATATGTGTTTGATGAGCGTCACACGATCACGACCTATCATTATACATACATACATATCAATATACTTCATCACACTTCCTCACTTACATTTTAACCTTAAGATTAGACCCTCGACCTTGAACGACCAATTTTGGCTCTATAAATCGACTTGTGAGCTTTATAAATAGATTTTGGACCTGAATGAACTTAAATGAGCATACATAAACATGATTAACCTTAACCCTTTTCATAAATCATTTCCAAGACACAATTTCTTGCCCAAGAATCGGTTTTTGACCCATTACACACAACCAAGAACCCTAATTCGACCTAGAGTTCAGTTCAAGAGGTTAAGAGCTTAATTTGACATACAATTAACATATTTGGACATAATCAAATATAACCCCTTTCACAATTTGAATCCTAACCTCATTTTCTTGCCAAAAATCCATTTGACCCGCTTTGAAACCCTAGATCGACCCACTTTGACACTTGACCCGAATTTGACCAAGAACACCCAAGGTTTGGCTAGGAAACAAGTTTATAAACAATAAATAATGAATTTGAGATGAATTAGACTTACCAAAGCTTCCACCAAGTGTTAAATCCGAAATTTAGCTAGATAAATGGTGTTCTTGTACTTTGAAGATCCAATTTTTTTGACATGTTGCTATTATGATGATGGAGATGAAAAACCCTAAATTAATCTTGCTTGAAACATAATTCTTGATGCATTGATTTTAGAGAGAGAGATGTAAGAAATCTTGCATGTAAGAGTATGAGAGAGAGAAAGAGATAGATGAAATGAATGGATGGTTGGGAGGGTGGAAAGGGATAGGGTTGGTGGGGCATGGGTGTTGGGTCATGGGTTCAACCCATGGATAGCCCATCACTACAATATTACTTACAATTCGTCTAGTATCGACATTTAAGCAAAACGATCAATCAACCTCGACCAAATAACCAAGACTAACACACGAACATAAATTAATTAAAACGATCATTACTCATATACATGTACACCTTGAACACGATTAAATCACAACTAGATTCGATCATATATTAATTAATTAATATTAATTAGTCGAATGTGTACAAAATCAACGGGTCAACGAAAGTCAAATTTCACGAATCTTACAAAATCCATTTTGTCCTTTCACTCAACCAATCATACCCTATATATACAGCCTCGCTTTCACGCTTCCATAAACTGTTCATTTTCTCTCTAATCAAATATCTCTCACTCTTTCAGTTCATCTTCCTCATATATTCCTTCATTCTTTTCCAATCAAATCTTTAAAAAAATCTTCAAATGGCTTCTTCATCCGAAATCCCTCAACAAACAGAAAATGTTGAGATTCCTTCTTCATCAACCCCCGTTGTTCAGAATCCACCAGTTCCTGAACCACAAGTTCAGGAACAAGAACCAATCACTTATCTTAATTCTCCTGTATATACTCCTGTAAATGTCACAAAATCCTCAAAAGTCAACTTTTCTCCCTCTCAAATAATTGTGAAATCTAACAATCATATCGGCACATCGAAATTGCCAAAGGATACAAAAGGATACAAGCCCATGTTGGACTTTATCCATGCCTCTCCTGCCAATTACTGCATCATGGCAGACCCAGAAAAAATATTTGTTCACCTTCTTCGTGAATTTTGGTGGACTTGTGAGTACGATGATGAATCCAAGTCCATCACTGGTACTGTTCGTCAAGGGGAGAAGTCGATAACCATTACTCCGGCGTCTCTTCGCCAAACCCTAAGATTTCCTCAAGAGACTGATGAAAATAAATTTGTGGAGGCAGCAAGTGATGATGTGTGGAAGGCATGGTTGCCTTCCTATGGGTATAATTACAATCTGAAGAACCCTCCAGCGATCCCCAGCAATCCTTTAAAGCAAAATCTCCCAGGGATCTGGAGAGTTCTTTTCACCCATGTGATTCAGTGCATGGGTGGAAATTCTGGATCATACAATCAGGCTTCAGCGACATCTATGCCTATGATCCATGCACTTGCTGAGGGGCAGTTTGTTGAATACGCCAAACTGATCTTCAATGACATGAAGAATAAGATCAGTATGAATAACAGGTCTCATACAGTGCCATTCACCATAATCTTCTCTCTCATCTTCAAAGAGGCGCTTGGAGATGAGTATATGCTGCCTAAGGCTTCCACAATTCCAATTGCAAGGGTAGGCAACAACATTTACAAGCAACCTGCTGAACACTTGGTTGCTCGCCTCACTTCTCACATCAAAGAGGTACTCTTCTCTCTAAACTCTTCTTTATACCCTAAAGACAGCGACTGGGAGGCAGCACTTCTTTCTGATGAAGTGGCTGATACGGTCGCTGTGGATGCTAAAATGCCTTCTGAGGCTGGCTCGCTGGAAAACCCCCCAGCGACCTCCAAAGCCTCCAAAAGGACCAAAAGCAAATCTAAGGCAGCATCCTCAACACAAAATATACAATCTTCACCTCCGCTGACGTCCCAAAACGTAAGCGGAGTGTATCAAAGGGCAACCCCAAGGTTAAGAAGTCCACAGCGCCCATGGACACTAGTACCCAAGCCACCCCATCAGCAGCCTCCCAACAGGCTGTTGACGAGTTAAATGGGAACAGCAGGCAGCCACCTCAAACTTCTGTAGGCGAGGTTGGTGAAGATATTGGGTCACCCCAACCCACTAGAGGTCAAAGTCCAACCCCTCCAAATATTTCCCCTTCTTCTCAAAACCCTTCTGAGTCGTTGTCAGCAGCCAGATCACAGGTGATGCTAGAGACAACACATTCTACGGCCGATGAGGTCTTGGTGGAACAACACACTGAGACTGAGGCACCAGGTTCCCCTACCCAAATCTATTCTACTGTCTCGGAAACTGTTTGTGCAGGGACCGAGACAAATGTTTCTCAAGAAGGTAATGTAAGTGATGAAGAGTTGGCAACGAGTTTAGCCAACAAGATGATGAGGCTGAAATCAAACTCGCTGCCACTGAAGAAAATGAAGAAGAAATGGTCAGTGGGTATTTGGATGCTGATATGGGCTACTTATTAATCTCTTCACCGCCCACTGAATTTGAAGATGGCCCAGTTTCTTTATCAGATATGCCTCCTCCTCCTTCTTACTCACCAAGGCCCATTGCCTATCACGAACCAATTAGGCACTTTGGAGAATATGTTGATTTGCCTGACTTGGATGAGAATGAACTCCTCAAAAGGCTGCAAATTTGTCTAGAGCATATCCACAAGACTGATATTTATGATGAAGAAGAGGATCTTGATGACGAAATCATCATGGAAGTGCCTCCATTGCACCACCCTGACTTCTTTGGGATTCCTTGCTCTCAGTATCCTGTCTCACTGAAGGATCTCAAGGTTCCCTCTCCTAAAGAAGCTTCAACTGCTTTCACTGCTATTAACTTGCCTGGTCTTGACTATGTTGAAACATACCAGCTGCAAGAACTGCTGAGGAGGGTGCAAATTTGCCAAAGTCAAGGGAACAGGCATGGGTACTTATATGCCTGGTTGGTTGATAAGGTAGCTGAAATGAACCTTGGTGCATTGGCCAAGTTTCAAGAGTTGGCAGCTGGCAATGAATTTTTGAAAGATGAGTTGGCCACTCTTCAAGGTATGGTGTTTGGTATTACTAAGAATCAAGTGACTGACACCAGGACAAATGCACAACTATTTCGACGAAATCAATCCTTGCTGCATGAAAGCATGAAAAAGGTCAGCACCTCTAATTCTTCTATCTCTGCTTCGCTTGACAAGTTGAAAGAAGAACTCAAGTCAGCGAAGGCACCTGCTGAGATGCCTGGCCTCTTGTCATCACTTGAACAACTTTCCCAATCCAACATTCTCTTCACTGCTCAACTTCATAAACTCACTCACACCGTTTCCTTCTTCTCTAAACAACAAGATGATTTCCTCACTACTCTCACCAAAGAAATCTCTTCACTTAAAACTCAATCATCTTAATCGACTCCTTCCCAAGCCGCTGCTGATAAGAAATTGCTTGAAGATTCTATCAGCAGGCAAAAGAAACTTGAAGAAGAAGTTGGCACCCTTAAAGGGATGATGACTGAGATGCTGGGCCTCCTTAAAAAAGACAAAGTGGAAGTAGCTAGTTCCTCAGCTGCTTCCAAGGGGGAGAAAAATGCTGAAGAAGGCCCAGCAACTCAAAATGAAAATGTTACAAGTAATGCTCCCCACACTGAAAATGTTGATGATGCTGAGATGGTTGATGAACCGGCAGCAAACGTTGAGGGGGAACAAACAACAAATGTGCCAAGTGATAATGCTCCCCAAAATGAAACCTCAAATGTTGAAAATGCTGAGAAGGTTGTTGAACCGGCAGCAAATGTTGAGGGGGAGCAAGCTGAGAAGGTTATTGAACCGGCAGCTGATATTGAAAAGGAGAAAAGATCAAACTACCACCGCTGAGGATGTGCCAGCGAGTGTTGAAAAAGTGGTTGTTGCTGAGAGTGTGCCAGCAAAACCCATTAATGTCTCTTCTTTCAAGCCAACCGCTGAGTTCCATGCTACATTGGAAAAGAAATATGCTGACAAGGGAAAGGCAGCAATTGCTGAAAAGGGCAAGCCACCCAAGGTTCCAACTACAGCAAGGGAACAACAAGAAAAGCTGATGGCTGGCGCTTTCCTAAGCCTTCACCATCTCAAAAGACAACTGCTGAACTTACTCCTGAAGAGGTTGTACTTCAGGAGGAACTAAAACAAAAGAAAAGAGAAGAGGAACTCTCTAGAAAATATATAAGTGAGCAGATTGTTGGTGAAGAGCTGAAGGATGCTGATGATGAAACGCAAAAGTTAGCACAGCAATCTGGTGGCTTGGAAGTTTTGGGGTTTTGTCTTTTGGTTTTTTTGTGTTCTTTCTTGCTATTCTTCTGAAGTAAAGATGTTGGCTCATCTGGTGTCTTGGAAGTTTTGAAGAAGAATGAGGAAGAGTTCTTCGCTAAGAAAAAGAAAAATTTTGAAGAAGGCAAAGAACTCTACCTTAAATCAAGGGAGATAAGGCAAAGGAAAGAGGAGATCCTGTCAGTTAAGGTCACTCTGACCAATCAAGGGATGAATCTTCATCTCCAAAGACAAGGAGTGGGCAAGCTGTACACTTTAAGAAATGTTACTAAAGACACCCTTGGCCCAACTGAATGGATTGAAATTTATAAGCTAATCAAGGACAAGACTGCAGTGAGTTACAAGCCTTTGATTGAGCTAGCAGGAGAGCAGATAAAGAGAGTGTGTAATATGAAAAAGAAGTACAAAATTAAAGACTCTCTGCTCAGCGCTGCAAGACATCCTTTCCCTCCTCCACCTCAGCAACCCAGAGTTGGATCAAAGAGATCAGCGTCTGGATCCCAGGTTTCTCAGCTCCCCACTATACTCAGAATGGTTCCCAAGACTGATATAGATGAGGAGCCGCTGCTAAATTTGAAAGATGCCTTCCAGAACTCTTTTTATGGAAGGTACCTATGATGAGAAGCTGGGAGGTTTTTGCTTCTGCAATGTCCATGGTCATGAGCTCTTCTTCAGGACCAACGAAATTGGAATTGCTCCCTCTACCTTCCTTCTAAAAATAAGGAAGTATTGTGCTCAGACTTCCAATGATCCCGAGTTTATAAAGATGATTGATCAAGAGCTGCTGAAGCCTGAAAGACAAAAAGATAAAGCTTTCATCGAGGCCAAGCAAGAGTCACAATGGGATTAAGTAGTCTTATATAATTCATGTAATGCTGTTTATTGTAAAGTTGTTCGTCATAAAAATAATATCAGCATTCCCTCATTCTACTTCTTATTCTTGTAACTTCAAGCGACTTATACTCAGCTAAGTCTCCTCAGCGAATAGGGGGAGATTGTTGAGTCATGGATTCGCTGAAAGACTCAGCGAGTGACTTTGTCAGCTAGCTCTCAGCGACCATCTATTATCTTCGAGTTAAAGGATAAGTTCAATGACTCACCGCCATGTTTTGTAAGTCAAATATGGGCGGGAAGATGAAGATAAGAAGGCTGGTCCCCAAGGACACGTGTTGATAGATCAGGACGGAGCCATGTGACCTTGTACCATTTTGGTACTAAGGTATTTCTCTTTGATTCCGTTTTGGGAAAGAAACAAGATGAAGAAAAGATAACTCTGCAGATCTGATTTATCCACCAATAGATGGTTGACAACCTTCATGTGTCAACATCTATTGGGTTGTCATGTGATGTCTTTTCTCTCCTATATAAGGCATCACTTGACCTAGCCGCAAGAGTGTTGGTTTGTGCCATATTTACACTTAGTGTGTTTTTCTCTCTTTGTATAATTGTTAAGTTTTTAGTGTGTCAAAAACTTAACAATATTTTCTCTTTTCTTTCTTTGTAAACCGACCATGTATTCACTGTTTAATATATGTTACTTATGATTAAACATCTTTATTTTCTTGTCTTATGTTCTTAGTGTAATTTATATTAGTTGTTTAATTACTTAATCGTTGCAAACTTGGGACTTTCAGAATTTATTAATACAGTTTGAAAAAGCTATTCAAAATCAAATTTGATTTTATGCATACATTTAGAAAAACAAATAGAGTCTATATCAAGAAACCTATACAAAATCAAATTTGATTTTATTCGTACAGTTTGAAAAAACTATTGAAAATCAAATTTGATTTTATGCATACATTTAGAAAAACAAATAGAGTCCATATCAAGAAACCTATACAAAATCAAATTTGATTTTATTCGTACAGTTTGAAAAAACTATTGAAAATCAAATTTGATTTTATGCATACATTTAGAAAAACAAATGGAGTCCATATCAAGATACATTTACAAAATCAAATTTAATTTTATGCATACAATGTCAAAAAGGTATACAAAATCATATTTGATTTTATGCATACATTTAGAAAAACAAATAAAGTCCATATCAAGAAACCTATACAAAATCAAATTTGATTTTATGCATACATTTAGAAAAACAAATTGATTTTATGCATACATTTAGAAAAACAAGGAGTCCATATCAAGAACCTATATAAAATCAAATTTGATTTTAGGGTTTTAGAATGCGTCCTTCCCCCCGAAAGGGTGCCCTTTTTGGGGTTTTAGAATGCGTCCCTCCCCGACGATAACAAGCTCTAGGGTTTAGGGTTTGAAGGTCGAGGGTTAGCCGAACCCTCGGCTTCAAACCCTAAACCCTAGAGTAGTGGCCGAAGGCTCCATTGTCATGATTCCCCTCCGAATCAAATTTTATTTTGCACGTCCTTCCCTACTAAATCCCACTTTAACGTTTAGGGTTTGAAGGCAGAGGGTTAGCGGCAAACCCTCGACTTTTAAACGAAACCCTACGACTTCAAACCCTAAACTAAAGCGCGGGCCGCAGGCCCCCGTAATCACACTTCCCCCTCGGATTAGCATTTAGCCACCTAGGGTTTAGATTTTAGGGTATCCATATGAAGAAACCTATACAAAATCAAATTTGATTTTATGCATATATTGTCAAAAGGGCTTACAAAATCAAATTTGATTTTCAGCAAATATTTGATTTTATGCATATCAACAAACCTACACAAAATCAATTTTGATTTTATAGATTGAATGTCAAAAGGGCACACAAAATCAGTTTTGATTTTATGCATATATTTAGAAAAACAAATAAAGTCCATATCAAGAAACATTTACAAAATCAAATTTGATTTTATGCATACATTTAGAAAAACAATTGGAGTCCATATCAAGAAACCTATATAAAATCAAATTTGATTTTAGGGTTTTAGATTAGGGAGTCCATATCAAGAAACATGTACAAAATCAAATTTGATTTTAGGGTTAGCCGTAATCACACTTCCCCCTCCTTTAGGCTTTAGCATTTTAGGGTTTAGATTTTAGGGTTTTTAGAATGTAGCTTTCCATTCGGATTATCAATTAAGCTTTAGTTTAGGGTTTGAAGTTGTAGGGTCTAACCCTACGACCTTCAAACCCTAAACCCTAGAGTAGTGGCCGAAGGCTCCATTGTCATGATTCCCCTCCGAATCAAATTTTATTTTGCACGTCCTTCCCTACTAAATCCCACTTTAACGTTTAGGGTTTGAAGGCAGAGGGTTAGCGGCAAACCCTCGACTTTTAAACCCGAAACCCTACGACTTCAAACCCTAAACTAAAGCACGGGCCGCAGGCCCCCGTAATCACACTTCCCCCTCGGATTAGCATTTAGCCACCTAGGGTTTAGATTTTAGGGTATCCATATGAAGAAACCTATACAAAATCAAATTTGATTTTATGCATATATTGTCAAAAGGGCTTACAAAATCAAATTTGATTTTCAGCAAATATTTGATTTTATGCATATCAACAAACCTACACAAAATCAATTTTGATTTTATAGATTGAATGTCAAAAGGGCACACAAAATCAGTTTTGATTTTAGGCATACATTTAGAAAAACAAGCGGAGTCCATATCAAGAAACATGTACAAAATCAAATTTGATTTTAGGGTTAGCCGTAATCACACTTCCCTCTCCTTTGGGCTTTAGCATTTTAGGGTTTAAATTTTGGGGTTTTTAGAATGTAGCTTTCCACTTGGACTATCAATTAAGCTTTAGTTTAGGGTTTGAAGTGGTAAGGTTAGCTGTTAGGCTAACCCTACGACTTCAAACCCTAAACTAAAGCGCGGGCCGCAGGCCCCCGTAATCACACTTCCCCCTCGGATTAGCATTTAGCCACCTAGGGTTTAGATTTTAGGGTATCCATATGAAGAAACCTATACAAAATCAAATTTGATTTTATGCATATATTGTCAAAAAGGCTTACAAAATCAAATTTGATTTTCAGCAAATATTTGATTTTATGCATATCAACAAACCTACACAAAATCAATTTTGATTTTATAGATAGATTGTCAAAAGGGCACACAAAATCAAATTTGATTTTATGCAGACATTTAGAAAAACAAGCGGAGTCCATATCAAGAAACATGTACAAAATCAAATTTGATTTTAGGGTTAGCCGTAATCACACTTCCCTCTCCTTTGGGCTTTAGCATTTTAGGGTTTAAATTTTGGGGTTTTTAGAATGTAGCTTTCCACTTGGACTATCAATTAAGCTTTAGTTTAGGGTTTGAAGTGGTAAGGTTAGCTATTAGGCTAACCCTACGACTTCAAACCCTAAACTAAAGTGCGGGTCGCAGGCCCCCGTAATCACACTTCCCGCTCCTTTAGGCTTTAGCATGTTAGGGTTTAGATTTTAGGGTTTTTAGAATGTAGCTTTCCACTCGGATTAGCAATTAAGCTTTAGTTTAGGGTTTGAAGTCGTAGGGTTAGCCTACCTACAACTTCAAACCCTAAACTAAAGCGCGGGCCGCAGACCCCCGTAATAAAGCTTTAGTTTAGGGTTTGAAGTTGTAGGGTTAGCCGTTAGGCTAACCCTACGACTTCAAACCCTAAACTAAAGCGCGGGCCGCAGGCCCCCGTAATCACACTTCCCCCTCGGATTAGCATTTAGCCACCTAGGGTTTAGATTTTAGGGTATCCATATGAAGAAACCTATACAAAATCAAATTTGATTTTATGCATATATTGTCAAAAAGGCTTACAAAATCAAATTTGATTTTCAGCAAATATTTGATTTTATGCATATCAACAAACCTACACAAAATCAATTTTGATTTTATAGATAGATTGTCAAAAGGGCACACAAAATCAAATTTGATTTTATGCAGACATTTAGAAAAACAAGCGGAGTCCATATCAAGAAACATGCACAAAATCAAATTTTATTTTAGGGTTAGCCGTAATCACACTTCCCCCTCCTTTAGGCTTTAGCATTTTAGGGTTTAGATTTTAGGGTTTTTAGAATGTAGCTTTCCACTCGGATTAGCAATTAAGCTTTAGTTTAGGGTTTGAAGTCGTAGGGTTAGCCTACCTACAACTTCAAACCCTAAACTAAAGCGCGGGCCGTAGGCCCCCGTAATCACACTTCCCGCTCCTTTAGGCTTTAGCATTTTAGGGTTTTTAGAATGTAGCTTTCCACTCGGATTAGCAATTAATCTTTAGTTTAGGGTTTGAAGTCGTAGGGTTAGCCTACAACTTCAAACCCTAAACTAAAGCGCGGGCCGAAGGCCCCCGTAATAAAGCTTTAGTTTAGGGTTTGAAGTTGTAGGGTTAGCCGTTAGGCTAACCCTACGACTTCAAACCCTAAACTAAAGCGCGGGCCGCAGGCCCCCGTAATCACACTTCCCCCTCGGATTAGCATTTAGCCACCTAGGGTTTAGATTTTAGGGTATCCATATGAAGAAACCTATACAAAATCAAATTTGATTTTATGCATATATTGTCAAAAGGGCTTACAAAATCAAATTTGATTTTCAGCAAATATTTGATTTTATGCATATTAACAAACCTACACAAAATCAATTTTGATTAAAACTATAGAAAATCATATTTGATTTTATGCATACATTGTCAAAAAGGCTTACAAAATCAAATTTGATTTTAAGCATAAAACTACACAAACACAGATACCTTAAAAACTACAAAGCTACACATAATCAAATTTGATTTGATACGTACAATGTCAAAAAGCTATACAAAATCAAATTTGATTTTATGCATACATTTAGAAAAACAAATTGAGTCCATATCAAGAAACCTTTACAACATTAAATCTGGAACAGAACTAAACACAATTGATCTATTTCACAACCAAATTTGATTTGTCAAACAAGAACACAATCTGTAGACAAATGATCAACCAATGAAAACTATCATCCAAGTATAAAATTTGTAAACAGCTAAAAATTATTTATTTCTAAACATGTATAATAAAGAAAAAAAATGTTTGTCTAATTGTTTGCAGCTCCTTTAGTATCCATGTTTTCATCTAATTTTTGTTTCTTCTTTCCACATGTCCTGCTATTGTGACTCGTACCTCCGCACATGCTACAATTTCTCCGACAGTTTTCAAGTGTTCCATACTTTTTTCCAAGCATTGGTTGTCGTTTATAATCAACTATTGGCACAAAAAACTGCGATCCATATGGTGTTTGAAATGTTTGTGTAACATTTGTTTTAGGTGTTTTTTTCAGCACATGAACTGTATGAAAATATACATGTCAAAAACAATAATCAAATTTGATTTGATACGTACAATGAAATATATATAAAATCAAATTTGATTCTTATAGAAAACAACATATTGCAATGCAAAATCAAATTTGATTGTACACAGATAAACTTACAAAAACACAGATACCTTAAAAACTACAAAGCTGCACATAATCAAATTTGATTTTAAGCATAAAACTACACAAAATCAAATTTGATTTGATACGTACAATGTCAAAAAGCTATACAAAATCAAATTTGATTTTAAGCATAAAACTACACAAACACAGATACCTTAAAAACTACAAAGCTGCACATAATCAAATTTGATTTTAAGCATAAAACTACACAAACACAGATACCTTAAAAACTACAAAGCTGCACATAATCAAATTTGATTTATACGTACATGTCAAAAAGCTATACAAAATCAAATTTGATTTTGTACAAAATCAAATTTGATTTTAAGCATAAAACTACACAAACACAGATACCTTAAAAACTACAAAGCTGCACATAATCAAATTCGATTGAAACTGTAGCTTTCTTGATATAGACTCCATTCGTTTTTATAAATTTATGCAGAAAATCAAATTTGATTTTGTGAAAATCAAATTTGATTTGATACGTACAATGTCAAAAAGTATACATAATCAAATTTGATTTTAAGCATAAAACTACACAAACACAGATACCTTAAAAACTACAAAGCTGCACATAATCAAATTTGATTTTAAGCATAAAAATGATTTCTTATCTTATATGGGTCGAGTTATTTTTACAAAATTACTTGATGTATTTATTTCTTCCAACGATAAAAACATGCTCTTGTCTTTATCTTGAAATCAAATTTGCTTTTTGTATTAAATCAAATTTGATTATGTATACAAACAAATTTGAGCCCATATGAGAAACCTATACAAAATCAAATTTGATTTGATACGTACAATGTCAAAAAGCTATACAAAATCAAATTTGATTCTATGCATACATTTAGAAAAACAAATGGAGTCCATATCAAGAAACCTATGCAAAATCAAATATGATTGTATACATACAGCTACAAAAAGCTATACAAAATCAAATTTGCTTTTGTTGAGATATTTACATAAACAAATGGAATTTATGTCAACAAACCTATACACAATCAAATTTGATTGTATGTGTACAATTTCAAAAAGCTATACAAAGTCAAATTTAATTTTATTTATAAATTTACACAAACAAATGGAGTTAAAGAAACTAGCTAATCACTAGAAAAACTAAGATGAATACGAAACCGGGAATCAAACACCGAGTAATTATCAAAACAACTAGCAAATGTGAAACTAACAAACTGAGCAGCTATGACAAATGCTAAGTATGCTAGTACCTAGCAAAAAACGACACAAAATATATATTGGACAACTTATCAAATATCAAAATGCTAATGCATAACTATTGAAATACCACCAAAATGCCTAACCAAGCTAGTGAATAACCATAAAAATGCTACAAAAATGCTTAACGATTTATTCCAGCACAAAAGAAAACGAGCAAACTGCCATTTGTCAAACAGTTTCATGTTGGCATTTCAACAAACAGTTTCTATGCATTCAGAAATTTCATATAAAATTCATCCAAACACTTACACAAAAAAAAAATAGCTATCAAGTCTAATTTACTAGTTCAAATATAGCAAACACTTGTAATCTCAATTCCGATTATATCTTAAGAATTTTAAGCTAAGATCATCAAACAACTATGTTTTCCCACTCAATAATCAAACACAAATAAAAACAATCAAAGTTGTTAACCTCTAAACAAATAGAAGATCATGATTGTTAATTGGAACTGATATATCAATCTATATAGCGAGATGTAAATTCAAACTAAAAAATCGAAGCCTCCAAAATTCCTCATATCAGCTAGACTCCATACTAAAAACACAAATTTTATCGCGTGGACGATGGAGATGATTATTGAGATTGTTTTTGTTAAATATTGACGAAGATGGTGGCTGTTGCCGGATTGATTTGGTGTTGGTGGTTCCGATTAAGTTTTCAGAGAGTGGGAGAGAAAGAACGATGTGAGATAAGAGATATCAATCAGTCTAATGTTCCAGTGTCTAATTGACCAAAATACCCTTTATTTAGTTATTTTTATGTCTAACCCTTACGTTAGATCATTGGTGATCCAATGCGTCCACCGTACTTGGATATTAAGTCCACGAGACAAATAACAAATACATGAAACGATTTACTACAATGATCAAGGCGGATTCCATTGTCCATCACAAGGTTTGATCTTTGACTCCAAAGTGCAATGCAAATAATCATGAAGCATATAATTCCTCAAAGCTTAAGCTTATTTCCTGAAAAGCATGAAGAAAAGTGTCAACTACGAAAATGTAGTTGGTGAGTGCATAGGTTTTCAAGTAAATTTCGTTACATATTCATTGCAAAACTTGGAAAACATATTATTACATATCAATATACCCAAACCACATGACCGACAAAATTCTCATCTCAAAATATCAAGTTTTTCCAAATACCATAATGTCATTTCAAGGCTTTGAAAATCCATGGTAAATCATAAAGTTCTCATTTATTAAAATCATCATGAGAGAAAAATATATATCAATCGATTAACCATATATCACACCCAAACCATGCGGTCACCAATAATATCAATAACACTTGGTCAATGGTAAGACTACCATGACATAATTTGATGAGATTGTTCTTGAGCCACTACTAAGACTGGTTATGTCCATAATAATAAGAAGCACATGCCGTCAATCATGTGCCATAATAATGATAATAGTAGAGGGGGCGTGGCATGGGGATGACCACTGATATAGTAGTTAGAGCACCGCGTGGTCGGACTGGAAATGAAGGTTGCCACAAAGGCAAACCAAACATCCAACCATTACCTAAATAGTGGGTGAGGGAACAAGTCCTAGTTGCGCAACTCTCATACTACAAGCCTCTCGAAGAGTTAATAGTAGTGTACCGAGGTGAAACAGTTTGACAGTACTCAAGCTCATCATATAATATATAACATGTTGAACATACAATATAATTCCCATATCATGATCATTCTTTCAAATATCATTTCATAATAGAAAGCAATTTTATTTGTCATTCTTTTCACCCCGAAAGTAAAACACATAAAAGAGTTTGAAAGGGGGCTATAACTCACCTCGATATGCCGAGCATCATATCTACTTATCCAAAATGGGTACTTCCCATCTATAGCTTCCTTGATCATATATTCCTTACGCTCCTCATTCGCATTTCAAAGCCAAGACCATTCCTACGCGAAACTAAGGCGAATAAGGTCCTATCTTAGGTTATCATATAGAAATGTCATATTAAGTTGTGTTATCCTTATACATCATTGGATGTGTAAGCGATTTTAGTACGAATTAGCATTTGTGATATCAATCTATAGTTTGGTTAACGTAATTACTTATGTCCATTCCACTTAGTTATCTTTTGTGTTACTTTGATTACGCTTATCTTTTAACTCACATACTTCTCAATATGTCGTATGATTACTCGGGTTTATGAAATTCTTTTAGGTATTATGGGCCATTACCAATTGGGCCTAAGTGTGATGGGCTTTTAAGTGACTTGGGCTCAATCTAGTTATTGGGCTTAACCTTATTTGGGGTATGTGCTTAGTGGGTTATATTGGTTATTGGGCTATATGGTTTATTGGGCCAAGTGGGCCTACTGATTTATGTTCCCTATGGGTTCACTAATTTGGGCCGGTTTAGCCTATTATGGCCTTTAGTCCATTCCTTAGCCTATTAGTTTACTTTAGAATTTTCTGTTTTTACTTCACATTTTTATGAAATGTTGGCTTCTGTTTTGGGGTTAAACCGAATTATTTGGACCTTGGTGATTTTTATACAACGACCTATATGTGTATCCTATTTTTGTGAATTTTTGATGAATTTTTAGACAGTGTTTGCTATCCTTAAAAATTACCCAAACACAAACTGTCCCGAATGGGCACTGTTTGCGACATCAGAAGTTTTATAATTCTTGATGTTTTGATTGTTAGAAAAATCCCATGATTTTATTTTAAGTTTAGGACACATTGAACTTACTTTCCACCAAGTATGACCTCCTGGAACCTTATGGTTTAGGAGATAAAAATTGTTAAAGTTGATAAAATATTCAGACAAAAGTGCAGTTTTGACCAGTTTTAGTAGAAAAATCATATCTTTTGTTTGGCTCAGTATTTTTGAGTAATTCCAGTTGGTGGTTAAAGATAACTCGTTTATCTACAACTTTTATTTTGAACATTTGTCTTGAAACGGCCCTCACATGTCCAGTTTACCCGTTCCAAGACAGAAGATTGATTCTGTCAGTTTATTTTGTTTACCCAATGCATGCCTTTACTTTATGGCTTCACCCAACACTTATTTTGGTAACCCCAATACATTTTATTCATCCTAATTCATCTCTTAAACTTTCATTAGTGTGTCTCCAGATTTCCTTTCATATTTTATGGACAAATTACTTGATTAAAGTGATGAATGTATATATATGTGTTCTTGTGTTTTTCGGTTAGAGATTTTGGACATAGTTTTGGTTTGATTCATATTAAATCCACATTTCTTGTAAGATATCCATAAAATCAAGAATATTATACACATTTTAACATCCAAAGATATATAAAATCCAAAAAATCCCTTATTATTAGTATAGTTTAGATTGATTTTTGCCTTGCATGGCCGAATTTGAAGAAGAAAGAAAGGAGGAAGATGGAGTTCTTGAAAGAAAAGAGGAGAGGAGTGTGAGAGAGAAATGAGAGAATTGAGAGAAAAGAGTGTGTGAAGAAGTGTGAAGAGTGATGGGGAAGAACAAAATGTGTAAGGAAATAAAAGCTAGTTATTCTCTCATTGGTCCATTTTGCATGTGAGGAGTGTGGGAAGTGTGTGTAGGTGCCGTGATATGTGTGTATGTTTTTACATGGATGAATTCAAAACTTTAACATCTAAATTATAGATTTGTATGTATATTGTATGGGTTAAAGTCTAGATTTATTGGTTTAATTTATGTATGTATGTATCTATGTATGTGTATGGGTATGTACCTTGAAAGGACAAGTGGTCCTTATTTCTTTGTCTTGAACGTTCAAAGAAAGGAAGAGAGGAAAGAAATTATGTTTTAGTGGTCCATTTCTTGTCTTGGAAGCTTATGATGCATGTGCTAGTTAATATTTCATTGTGGAATAGATGTACTCCTCCCGTCCCATTTTAATTGTCCTATTTTGACTGACCAAGTCTTTTTCTTCCGACTTTGACCGTATATATCTTTGTTTGTGTCATATATTAGTTGATAAAAGTTATATCAATGAAAAGTACATTTAAAACTCAATCAATTCATATATGTTATATTAAGTGTTATATAACACAAACAAAAATATTTATGATCAAAGTTGAAAGAAAAAGACTCAAAAAGTCAAACTAGGACACGTAATATGCGACGGAGGGAGTATATGTGTTGTGTATATACATACGAGCATGGTACCCGCGCAATGCGGCGGCGGTGGTGAAGAAGGCGGTCTAGTAGTGTCGGTGATGGTACTATTGGTGGTGGTGGCGGTGTCAAGTGGTATATGTTGATGTAATTGTGATAGTGGAAACTTTTAGAAGATAAGGGCTTAAAGTGTTAATTATTAAAATAAGGGTTTAAGGTGTAAATTAATTCATTAAGGGCAAATTTGGTAATTTATAAAACTCTTTCCATAGTGGGTGTTTAATAAGGGGCCATTTAGTAATTTCGTATGTAACATTTGAGTAACTATTTCTAATAATAGGGGGTGTGATAATTTGTATAAAGGAGTATAGATATAATTGTATATGTTATATTTTTATAGACTTCCATTACACACCATTATTATTTGAGTTGTTGAATTATTTGGGATCTTTGATTATTGCTTAAGTTGTTACTTATTCTTTGAGATCGACTGGGATGATTTATTAGAATTTTGCAAGGCATTTCTAAGATAACTAGTCATCTACGGGCATTGCATTGTACTATACGGCAATTGTCACTATGCCTTAATGTTTAGAAGTCAAATTTTCTTAATAAACCTCTAGGGATAAACATCTAGATAAGTCCAAGTAAATTGTCTTAGTCGGAATTTGAGGGTTGTTACATTCTTAGACTATATGTATGAAAGGGTGGTACCACATGGGGTGGGGGGTAAAGGGGCCTATGTTTATCTTTTAATTTAGAATTTGTCATATATTTTTAAATTTTCATGAATTTTTAAATTTTTTCTATAGGTTTTTATCATTTTGTTCCCATTTAGCTTTAATTTCATGATTGCATTTCAAGCTTTGAATTTCTCTCTTTACCAGCACTGGATCTCTTTGACTATAAAAATAGACACAAAACATAACCAAGCAAGTGATTCGAAATTATAATCAATGAAAGGACTCTGCACTTTTGAACATTATGACATTTTTAAAGTGATTGTTATTAGAATAATGCTAAACCTTTTACAAACATTATTTTTACAAACTTATGTGGATTGTGATGTGGTCATCCACGTCATTCCATGTTACCTAAACAAAGTTAATTAACCTAGGTTAAATAAATTGTAATTAATCTTCTCCCTCTCATTCATATATCACGGTTAACACAACCGATTCATCAACATGAATCAATTTTCATCTTCTTATTCTCCATTACACATTATCGGATAACTTAGTTCTTTATTTCTTCCCCGTTAGATGAAGATGAGTTGTCATGGGGTTCTGATCTGAAAATATTCAGATCGAAGGTAATACATTATGGAATTCGTTAACGGGTTCTGATTGTTTAGAGTTATAAACGAAAAACTGGTTTTATTGATATTGTTTTATGATAATTTTTACATAAGCTTTGAGCCTCTATTTATACATAAATATGGTGAGGAAAACCTAATTCCTAACCGACTCTTCTTTCTTGCACTTGGGCCCTTACTGGGCTGATTCTTGTTACGGGCTTTTAGCTTGAACCCGGGAAGTGATGAAACTGAATCTGATCCCACTTTCTAACACTCCCCCTCAAGTTGAATATTGGGATTACCAAAATTCAACTTACTTAAACACTTATGAAACATAGATGTTCCCACAGCTTTGGTTAAAATATCAGCAAGTTGTTCTTCAGACTTAACAAAAGGTAACTTGATGATTCCACTCTCCAATTTTTCTTTTATAAAATGACGATCAACTTCCACATGCTTGGTTCTGTCATGTTGAACTGGATTCTCTGAGATCTGAATAGCAGCTTCATTATCACTCATGATTTTAATGCTTTCTTTGGGAGCAAAACCTATTTCAGACACCAGCTTTTTCAACCACAAAGCTTCTACTAGTCCTCTAGCTATACCCCTAAACTCAGCTTCAGCACTAGACAAGGAGACAACTTTCTATTTTTTACTTTTCCATGTAACCAAGTTACCACCTATCAATGAGAAATACCCTGAAGTGGACCTTCGATTACCTTTATCTCCTGCCCAATCTGCATCTGTATATATCTCAATCTTAAGATGACCATTAGCTTTAAATAACACCCCATGACCTGAAGTCCCTTTAAGATACCTGATAATTCGTAGAACCGCATCCATATGATCTTCCTGAAGTTGGTTCATAAATTGACTAACCACTCCAACAGCATATGCTATGTCTGGACGAGTATGAGCCAAATAAATAAGTTTCCCTACCAACCTTTGATATCTATTTTTATCAGTGGTTCTAGCATCTGTCTTTATAAACAATTTCTGATTGATGACCATGGGTGTGTCTGCTGGTTTGCAATCAATCATTCCTGTTTCAGCTAAAAGATCCAATATATACTTCTTCTGACAAATAAAAATTCCATGTTTAGACCTTGAAACTTCTATTCCAAGAAAGTACTTCAAATCTCCCAAATCTTTCATTTCAAATTCTGCAAACAAAGCTGTTTTTAGTTGATCAATCTCCTTTTCATCATTTCCTGTAATAATCATGTCATCAACATAAATTATTAGACATGTTACTAGATTTCCTCTATGACGAAGGAACAATGTGTGATCAGAATTGCTTTGTTGATATCCATACTTCTTCATAGCAAGAGTAAATCTTCCAAACCAAGCTCTAGGTGACTGTTTAAGTCCATACAAGGACTTCTTCAACCTACAAACTTCTCCATGTTTGAAGTTACGAGAAAAATCTGGAGGAGGATCCATATATACTTCTTCTGACAAATAAAAATTCCATGTTTAGACCTTGAAACTTCTATTCCAAGAAAGTACTTCAAATCTCCCAAATCTTTCATTTCAAATTCTGCAAACAAAGCTGTTTTTAGTTGATCAATCTCCTTTTCATCATTTCCTGTAATAATCATGTCATCAACATAAATTATTAGACATGTTACTAGATTTCCTCTATGACGAAGGAACAATGTGTGATCAGAATTGCTTTGTTGATATCCATACTTCTTCATAGCAAGAGTAAATCTTCCAAACCAAGCTCTAGGTGACTGTTTAAGTCCATACAAGGACTTCTTCAACCTACAAACTTCTCCATGTTTGAAGTTACGAGAAAAACCTGGAGGAGGATCCATATATACTTCCTCTTTTAATTCTCCATGCAAAAAAGCATTCTTCACATCGAACTGATGAAGAGACCACCCCTGATTTGCTGCTATTGAGAAAAGAACCCTTACTGTATCTAGCTTTGCAACTGGAGAGAAAGTTTCTGAATAGTCAATGCCATAGGTCTGAGTGTACCCTTTGGCAACAAGTCTTGCTTTATATCTCTCTACATCCCCATTTGGTTTATACTTGATAGTAGATATCCATCTGCACCCTACTGGATTCTTTCCTTTTGGAAGAATACACTTCTCCCATGTATCATTTTTTATAAGAGCCTCCATTTCACTATCCATAGCATCCTTCCAATTTTTTAATTTTAAAGCATGCTCTTCATCTGACGGGAGCTCTTCTAAATATAGTTTTGCTGCAAATGCTTTTGCTTCTTTGGAGAAGAGACCTTCTGCAATATTAGCAAAGTTGTCTACTGGATACTTGGTAGACCGAGAACTTCTTTCAGGAGAATATCGCTTTGCAGGTATTCCTTTGGTAGACCTTGGTGGAAGAACATATCTTTCTGGAGCACTTTCTTGAGTCACTTCTTCTATATTTTATGACTCTCCATTAACATTTTCCTGCACTTCACTATCTGGAATATCATTCAAAGTTTGGCTTGGTTCAGAATTACTTACCTCGGATATCAGGTCTGGACTCGGGTGGTCACTTTGAGAGGAGGACTGTAATTCTTTCTCTGGAGTTTGAACCTCTGATGGAGTAGTGGTCTGGACATCTGATGATTATTGAAGCCAACTCAGTGTGTCACTTTGTTCCTCCCCCTGACCACTGAGTTCCTGAGAGTAGAAATACTTTGTCTCAAAAAAATCACAATTCATCGTAGTGAACATACGATGAGTTTTAGGATTGTAACATCTATACCCCTTTTGAGTAACACCATATCCCACAAAAACACATTTTTCAGCACAAGGTTCGAGTTTATTACGATATGACTTTGGAATATGAAGAAATACGGTACATCCAAACAATCTAGTATGCAAAGTAAGAACCGATGGGAGCTTATGAAACTCAGAGAGAACTTTCAAAGGGGTTTTCATATCGAGAATCTTTGTAGGAAGACGATTGATCAAGTAGGTAGCAGTAGCTAGGGCTTCGGGCCAAAAACTTTTTGGAACTAAGGACTCAATAATAAGTGCCCTAGTCATCTCTAATAGAATCCTATTTTTCCTTTCAGCCACACCATTTTGTTCGGGGGTGTGAGGACAAGTGGTTTGATGAATTATTCCTTTGGACTGAAAAAACTGGTTCATTTGTGAGTTCACATATTCTCCACCATTATCTGTTCTCATGATTTTGATAGATTTTTGAAATTGAGTTTGAACCATGTTATAGAAAACAGTGAATCTATCATAAACTTCATCTTTATTTTTCAAAAAATAAATCCATGTCATTCGGGTGCAATCATCAACAAAAATCACAAAATACGTGAAATTATGACCTCCAATAACCGGTGCAGGACCCCACACATCTGAATGAACCAACGAAAAAGGAGATTCAACTCTAGTATTACGAGGTTTAAAAGTTTCCCTATGACTTTTTGTAACACCCGTCATTTTAAAAACCTGGATTTCAAAAAACTTTTTGGAACTAAGGACTCAATAATAAGTGCCCTAGTCATCTCTAATAGAATCCTATTTTTCCTTTCAGCCACACCATTTTGTTCGGGGGTGTGAGGACAAGTGGTTTGATGAATTATTCCTTTGGACTGAAAAAACTGGTTCATTTGTGAGTTCACATATTCTCCACCATTATCTGTTCTCATGATTTTGATAGATTTTTGAAATTGAGTTTGAACCATGTTATAGAAAACAGTGAATCTATCATAAACTTCATCTTTATTTTTCAAAAAATAAATCCATGTCATTCGGGTGCAATCATCAACAAAAATCACAAAATACGTGAAATTATGACCTCCAATAACCGGTGCAGGACCCCACACATCTGAATGAACCAACGAAAAAGGAGATTCAACTCTAGTATTACGAGGTTTAAAAGTTTCCCTATGACTTTTTGTAACACCCGTCATTTTAAAAACCTGGATTTCAAAAAACTTTTGCCAAACGGCGTTTAAAACGTAGCGGAAATAGGATCACTTAAAAAAACTGCTTCATCCGTAATGGATGGTACCTTTCATTAAAGTTTGGTGTTACTAATAGCATCATCGTAATAGTCAAAGTAAAATCCAAGTTATGGCACTAATATAATTGCCATCAACACTACAAGAGACGTAAATCATAAATAAGTAGCCGAACATATGGCTATGGGTAAAGTCTAATCATAGGGAGACTAATGCTAATCTTCCGTTATTCTTCTACCCATCTCACGATCCACGCACTTCACTAGCTTATACCTGCTTATCCTGAAGGACACAACATTTTCATAAAAGCAAGTGTTAGCTAATAAAAATAGCTAAGTAAGATACACACATTTTGATAAAACGTTCTTCATTTTACTTTCATAAAACTTCATCATATTTTACTTATCAAACGTAACCACATTACATATCATCCACAACAATCATAGATCAACCCATACATCCCTTTTCCCACATTGTATCACATTTCATTTCATATCAACATATACATCATATCATCATATACCCTCTTCTTAATCAATATCTTATATCATATCAACATAGACTTACCACTTAAACATAACTTCATATCATATCTTGGCATTTCACACAAAAACTTGTCACACGTATTCATATTAGCACAAATTCTCACGTCACATCGTGATCTCACAACGTAAAGCACATATATTTCTTTCACATATATCTTATTATCAACTTAATCAGCTTAATCAACTTCATCTCACGTCTTACATATCACACATAAACATATCGCACATGTAGGATATATACTCCTAATTGTGCCTATGTATCGTTCTTATCACACGTCTCAACACATCTCATTAAATCCCACGTCTTAAATTAAATGTACATCTTTCTCACGTATTCATATATTTATCTTAATCAACTTATTCCCACATCTTACATCTTTAATCAGTTTTTTTTTTTTTTTTTAAATTACATGTACATCTTTCTCACGTATTCTTATATTTATCTTAATCAACTTATTCCCACATCTTACATCTT
Organism: Erigeron breviscapus; assembly: GCA_034093135.1. Taxonomy (NCBI): domain Eukaryota; kingdom Viridiplantae; phylum Streptophyta; class Magnoliopsida; order Asterales; family Asteraceae; genus Erigeron; species Erigeron breviscapus. Next base: position 36,238,682 of record CM067168.1, read on the forward strand.
TAATCAGTTTACATATTACGCACTAGCTTTACAACTAGCACGATTTCCCACGTCTTAAATTTTAGGAAAAGCAATGCCATTTCCATAGTATCCCGTCATGCTTTTAACATTGGTGGTTAGTCACTCCACCCGGAAATACTAGTCCCACATAACTATGCCGCAAGGAGCCACTCAAGCGACCACGTACGCACTAGTTTCGCATAAACTAGCACAGGTTAAGCTTAACACTTCCCACATCAATCTCATGTATTTAGCTATAGCATTTCTCACGTATTTATATCTTTCTTACTTTTACGCACTAACACTAAGGCTAGAACGATTTCCAACATTTCACACTTTACTTTAACATTAGGTATATTCATTACCTAACTAATCCCACATCTACTTTAATGTTTAATCCCATTAACGTACACAACTCATAACATTTCTTACGTATATCTAGTGAACTAGACATTATCACACTTAAGTCTCACATATAATTCATCACGTATCATCGTCAAATCATAACATCAACATCATTAATCCCGCATCTACTTTAGTGTTTAATCCTACTAACGTGTACAGATCATAGCATTCCTACGTGTAACACACTTAAATCCCACATATATTTCATCATATATCATAATCAATCATAGCATCAATATAATCAACATCACAATAAATATCGTTAAGATATCATGGCCGCAACATTATGTTCATAGTACTACATATGCACATAACTACTTCATATTTTAGCGTCATCATAACATAATAAACCACTTCAGCATGCATACATTCCCACATAACCTCCCGCATAACCCGGAAAACCAACATACATAAGATAATCCAATTAAGAGGTTAATTATAGAAAACCACTTTTTGTTGTGCCTCCAGCGTGAGAAAAGTCATGTATCTTACCTTGGTACTACTTAGCAATGAGTTACGTATGCCTTACAGTGCTTGCTAAGTGCTCCCGACAACCTAGAACGAGTATAAGATCGATCTATAAGCTAAACTAAATGTTTTGTGCAAACTGGGCATCAGGTGCGTCGCACCTCCCAAGTGGTGCGTCGCACCAATCATACAGAAAACTCAGATCAGGTATAGGTGCGCCGCACCTACCCTTGGTGCGTCGCATATCGGGCTCCCTTCGAAAATCAAAATCCCTAATCTGGGCAGTGGTACGCCGCACCACCCATCTGGTGCGCCGCACCTGGGGTGCCGACCAGCAAAACCAACTCAGTTTCTCTTCATTCACCTTCCAAACGGATCCCAAACCTCCACCATGACTTACACCCATTAAATTGACATCAAATAGGTCACAATTAAGCATTTGAAAACATCAATTAATCCTTGAATCAATTGCATAAATGAATCCTTCTTTTTGATCATCAAAACGACTCGAAACCGCAACGTTTGGTTCAAAAACACAATTGAACACACATGGATCTAATTAAACACCTGGGATTCACTTATTTACATATAAACAACATTATTCAATATTAAAGTTTGCATCTTGACATAATTAATCAACTCTATTAACGATTATAATCACGAAAACAACGTTTTTGACCTAAAACATCATGATCAAGGAACCCCAACGTTCTAGGGTTTTGTAACTGATCAAAAGGGTTCTTGGTCGACCATAGGGCGCCTTATATACTGGAGACAACTTTCAATTTTACATCTAGGCCCTCGCACTTCGTTATAACTCGTTTCGGCACTTAACGGCTCGTTTAACGCCCACAGAAACACTTATCGACCCTTAAATCTTATCGGGAACATTAAATGACTTCATTTATCATTATCTACTTTAATTTCATTTTTCATATCAACATATACATCATATCATCATATACCCTCTTCTTAATCAATATCTTATATCATATCAACATATACTTCATATCATCATATACCCTCTTCTTAATCAATATCTTATATCATATCAACATATACTTCATATCATCATATACCCTCTTCTTAATCAATATCTTATATCATATCAACATATACTTCATATCATCATATACCCTCTTCTTAATCAATATCTTATATCATATCAACATATACTTCATATCATCATATACCCTCTTCTTAATCAATATCTTATATCATATCAACATATACTTCATATCATCATATACCCTCTTCTTAATCAATATCTTATATCATATCAACATATACTTCATATCATCATATACCCTCTTCTTAATCAATATCTTATATCATATCAACATATACTTCATATCATCATATACCCTCTTCTTAATCAATATCTTATATCATATCAACATATACTTCATATCATCATATACCCTCTTCTTAATCAATATCTTATATCATATCAACATATACTTCATATCATCATATACCCTCTTCTTAATCAATATCTTATATCATATCAACATATACTTCATATCATCATATACCCTCTTCTTAATCAATATCTTATATCATATCAACATATACTTCATATCATCATATACCCTCTTCTTAATCAATATCTTATATCATATCAACATATACTTCATATCATCATATACCCTCTTCTTAATCAATATCTTATATCATATCAACATATACATCATATCATCATATACCCTCTTCTTAATCAATATCTTATATCATATCAACATAGACTTACCACTTAAATTCAAGCACATTTCCACTCATTTTCTTTTCACCTCCTCCCTTTCCTTTAATGTCTTTCATTAGTCAATGTGATTACCGTCAAATGAACACGCCCGCCTCATGATACATTTATAATTATCCAAGTTATGGAACTAACATAATTGCCATCAACACTACAAGATACGTAAATCATAAATAAAGTATTCGAACATATGGCTATGGGTAAAGTCTAATCATAGGGAGACTAATGCTAATCTTCCTTTATTCTTCTACCCATCTCACGATCCACGCACTTTACTAGCTTATACCTGCTTATCCTGAAGGACACAACATTTTCATAAAAGCAAGTGTTAGCTAATAAAATTAGCTAAGTAAGATACACACATTTTGATAAAACATTCTTCATTTTACTTTCATAAAACTTCGTCATATTTTACTTATCAAACGTAACCACATTACATATCATCCACAACAATCATAGATCAACCCATACATCCCTTTTCCCACATTGTATCACATTTTATTTCATATCAACATATACATCATATCATCATATACCCTCTTCTTAATCAATATCTTATATCATATCAACATAGACTTACCACTTAAACATAACTTCATATCATATCTTGGCATTTCACACATAAACTTGTCACACGTATTCATATTAGCACATATTCTCACGTCACATCGTGATCTCACAACGTAAAGCACATATATTTCTTTCACACATATCTTATTATTAACTTAATCATCTTAATCAACTTCATCTCACGTCTTACATATCACACATAAACATATCGCACATATATGTATAGCACATGTAGGATATATACTCCTAATTGTGCCTATGTATCGTTCTTATCACACGTCTTAACACATCTCATTAAATCCCACATCACATTGTAATCCCACGTCTTAAATTACATGTACATCTTTCTCACATATTCATATATTTATCTTAATCAACTTATTCCCACATCTTACATCTTTAATCAGTTTACATATTACGCACTAGCTTTACAACTAGCACGATTTCCCACGTCTTAAATTTTAGGAAAAGCAATGCCATTTCCATAGTATCCCGTCATGCTTTTAACATTGGTGGTTAGTCACTCCACCCAGAAATACTAGTCCCACGTAACTATGCCGCAAGGAGCCACTCAAGCGACCACGTATGCACTAGTTTGGCATAAACTAGCACGGGTTAAGCTTAACACTTCCCACATCAATCTCACGTATTTAGCTATAGCATTTCCCACGTATTTATATCTTTCTTACTTTTACGCACTAACACTAAGGCTAGAACGATTTCCAACATTTCACACTTTACTTTAACATTAGGTATATTCATTACCTAACTAATCATACATCTACTTTAACGTTTAATCCCATTAACGTACACAACTCATAACATTTCTTACGTATATCTAGTGAACTAGACATTATCACACTTAAGTCTCACATATAATTCATCACGTATCATCGTCAAATCATTAATCCCACATCTACTTTAGTGTTTAATCCTACTAACGTGTACAGATCATAGCATTCCTACGTGTAACACTTAAATCCCACATATATTTCATCATATATCATAATCAATCATAGCATCAATATAATCAACATCACAATAAATATCGTTAAGATATCATGGCAGCAACATTATGTTCATAGTACTACATATGCACATAACTACTTCATATTTAAGCATCATCATAACATAATAAACCACTTCAGCATGCATACATTCCCACATAACCTCCCGCATAACCCGGAAAACCAACATACATAAGATAATCCAATTAAGAGGTTAATTATAGAAAACCACTTTTTGTTGTGCCTCCAGCGTGAGAAAAGTCATGTATCTTACCTTGGTACTACTTAGCAATGAGTTACGTATGCCTTACAGTGCTTGCTAAGTGCTCCTGACAACCTAGAACGAGTATAAGATCGATCTATAAGCTAAACTAAATGTTTTGTGCAAACTGGGCATCAGGTGCGTCGCACCTCCCAAGTGGTGCGTCGCACCAATCATACAGAAAACTCAGATCAGGTATAGTTGCGCCGAACCTGCCCTTGGTGCGTCGCATATCGGGCTCCCTTCGAAAATCAAAATCCCAAATCAGGGCAGTGGTACGCCGCACAACCCACCTGGTGCGCCGCACCTGGGGTGCCGACCAGCAAAACCAACTCAGTTTCTCTTCATTCACCTTCCAAACGGATCCCAAACCTCCACCACGACTTACACCCATTAAATTGACATCAAATAGGTCACAATTAAGCATTTGAAAACATCAATTAATCCTTGAATCAATTGCATAAATGAATCCTTCTTTTTGATCATCAAAACGACTCGAAACCGCAACGTTTGGTTCAAAAACACAATTGAACATACATGGATCTAATTAAACACCTGGGATTCACTTATTTACATATAAACAACATTATTCAACATTAAAGTTTGCATCTTGACATAATTAATCAACTCTATTAACGATTATAATCACGAAAACAACGTTTTTGACCTAACAATCAGTAGGTGATGCTATACCTGAAGGCTTGATCAACGGATCGAAAAGCACTCGAATTCCCTTCCAAAATCTCCCGAAATCAACTATAACCTGAAGATTAGATCTAAGCTTTTGTTTGCAGGTGTTTCTAGGGTTTTGTAACTGATCAAAAGGGTTCTTGGTCGACCATAGGGCGCCTTATATACTGGAGACAACTTTCAATTTTACATCTAGGCCCTCGCACTTCGTTATAACTCGTTTCGGCACTTAACGGCTCGTTTAACGCCCACAGAAACACTTATCGACCCTTAAATCTTATCGGGGACATTAAATGACTTCATTTATCATTATCTACTTTAATTTCATTATTTTAAATCATTTTAACACATAACTCACGTAATTCGTTTAATTCACATAAGCACATATACAACACATAGTTACTAACGGTCACTAACGACAAGTTGACGGTCAACGTCAAAAGTCAAACTTGATAAGTTTGGGATGTTACAATTCTCCCCCCCCCCCCCCCCCCCCCCCCCCCCCCCCCCCCCCCCCCCCCCCCCCCCCCCCCCCCCCCCCCCCCCCCCCCCCCCCCCCCCCCCCCCCCCCCCCCCCCCCCCCCCCCCCCCCCCCCCCCCCCCCCCCCCCCCCCCCCCCCCCCCCCCCCCCCCCCCCCCCCCCCCCCCCCCCCCCCCCCCCCCCCCCCCCCCCCCCCCCCCCCCCCCCCCCCCCCCCCCCCCCCCCCCCCCCCCCCCCCCCCCCCCCCCCCCCCCCCCCCCCCCCCCCCCCCCCCCCCCCCCCCCCCCCCCCCCCCCCCCCCCCCCCCCCCCCCCCCCCCCCCCCCCCCCCCCCCCCCCCCCCCCCCCCCCCCCCCCCCCCCCCCCCCCCCCCCCCCCCCCCCCCCCCCCCCCCCCCCCCCCCCCCCCCCCCCCCCCCCCCCCCCCCCCCCCCCCCCCCCCCCCCCCCCCCCCCCCCCCCCCCCCCCCCCCCCCCCCCCCCCCCCCCCCCCCCCCCCCCCCCCCCCCCCCCCCCCCCCCCCCCCCCCCCCCCCCCCCCCCCCCCCCCCCCCCCCCCCCCCCCCCCCCCCCCCCCCCCCCCCCCCCCCCCCCCCCCCCCCCCCCCCCCCCCCCCCCCCCCCCCCCCCCCCCCCCCCCCCCCCCCCCCCCCCCCCCCCCCCCCCCCCCCCCCCCCCCCCCCCCCCCCCCCCCCCCCCCCCCCCCCCCCCCCCCCCCCCCCCCCCCCCCCCCCCCCCCCCCCCCCCCCCCCCCCCCCCCCCCCCCCCCCCCCCCCCCCCCCCCCCCCCCCCCCCCCCCCCCCCCCCCCCCCCCCCCCCCCCCCCCCCCCCCCCCCCCCCCCCCCCCCCCCCCCCCCCCCCCCCCCCCCCCCCCCCCCCCCCCCCCCCCCCCCCCCCCCCCCCCCCCCCCCCCCCCCCCCCCCCCCCCCCCCCCCCCCCCCCCCCCCCCCCCCCCCCCCCCCCCCCCCCCCCCCCCCCCCCCCCCCCCCCCCCCCCCCCCCCCCCCCCCCCCCCCCCCCCCCCCCCCCCCCCCCCCCCCCCCCCCCCCCCCCCCCCCCCCCCCCCCCCCCCCCCCCCCCCCCCCCCCCCCCCCCCCCCCCCCCCCCCCCCCCCCCCCCCCCCCCCCCCCCCCCCCCCCCCCCCCCCCCCCCCCCCCCCCCCCCCCCCCCCCCCCCCCCCCCCCCCCCCCCCCCCCCCCCCCCCCCCCCCCCCCCCCCCCCCCCCCCCCCCCCCCCCCCCCCCCCCCCCCCCCCCCCCCCCCCCCCCCCCCCCCCCCCCCCCCCCCCCCCCCCCCCCCCCCCCCCCCCCCCCCCCCCCCCCCCCCCCCCCCCCCCCCCCCCCCCCCCCCCCCCCCCCCCCCCCCCCCCCCCCCCCCCCCCCCCCCCCCCCCCCCCCCCCCCCCCCCCCCCCCCCCCCCCCCCCCCCCCCCCCCCCCCCCCCCCCCCCCCCCCCCCCCCCCCCCCCCCCCCCCCCCCCCCCCCCCCCCCCCCCCCCCCCCCCCCCCCCCCCCCCCCCCCCCCCCCCCCCCCCCCCCCCCCCAATGCAACGGATAAATCGAGAAAAATAGAGGATTATGGGCTACCAACATAATTTACTTCAACAAACACTTCTCACCTTGAACCACTACAACTTGCATCACATATATCACGTAAGGATGTAATACCACATAGCATATCACTTCGTTCATGACAATCCGTAAATTCGTGTATCTCCGAGCTCTTTGTCACATAAGACATCATCAAGTTTCAACATTTAATAATACTACAAGCATATTCCACATAATTATTTAATAACATATCGTCATACCATTAAGCATCAATATTTAGCAACGGGCTCAACAAGAGGTAAAGAAATTAAGGCAAATCAACCTTCTTTATGCATAATCCACAAATAACTTATAATACCTTAATCTTACACTCTCACTCTTCCCAACCCGTCCTAAGAGCACTTTCATCATAAAGCTAAAGCATTACTACTTGAGCCTATCATTTCTCATACGATTTAAGTCCAAAATCCTAAGGTCTTGGTCGAATTTCGGTTCACTTAAACCATTTTTCAGATACCAACTTGTAACACCCGTCATTTTAAAAACCTGGATTTCAAAAAACTTTTGCCAAACGGCGTTTAAAACGTAGCGGAAATAGGATCACTTAAAAAACTGCTTCATCCGTAACGGATGGTACCTTTCATTAAAGTTTGGTGTTACTAATAGCATCATCGTAATAGTCAAAGTTAAATCCAAGTTATGGCACTAACATAATTGCCATCAACACTACAAGAGACGTAAATCATAAATAAAGTATCCGAACATATGGCTATGGGTAAAGTCTAATCATAGGGAGACTAATGCTAATCTTCCTTTATTCTTCTACCCATCTCACGATCCACGCACTTCACTAGCTTATACCTGCTTATCCTGAAGGACACAACATTTTCATAAAAGCAAGTGTTAGCTAATAAAATTAGCTAAGTAAGATACACACATTTTGATAAAACGTTCTTCATTTTACTTTCATAAAACTTCGTCATATTTTACTTATCAAACGTAACCACATTACATATCATCCACAACAATCATAGATCAACTCATACATCCCTTTTCCCACATTGTATCACATTTCATTTCATATCAACATATACATCATATCATCATATACCCTCTTCTTAATCAATATCTTATATCATATCAACATAGACTTACCACTTAAACATAACTTCATATCATATCTTGGCATTTCACACATAAACTTGTCACACGTATTCATATTAGCACATATTCTCACGTCACATCGTGATCTCACAACGTAAAGCACATATATTTCTTTCACACATATCTTATTATCAACTTAATCAGCTTAATCAACTTCATCTCACGTCTTACATATCACACATAAACTTGTCACACGTATTCATATTAGCACATATTCTCACGTCACATCGTGATCTCACAACGTAAAGCACATATATTTCTTTCACACATAAACTTGTCACACGTATTCATATTAGCACATATTCTCACGTCACATCGTGATCTCACAACGTAAAGCACATATATTTCTTTCACACATATCTTATTATCAACTTAATCAGCTTAATCAACTTCATCTCACGTCTTACATATCACACATAAACTTGTCACACGTATTCATATTAGCACATATTCTCACGTCACATCGTGATCTCACAACGTAAAGCACATATATTTCTTTCACACATATCTTATTATCAACTTAATCAGCTTAATCAACTTCATCTCACGTCTTACATATCACACATAAACTTGTCACACGTATTCATATTAGCACATATTCTCACGTCACATCGTGATCTCACAACGTAAAGCACATATATTTCTTTCACACATATCTTATTATCAACTTAATCAGCTTAATCAACTTCATCTCACGTCTTACATATCACACATAAACATATCGCACATATATGTATAGCACATGTAGGATATATACTCCTAATTGTGCCTATGTATCATTCTTATCACACGTCTCAACACATCTCATTAAATCCCACATCACATATCTTGGCATTTCACACATAAACTTGTCACACGTATTCATATTAGCACATATTCTCACGTCACATCGTGATCTCACAACGTAAAGCACATATATTTCTTTCACACATATCTTATTATCAACTTAATCAGCTTAATCAACTTCATCTCACGTCTTACATATCACACATAAACATATCGCACATATATGTATAGCACATGTAGGATATATACTCCTAATTGTGCCTATGTATCATTCTTATCACACGTCTCAACACATCTCATTAAATCCCACATATATTTCATCATATATCATAATCAATCATAGCATCAATATAATCAACATCACAATAAATATCGTTAAGATATCATGGCAGCAACATTATGTTCATAGTACTACATATGCACATAACTACTTCATATTTAAGCATCATCATAACATAATAAACCACTTCAGCATGCATACATTCCCACATAACCTCCCGCATAACCCGGAAAACCAACATACATAAGATAATCCAATTAAGAGGTTAATTATAGAAAACCACTTTTTGTTGTGCCTCCAGCGTGAGAAAAGTCATGTATCTTACCTTGGTACTACTTAGCAATGAGTTACGTATGCCTTACAGTGCTTGCTAAGTGCTCCTGACAACCTAGAACGAGTATAAGATCGATCTATAAGCTAAACTAAATGTTTTGTGCAAACTGGGCATCAGGTGCGTCGCACCAATCTACAAAAAACTCATATCAGGTATTGGTGCGCCGCACCTGCCCTTGGTGCGTCGCATATCGGGCTCCCTTGGAAAATCAAAATCCCTAATCTGGGCAGTGGTACGCCGCACAACCCACCTGGTGCGCCGCACCTGGGGTGCCGACCAGCAAAACCAACTCAGTTTCTCTTCATTCACCTTCCAAACGGATCCCAAACCTCCACCACGACTTACACCCATTAAATTGACATCAAATAGGTCACAATTAAGCATTTGAAAACATCAATTAATCCTTGAATCAATTGCATAAATGAATCCTTCTTTTTGATCATCAAAACGACTCGAAACCGCAACGTTTGGTTCAAAAACACAATTGAACATACATGGATCTAATTAAACACCTGGGATTCACTTATTTACATATAAACAACATTATTCAACATTAAAGTTTGCATCTTGACATAATTAATCAACTCTATTAACGATTATAATCACGAAAACAACGTTTTTGACCTAAAACATCATGATCAAGGAACCCCAACCCTTTAGGCCGAATCTACAGGGGTAAATCCTAATTGAAAATCTGATTAACAATCAGTAGGTGATGCTATACCTGAAGGCTTGATCAACGGATCGAAAAGCACTCGAATTCCCTTCTAAAATCTCCCGAAGTCAACTATAACCTGAAGATTAGATCTAAGCTTTTGTTTGCAAGTGTTTCTAGGGTTTTGTAACTGATCAAAAGGGTTCTTGGTCGACCATAGGGCGCCTTATATACTGGAGACAACTTTCAATTTTACATCTAGGCCCTCGCACTTCGTTATAACTCGTTTCGGCACTTAACGGCTCGTTTAACGCCCACAGAAACACTTATCGACCCTTAAATCTTATCGGGGACATTAAATGACTTCATTTATCATTATCTACTTTAATTTCATTATTTTAAATCATTTTAACACATAACTCACGTAATTCGTTTAATTCACATAAGCACATATACAACACATAGTTACTAACGGTCACTAACGACAAGTTGACGGTCAACGTCAAAAGTCAAACTTGATAAGTTTGGGATGTTACAATTCTCCCCTCCTTAATAGGATTCTGTCCTCAGAATCATCTCACGACATCAACACCTCATTTCATCTTCTCACTACTTTCCACGCATTTGTCAACGTTTTACCACTTAAAATTCAAGCACATTTCCACTCATTTTCTTTTCACCTCCTCCCTTTCCTTTAATGTCTTTCATTAGTCAATGTGATTACCGTCAAATGATTACGCCCGCCTCATGATACATTTATAATTATGTTCCGGACCATAATTATAACTATATCATTCCTCACACGTATACCTTTAACTATATCCACACATCTTAATGTCCAACATCTCCATCTCAATCCATCATAGCATAATTATACTAACTACAAAACACACAATAATCACACATTGCACATACACATATAACACAAAATTAAACAATATGTACTACTTACGCCGCATACCATATTCGTGTATCACAATGTCTTGCACCCTTCCTATGGGTGACCACCTATTCCATCAATGTACATTTCATTACGTACATAACATCCATCATAAACAAATCTTAATTGATCTCACGTTATCATCATAATCATGCAACGGATAAATCGAGAAAAATAGAGGATTATGGGCTACCAACATAATTTACTTCAACAAACACTTCTCACCTTGAACCACTACAACTTGCATCACATATATCACGTAAGGATGTAATACCACATAGCATATCACTTCGTTCATGACAATCCGTAAATTAGTGTATCTCCGAGCTCTTTGTCACATAAGACATCATCAAGTTTCAACATTTAATAATACTACAAGCATATTCCACATAATTATTTAATAACATATCGTCATACCACTAAGCATCAATATTTAGCAACGGGCTCAACAAGAGGTAAAGAAATTAAGGCAAATCAACCTTCTTTATGCATAATCCATAAATAACTTATAATACCTTAATCTTACACTCTCACTCTTCCCAACCCGTCCTAAGAGCACTTTCATCATAAAGCTAAAGCATTACTACTTGAGCCTATCATTTCTCATACGATTTAAGTCCAAAATCCTAAGGTCTTGGTCGAATTTCGGTTCACTTAAACCATTTCTCAGATACCAACTTGTAACACCCGTCATTTTAAAAACCTGGATTTCAAAAAACTTTTGCCAAACGGCGTTTAAAACGTAGCGGAAATAGAATCACTTAAAAAACTGCTTCATCCGTAACGGATGGTACCTTTCATTAAAGTTTGGTGTTACTAATAGCATCATCGTAATAGTCAAAGTAAAATCCAAGTTATGGCACTAACATAATTGCCATCAACACTACAAGAGACGTAAATCATAAATAAAGTATCCGAACATATGGCTATGGGTAAAGTCTAATCATAGGGAGACTAATGCTAATCTTCCTTTATTCTTCTACCCATCTCACGATCCACGCACTTCACTAGCTTATACCTGCTTATCCTGAAGGACGCAACATTTTCATAAAAGCAAGTGTTAGCTAATAAAATTAGCTAAGTAAGATACATACATTTTGATAAAACGTTCTTCATTTTACTTTCATAAAACTTGTCACACGTATTCATATTAGCACATATTCTCACGTCACATCGTGATCTCACAACGTAAAGCACATATATTTCTTTCACACATATCTTATTATCAACTTAATCAGCTTAATCAACTTCATCTCACGTCTTACATATCACACATAAACTTGTCACACGTATTCATATTAGCACATATTCTCACGTCACATCGTGATCTCACAACGTAAAGCACATATATTTCTTTCACACATATCTTATTATCAACTTAATCAGCTTAATCAACTTCATCTCACGTCTTACATATCACACATAAACTTGTCACACGTATTCATATTAGCACATATTCTCACGTCACATCGTGATCTCACAACGTAAAGCACATATATTTCTTTCACAAACACTTCTCACCTTGAACCACTACAACTTGCATCACATATATCACGTAAGGATGTAATACCACATAGCATATCACTTCGTTCATGACAATCCGTAAATTCGTGTATCTCCGAGCTCTTTGTCACATAAGACATCATCAAGTTTCAACATTTAATAATACTACAAGCATATTCCACATAATTATTTAATAACATATCGTCATACCACTAAGCATCAATATTTAGCAACGGGCTCAACAAGAGGTAAAGAAATTAAGGCAAATCAACCTTCTTTATGCATAATCCATAAATAACTTATAATACCTTAATCTTACACTCTCACTCTTCCCAACCCGTCCTAAGAGCACTTTCATCATAAAAGCAAGTGTTAGCTAATAAAATTAGCTAAGTAAGATACATACATTTTGATAAAACGTTCTTCATTTTACTTTCATAAAACTTCGTCATATTTTACTTATCAAACGTAACCACATTACATATCATCCACAACAATCATAGATCAACCCATACATCCCTTTTCCCACATTGTATCACATTTCATTTCATATCAACATATACATCATATCATCATATACCCTCTTCTTAATCAATATCTTATATCATATCAACATATACTTCATATCATCATATACCCTCTTCTTAATCAATATCTTATATCATATCAACATATACTTCATATCATCATATACCCTCTTCTTAATCAATATCTTATATCATATCAACATATACTTCATATCATCATATACCCTCTTCTTAATCAATATCTTATATCATATCAACATATACTTCATATCATCATATACCCTCTTCTTAATCAATATCTTTCATCATATATCATAATCAATCATATCATCAATATAATCAACATCACAATAAATATCATTAGGATATCATGGCAGCAACATTATGTTCATAGTACTACATATGCACATAACTACTTCATATTTAAGTGTCATCATAACATAAAACCACTTCAGCATGCATACATTCCCACATAACCTCCCGCATAACCCGGAAAACCAACATACATAAGATAATCCAATTAAGAGGTTAATTATAGAAAACCACTTTTTGTTGTGCCTCCAGCGTGAGAAAAGTCATGTATCTTACCTTGGTACTGCTTAGCAATGAGTTACGTATGCCTTACAGTGCTTGCTAAGTGCTCCCGACAACCTAGAACGAGTATAAGATCGATCTATAAGCTAAACTAAATGTTTTGTGCAAACTGGGCATCAGGTGCGTCGCACCTCCCAAGTGGTGCGTCGCACCAATCATACAGAAAACTCAGATCAGGTATAGGTGCGCCGCACCTACCCTTGGTGCGTCGCATATCGGGCTCCCTTCGAAAATCAAAATCTCTAATCTGGGCAGTGGTACGCCGCACCACCCACCTGGTGCGCCACACCTGGGGTGCCGACCAGCAAAACCAACTCAGTTTCTCTTCATTCACCTTCCAAACGGATCCCAAACCTCCACTAAGACTTACACCCATTAAATTGACATCAAATAGGTCACAATTAAGCATTTTTGATCATCAAAATGACTCGAAACCGCAACGTTTGGTTCAAAAACACAATTGAACACACATGGATCTAATTAAACACCTGGGATTCACTTATTTACATATAAACAACATTATTTAACATTAAAGTTTGCATCTTGACATAATTAATCAACTCTATTAACGATTATAATCACGAAAACAACGTTTTTGACCTAAAACATCATGATCAAGGAACCCCAACCCTTTAGGCTGAATCTATAGGGGTAAATCCTAATTGAAAACCTGATTAACAATCAGTAGGTGATGCTATACCTGTAGGCTTGATCAACGGATCGAAAAGCACTCGAATTTCCTTCCAAAATCTCCCGAAATCAACTATAACCTAAAGATTAGATCTAAGATTTTGTTTGCAGGTGTTTCTAGGGTTTTGTAACTGATCAAAAGGGTTCTTGGTCGACCATAGGGCGCCTTATATACTGGAGACAACTTTCAATTTTACATCTAGGCCCTCGCACTTCGTTATAACTCGTTTCGGCACTTAACGGCTCGTTTAACTCCCACAGAAACACTTATCGACCCTTAAATCTTATCGGGGACATTAAATGACTTCATTTATCATTATCTACTTTAATTTCATTATTTTAAATCATTTTAACACATAACTCACGTAATTCATTTAATTCACATAAGCACATATACAACACATAGTTACTAACGGTCACTAACGACAAGTTGACGGTCAACGTCAAAAGTCAAACTTGATAAGTTTGGGATGTTACACTTTTTACTAAAATGCAAGTTTCACAATCAATCTTTTTATTCAAAGGAAAGAGTTTCGGAAACACAGCATGTAAATAACTAACTGAAGGATGTCCCAGTCTTCTATGCCATAACCATGCTTCTCTTTCACTTGTTCCATGAGCTAGCATAACACTTCCACTTGAATTCACTTCATCAACATAGTACAGTCCCCCTCTTTCAGTGCCACGCCCAATAATCTGTCCCGTCCTGATATCCTGTAAAAGACAAAAATTTGGATGCATGAGAACGGAGCAATTGAGTTCTTTTGTCACATGACTGATTGACAAGAGTTTGTGTGACAAAGAGGGAACATAAAGACAATTTGACAATTTGATGTCTGGTGAGATTTTAATTGTCCCTCCAGTTTTTACATCCATTTTTCCCTTATTAGCTGCTTTAATATGAGTTTTCCTAGGTTTGGAAATTTCTGAAAAGTCGGATAACTCATATGTCATTGTATCCGTCGCCCCACAATCAAAAATCCATGGCCCGTTTGAATCATTACAAGTCCCATGAGAACTAAAGGCATGCCCATCTAATTCTGATGGGCTTGGACTACTACCCAAAACCTGGTTTGGCCCATCAAGTGAATTAAGCCCACAAGTATTATTATTATTATTATCATATAAATATAATTTGGAAAAAGGGTTTTTATAAAAAGGCATATTATCCTTATTTTGGAAATAAGGACCACTAGTCGTGGTTTCCCCTTTCCTGTTACCTTCCACCACCGAAAAACTCTCCCCATTATCTTCTCCGGCCGATTCTGCTACCCCACCGAATCCTGTCGATCGCCGATCATTACCACCATCTTTACTAGGCTTGGTGGCGGTGGGATTGACATTCTTCTCGATTCTTGCAGATCTGGTACCCTTTTTTGGACCGGTCCACCAATCCGGGTAACCCAAGAGTTCGAAACACTGATCCTTTGTGTGTCTCGACATGCCACACTCATCACACTTGAGATGGGTTTTATCATCTTGGATCCCCTTTTTCTTGCCGTCATTCCGGCGAAACCCTTTGGATACAAAACCGCCGCCGCCGCCGCTGCCGGAAAAATCTCCGGCGGTTAAACCAGAAGCTATACCCTGTGTTTCGTTGGTTGTTGCTCCCACAATAAGTTGGTGAGCGGCTTCCTTTCGAACCGTGGCATATGCAGATTCGACGGTAGGTAACGGGTCGACCCGGAGAATTTCTCGAATAATGGGTTCAAATTTTCGATCTAAACCATTCAAAAATTGAAACAATTTTTGATCTGATCTGATCTTGGTATAAATCGTAATGTTGTCTGGACACTTCATTGGGTTTGGGTCGATTCGATCGATTTCACCCCATACTCCTTGCAGGGAAATCCAGAATTCTTCGAGGGATTTGTTGGTTTGTTTGAGTTCGTTTGCCTTCACATGAAGGTGAAAAGTCTGAAGCTTATCTTTACCACTACTGTAAGTAATCGATAATGCATCCCAAATTTCTTTCGCAGTAGCGAATTCGGTAAGGTTTCCGGCTATGATTGGTTCAATGTTTTGAATGAGCCACGAGAACACAATCAGGTCTTCCTGTTCCCATACCTCAAATTTTTCTGTTGTTGTTTCTTCTGGTGGTTTATCGGTTAAATGTGACAACGCCTATAGCTTTTTTTGAACGACCGCCTATAGCGACCCGAATCATACGGGTCCATAGGGCGTAATTGGTGCTATTTAGCTTTAAATTGATCTGAAGGTTGTCAGATAACTTGGGGTTTTGTGATTGATGGGTATTGTTTTGTAAAAGAGACACTAATTGTAATGCCAAATCTTTACCGGAGCCGCCGGCTTCATCTGCCATGGTGGCTTTGGTTTAGATTTAGGTGATACAAGTTCTGGGTATGTGATGATGCCTAGATTGTAGGCTCTGATACCATGTTTAGAGTTATAAACGAAAAACTGATTTTATTGATATTGTTTTATGATAATTTTTACATAAGCTTTGAGCCTCTATTTATACATAAATATGGTGAGGAAAACCTAATTCCTAACCGACTTTCTTTCTTGGACTTGGGCCCTTACTGGGCCGATTCTTGTTACGGGCTTTTAGCTTGAACCCGGGAAGTGATGAAACTGAATCTGATCCCACTTTCTAACACTGATCACAGACCGGTTCTGACATTACAGATCAAGGGTTTTGATCTATAAACAGATAATATTTTGTGTTTGGTTTATCTACACATTACGGATCAAGGGTTTCGATCTATAAACAGATAATATTTTGTGTCAGTTTGTAAAATATTGTTAGTAAAAAGTTTGTCATTCTAGCACTCCATATGTTATTATATCCAAAGATCTGAGGTTATTAAAAAAATTATGCTTTGGAACAGTTAGTCCAATTCAGTAAAAGATCAAGAACAAACTTTCTTATCAGAAAACTTATAATTAGTTTTGACTATACTTTTAACATCATAATATAGTACAAACATCAAACGAAATGGCTCTATATATATACCATACCTCCATTACTAGGGTCGTTAAACATTGCCTGGGTAGATGTCGGGTTAGATATCATCAACAATGTCAATTCGTGGAGGGAACAACCGCAAGGCATAACTCAGGAATGCATCTTATATATGTTACACATACAAGACTGTAAGATATATTAATGTGCAATAAGAAGGTTGGTATTGTTCCAAACCATAGAACATATATCCATAGTGTATTTACTTCTAATTATTATGACGTGAAGTCACAGTAGTTAGTTTTTAATGTTTACACAAACAGATTCCGCTTCTGATTATCCGGTAACGAAAGGTCAAGTAATTAGTGTTGGATAACTTAACCAGCTTTAAGTCAGCTGCAACAAAACTAATTATCTAAAGAGAAACTAACGTTACCTGTTGAACACTTCTTATAACCTAATTTAAAGGACTTCGATCTACTCGTGTGTCAAAAAAAATTCCCTTTCTTTCACAAATATGTCCTTTTTGGCAAGTTATCTATTAATTCCTTACAAGATCAGAACTCGCTACCAGGTAACTTCTAATTATCTGATTAATACAAGTTTAACAGCAAAAGCACATTCAAAGACCGTCTCTTCTATAGCTTGTTCTAACGAAAGATAGAGAGTACCTTATCTGTGTCTTTACTAAGAGAATCATGATCAAGTTTCGGGAACATTTTTCTATGATGCCAGGCAAGTAACGCAATTCCTAAATAACACGCAGCTACTTTCAATCAAATAAAATGGACCATTAAGGTTTGTACTTATAAATCTGTCCACTAAGGTCTTTTTCAAGGCAATTTTCCTTGTACTTTAAGCCAAACAATTGGGTTGCACAATAATATACCATCTTACGGTTTCACTTGACCATCTTATCAAACACGTATAGGGATGGAGGATAACTATTAATAATACGGGTTATAAAATCGTTGACAGTGACACAACTAATTAGAAAAGGTTGTAGCTAAAAGAAATAGTACGTAGTTCATTAGATGGGAACAAAAAAGAATAAATCGCGAAATCCAAGGACTATCGGTGTAATTCAAGCAAAGCTCTATCGTATATATATAAATATATATACATATACATATATATATATATATAAATATATATACATATACATCATCTAGGGTTTGACAGGCAATTAATAATATTCAGACATTCAGTTACCATATCTTGAATCCTCTTCTTCTTCTTCTTGGAGCGGCCACCTCCCGAGGTATTTTCATCTTTTTTCTTCTTTTTTTTTTTTTTATATTAATTAGATTTTAATCAATACTAACTCTATCTCTCTATGTATATATATATATTTCAGTTTACATTTATCTGTATGGACAATTCTCTCCGGGCGACTGGTATTCTTGGATTCAATACTGCTCAACGAGAGGCTATTAAATACTATTGTAAAACTTTACTTGAGGTGATTTTCATGCCATTAATTAATTATTCGAGTTTTTTGCTATCATTCATGGCTATATTTAACGTGCACGAAAAACGGGTTGAATTTTTTTTTTTTTAAATTGACGGTTATTTTTGTGTACAACTTTTTTTTCATAGCCTACCCCAATAGCAAAATCTTTGATAGTTCGGCCAAAAAACAATATACTTAAACTACATTCTGGAATTGTTTTCCTTGCAGAGTAATCCAGAAAGTGTTGTGTGCGTATACCTAATGTCTACATGTAGCGTTCTGGTTTATCCTACTAGTGATCTTAAACAATTCATGAGAGGCTTCCAATGTTGGCTTCTTTTCTACCTTTTAATTTTACATATACAATATATATAATATATCATATTTTCATGTATGTATGATTGAACTTGATGGTTGAATTGAAAACTGGTCTTATGCTTGTTCAGCAGGTGTACCTTTTCAAGATGACGCGTATATTTTTCATTCTTTGGGTGCTGCAAATCATTTTTTTTCCCGATTTCAAAAACATCTGAAAAGAAGGATACTTATGTTTACTGCAAGGTATGTAAGTCTATGCTTAATTGTTCCACCTGCACACACACACACTAAAAGGTTAAATGCGTCGCGGCAGAATCTTATAACCTCTTTTTGGATAAATACATCGGTAACAGATTGTCAAATACATAGATGTCAATCTATTAGTTTACACAATCGGAAAAAAATACATAAGCTGCTTCGTTGTAGGTTGTTTATATTGTATCGAATTGTTGCTATGTTCAACTAATAAGTTGACAGTAATTAATAACGAAATGAAACTTTATAAATTGGCAAATCTTCCTTTACTTCTGCATGTCCATCGTTCAGTCTTCAACATTATCCACATTCTTTTGTGTGATAAAATTGAATATTGATGAAGTCGAAACAAATATCTATATTAATGGCATTTATGGTATCTGTTCATCTATCTAAATGATTTATCAATACGAAGACAAATCAATACTCCATTCAATCAAATTTTAGGAATTCAAAGCAATCAAATTGGGTAATTTGACTTGGCATAGCATTGTTTATCAAGTAATTGTCTTGTTATGCTTCTAGTCGTACAGATGGGGAATATACGTCTATCATCTATCGAGGGTGTGACAACTCGTAATTAATTAGCAACGGGTTAGTCTTAATCTCGTTTAAGCTTAGTCATTATCATAATCTCGTCTAATTTAGACGGTCTTTGACGTGGAAATTATTAGACATTTGGACTTTTGACTTAGTTCAGTTAGACGTATCCTGATGACGTAGACTATTAGCTATCTAGACGAATGCCCAGTCTTAAAAATAACTTTAAATTTATATTTAAAGGTTATGTCTTGTACAAAATAAATAGACTGTCTTGACTTAATATTATAAAATTTCACTTTGACGAAATTTTATTGACTCGTCTTAACTTAAATAACACGAGGGAAAATACATTTACTTTAAATTATAACCTTTTAGTCATACGGTGTATAATCGTAAGCATTTTATCAAAATTGGGGTACCAAGATGTCTAAAAAATGGGCCACATAGGCTGGCCTTTTGTTTATGTGGAGGGAAATAGGACACCAAAACACCCCCTGCTTCTTTCCTTTCTTTTTCTTTGGCAGGTCGACACACACACACACTAAACACACACAAACCTCTCTTTTCTCTAAATCAATTATTGACAAGAAGAAATCAAATAGGAAATCAAAAGGGAAACACTTTTAATTGTTGTAATAATAATCATTTGGCAAGGAATCATCATCTTCATCCCTTTCACCTCTTTCTCAAGAACACCAAATAAATTGGTAAGTAAACTTTTCTCAAACTTTTGATTTGTCTAAATTAATCTAAGGGTTTATTTCAGTTTTGTTAATTGAATTAGATAGCCTTGGAAATGGAAAGAGTTATTGCATATGTTGTTGAATTGATTTTTACTAGAATTAGGTCTTTGAAATTGAAAGTGTTAGTTTTGTGAAATGATTGGCATTAATGGATGTAATCTCTATTACCTTCTGATTAGTACGCAATTATTTGTTAACCCTGTATTTCCACTACAATGGATGTAATCTCTATTACCTTCTGATTAGTACGCAATTATTTGTTAACCCTGTATTTCCACTACAATGGATGTAATCTCTTTTGTTTTATGTGGAGGGAAATAGGACACCAAAACACCCCCTGCTTCTTTCCTTTCTTTTTCTTTGGCAGGTCGACACACACACACACTAAACACACACAAACCTCTCTTTTCTCTAAATCAATTATTGACAAGAAGAAATCAAATAGGAAATCAAAAGGGAAACACTTTTAATTGTTGTAATAATAATCATTTGGCAAGGAATCATCATCTTCATCCCTTTCACCTCTTTCTCAAGAACACCAAATAAATTGGTAAGTAAACTTTTCTCAAACTTTTGATTTGTCTAAATTAATCTAAGGGTTTATTTCAGTTTTGTTAATTGAATTAGATAGCCTTGGAAATGGAAAGAGTTATTGCATATGTTGTTGAATTGATTTTTACTAGAATTAGGTCTTTGAAATTGAAAGTGTTAGTTTTGTGAAATGATTGGCATTAATGGATGTAATCTCTTTTGTTTTATGTGGAGGGAAATAGGACACCAAAACACCCCCTGCTTCTTTCCTTTCTTTTTCTTTGGCGGGTCGACACACACACACACTAAACACACACAAACCTCTCTTTTCTCTAAATCAATTATTGACAAGAAGAAATCAAATAGGAAATCAAAAGGGAAACACTTTTAATTGTTGTAATAATAATCATTTGGCAAGGAATCATCATCTTCATCCCTTTCACCTCTTTCTCAAGAACACCAAATAAATTGGTAAGTAAACTTTTCTCAAACTTTTGATTTGTCTAAATTAATCTAAGGGTTTATTTCAGTTTTGTTAATTGAATTAGATAGCCTTGGAAATGGAAAGAGTTATTGCATATGTTGTTGAATTGATTTTTACTAGAATTAGGTCTTTGAAATTGAAAGTGTTAGTTTTGTGAAATGATTGGCATTAATGGATGTAATCTCTATTACCTTCTGATTAGTACGCAATTATTTGTTAACCCTGTATTTCCACTACAATGGATGTAATCTCTTTTGTTTTATGTGGAGGGAAATAGGACACCAAAACACCCCCTGCTTCTTTCCTTTCTTTTTCTTTGGCGGGTCGACACACACACACACTAAACACACACAAACCTCTCTTTTCTCTAAATCAATTATTGACAAGAAGAAATCAAATAGGAAATCAAAAGGGAAACACTTTTAATTGTTGTAATAATAATCATTTGGCAAGGAATCATCATCTTCATCCCTTTCACCTCTTTCTCAAGAACACCAAATAAATTGGTAAGTAAACTTTTCTCAAACTTTTGATTTGTCTAAATTAATCTAAGGGTTTATTTCAGTTTTGTTAATTGAATTAGATAGCCTTGGAAATGGAAAGAGTTATTGCATATGTTGTTGAATTGATTTTTACTAGAATTAGGTCTTTGAAATTGAAAGTGTTAGTTTTGTGAAATGATTGGCATTAATGGATGTAATCTCTATTACCTTCTGATTAGTACGCAATTATTTGTTAACCCTGTATTTCCGCTACAATGGGGTGTGACAAAAATTGGTATCAGAGCCAAGGTTATAGTTAATACAGAGTTTTTCCGCCGGAAAAACTCAATCTATAGCCATTGTCGTTTCAAAAGGAAATCTAAGTCAAATAAGATTTAGGATAATTAGCTCGAGAGTTATATTATTTGTCTATAATTAGACCTAGCTGATCAACTACGTCCCGATTTTGTAAAATAATATAAGGCTCGATATAAATATCCTAGATTTTGTATATATGTGATAGTTTGGATTATATTCACAACATACTGTAGATGTGGTGGGAAGGCTGTGGGTGACCCTATATATAAGCATTGAAGGTATGTTAGGAATAGAAACCCAAATCGTATGTGTATACATTAGACAAAGATCTCTTTAAAAACTCATGATTTGCGTACTGTCTCATCCATTTGACTTGTACTGTCTCATCCATTAGACTTATATGGATACTTTGACTATCTTTTCAGACTTGTCATGTCGGACGGAGTTAGCTCTAATGCTGTTGTACCTGGTACACCTCCAGTTCCTGTGGTAGCAAACTCCTACCCATGTGTTCCTAACTCTTATGAAGAGGAACCATTTGAGGCTTCGGGCAATGAGTCTCGCCCCATCAATCTGGTGTCAACATCCAGTGAATCTGGAAATGAGCATGTATCTATTCATGTTCAACCATCTCTGTCACCGGTAGCTCCATATCAGAGGAGGACTACCGAGGGAACTCGTCTTCCCTATGCTCCTCGAGATCCTAATGCTCCTGGTCCTTCTGCACCGGTTCAGGACAACCGTGTGTTTGGTCCCTCATTTCTTCTGGGCGATCCGTATGCTGCGGGTTCCTCCAGAGTGCCTATATATAACCCCAATGCTGCTAATGGGATGCCAGTTGCTGATGCAACTGATAGGTCGGAGTATGCTCTCCGACAAATGTCAAGGATGAACAATTCTCTCATCCGTACTAGGGAGGCTATTGACAATCAAGCTCAAGCGTTGACTGGAGCTTATCATCATGCTTCTGAGGCTATGACTGTTGCTAGAGAGGGGAAGGAGACTATTGGAACGTTGGTCTGGATACTGTTAGTGTTGGTAGTCTTGGTTGTGGCTTTGCTAGTCGTTGTTCTTTTCAAGATGTAATCTTGTAGTAGTAATGTATTGTAAGCATAGAACTTATAACAACTCATACTCCTGTACTTTGAGTTGTAGTCTATCTTTTGTGGATGTAGTTCCCACATGTCTTTGAATCGTATCACTCTGACTATGTAGTCTATCGTTGTGGATGTAGTTCCCACATGTTTTTGAATAGTACCTATCAGACTATGTAAATTTTTGAACATCAATGAAATACGATTGTCTTTTGGCTTACATACTTGTTCAGACTATGTCACTTGCTTATTCTTAACTCTAGAAATATGATGTTCCATATTTTCTTGTCTTGTCTAGTACATGAATTCATACAAGTCAACAATTTGTGACTTGCATTGTACTGTCATCTGTCTTGCAAAGCTACTTTCTGATTAACCTTTCAAGGAAATCTCTAAATGACATTTTTGTTCATGTCATAGACTTATGGCTCCTAAGACGCGAAGCAAAATCCAGAAAAAGGCTCCAAGTAAGAAAACTGCGCAAAAGAGAGTTACTCGATCAACTCCTAGACCTAATGAGACTGAACAGGAAGAACCTGTGATCCAACAAGGACCGGAAGCTGCTGCTGTCAATGTGAACACTGGTCCTGGATCTACCCCAAATGCTGGCGGGGAAAATAATATGACAGCATTTGTGACACAACAGCTAATGGCCGCTATGCCTACTTTAGTCGCTCAGATCACGGCGAGCATGAACGCCAATAATAATCATCATGCTGACAATAGTAACAATGTGAACCTGTACAACCCTACTTTTTAAATATTATATATGAGCTAGTTATGTTGCCTATGATCTCGCAAGCCATAGTTATACTTGAAGCTAGTAGATAATGCCCCTAAATTAGCAATCTAAAGCTATTGTTCAATTCTAAATGTGAATTATAAAGTACCATTGAACAAAAATTTATTTATGATCAATCAGATTATCTAAATAATAATGTAAGTCTCACAAGTTGAGATAACCATCAAAAATCCTTACGAAGGTCCAACAATTTAATCATTTAGCTAATTAAAGTAAATTTGGTCACGAGAATAAAGATTTCTACCTCAAAATATATTTATAAGTTAATATGTACATAAAAGTGTTTAAATAACAATAAGAATATATATATGCTTAAAATAAATACAAGTTTATAAACAAAGGCTTATGTTTTTTTTTTTTTTTTTTTTTTTTTTTTTTTTTTTTTTTTTTTTTTTTTTTTTTTTTTTTTTTTTTTTTTTTTTTTTTTTTTTTTTTTTTTTTTTTTTTTTTTTTTTTTTTTTTTTTTTTTTTTTTTTTTTTTTTTTTTTTTTTTTTTTTTTTTTTTTTTTTTTTTTTTTTTTTTTTTTTTTTTTTTTTTTTTTTTTTTTTTTTTTTTTTTTTTTTTTTTTTTTTTTTTTTTTTTTTTTTTTTTTTTTTTTTTTTTTTTTTTTTTTTTTTTTTTTTTTTTTTTTTTTTTTTTTTTTTTTTTTTTTTTTTTTTTTTTTTTTTTTTTTTTTTTTTTTTTTTTTTTTTTTTTTTTTTTTTTTTTTTTTTTTTTTTTTTTTTTTTTTTTTTTTTTTTTTTTTTTTTTTTTTTTTTTTTTTTTTTTTTTTTTTTTTTTTTTTTTTTTTTTTTTTTTTTTTTTTTTTTTTTTTTTTTTTTTTTTTTTTTTTTTTTTTTTTTTTTTTTTTTTTTTTTTTTTTTTTTTTTTTTTTTTTTTTTTTTTTTTTTTTTTTTTTTTTTTTTTTTTTTTTTTTTTTTTTTTTTTTTTTTTTTTTTTTTTTTTTTTTTTTTTTTTTTTTTTTTTTTTTTTTTTTTTTTTTTTTTTTTTTTTTTTTTTTTTTTTTTTTTTTTTTTTTTTTTTTTTTTTTTTTTTTTTTTTTTTTTTTTTTTTTTTTTTTTTTTTTTTTTTTTTTTTTTTTTTTTTTTTTTTTTTTTTTTTTTTTTTTTTTTTTTTTTTTTTTTTTTTTTTTTTTTTTTTTTTTTTTTTTTTTTTTTTTTTTTTTTTTTTTTTTTTTTTTTTTTTTTTTTTTTTTTTTTTTTTTTTTTTTTTTTTTTTTTTTTTTTT
Organism: Erigeron breviscapus; assembly: GCA_034093135.1. Lineage (NCBI taxonomy): Eukaryota > Viridiplantae > Streptophyta > Magnoliopsida > Asterales > Asteraceae > Erigeron > Erigeron breviscapus. The sequence continues at coordinate 36,264,515 of CM067168.1, forward strand.
TTTTTTTTTTTTTTTTTTTTTTTTTTTTTTTTTTTTTTTTTTTTTTTTTTTTTTTTTTTTTTTTTTTTTTTTTTTTTTTTTTTTTTTTTTTTTTTTTTTTTTTTTTTTTTTTTTTTTTTTTTTTTTTTTTTTTTTTTTTTTTTTTTTTTTTTTTTTTTTTTTTTTTTTTTTTTTTTTTTTTTTTTTTTTTTTTTTTTTTTTTTTTTTTTTTTTTTTTTTTTTTTTTTTTTTTTTTTTTTTTTTTTTTTTTTTTTTTTTTTTTTTTTTTTTTTTTTTTTTTTTTTTTTTTTTTTTTTTTTTTTTTTTTTTTTTTTTTTTTTTTTTTTTTTTTTTTTTTTTTTTTTTTTTTTTTTTTTTTTTTTTTTTTTTTTTTTTTTTTTTTTTTTTTTTTTTTTTTTTTTTTTTTTTTTTTTTTTTTTTTTTTTTTTTTTTTTTTTTTTTTTTTTTTTTTTTTTTTTTTTTTTTTTTTTTTTTTTTTTTTTTTTTTTTTTTTTTTTTTTTTTTTTTTTTTTTTTTTTTTTTTTTTTTTTTTTTTTTTTTTTTTTTTTTTTTTTTTTTTTTTTTTTTTTTTTTTTTTTTTTTTTTTTTTTTTTATTTTTTTTTTTTTTTTTTTTTTTTTTTTTTGTTTCTTTTGTTAATTTTTTTTGTTGTTTTAGTAAGTTTTTTTAATTTTTTTTTTTACTTTTAAGTTTGTTTCAAGTTTTTTTTTTTTTAAGGGTTGTTTGAGGGTTTGAAGGCCACGAAAATTCTGCATCTTTTTCATCTTCAAAACCAAGTTCAAGAGGGTATAATCTTCATCCTTTTTACTAGATCTAATCTTGTTTTTGTTTATATTCAAAGATTTTATCAAAAACTCATACTTTCTTCTTGTTTTCTTTGTAATATACACTTAATGAGGGCAAGTTGATAGGATCTTTCTTTCCATGCTCATGCATGTCGAATCTAATAAGAAAGATCCAAGGATTCAACAAGTTTAAGACCCAAAAGTGTTGTTATAGATTAGTAGCTTTTAAAGTGACTTTCTTGTTGATAGATCTATAAGTTTTTGTATATTTTTGAAGAGTATATTCTGAGATTTTTCATTCAAAAGAAGTTTTTATATTGTTGAATATTAGATCTATAAAAGTTGATAGTAAAAAGTGTTGATTTGAATGCATATATGCTAGATTTAAGAAAGTTGGATCTTTTGTTGGATTATGAGATGGATATAGACTTGTTATAAGTGAAAAATATGTTAATATTAATGTTAATATTCTGGAAAAATTGATAAAATATCAAGGATATAAAGCTTGAATCAAAACATGTTAAAATAAGCTAGAAATCATAAACCGAAAACACGCAAAAATGCATTTGAGCACACACATGCACCATAATCTTATGACCAAGAAAATATGATAAACCTACTGGAAATAAGTGGAAATAAAAGTATAAAACTCAGATCTATTGGTTCATGACAACAATAAGCTCAAAAATCACCTTTTCGGGTCAAATAATCACTAACCGAAAGCACCAAATTGCACATATCACACCACCACCACTATCACGATTTTGGACACCAAAATATGATGAACTTTCTGGAAATGATGAAACAAGAATGAAAATCCATTTTGAAGCACTTTAATTGCTTAAGAAATGAGGCTAAAATCACTATTTCGGTAAACGATTTTTAATCATAAAACCCTCAAAATAAGCAAGACACAAGAGAGGTTGAATTGATATGATTTTGTATGGATAAAAGTTGCCTAAAAGGCCTGAGATTTTTGACCAAAATGTTTAGTGATGATTTCTATGAATTTCCATGAATTATTGAATTTAAATAGTAATTAAAAGACATAAAAATCCATAAATAAATCATGTAAATCAAGAATGAAGTTAAATCATCTTAACCATTGATAAAAATAACTAAAACCTACTGGAGAAAAATAGTTAAAAGGCAAGAGACATGTGTTACATAATTTAAAGATAAATAATTAAGTAAAAATAATTAATTAAAAATTATCATTAAAATAAATGGAAAATACACAAATAAAAGTATAAATCATGAAACTATAAATTAAGGAGCATATATATCAGAAGATAATTCAAATGAAATTATCCATAATTTATAAAGGCAATTATGACATTTAAAAGTATTTTTAAGGAATTATTTAATTAATAAATCAATAAAATGAATAAATAATTAATTAAATAATATTAAATTAAATATATAATTACAAATCAGAAAATATACATAAAATATTAATATTATAAGACCACTAATGTCAAATATTATTACTAAGCAAAGTATACCATGGAAATCATATAAACCAAAGCCAATTTACCGAAATTCCAATAAACGTACAAAAACGTATAATGAGAAAACGACTCTTACCACCAAACCTCTTATACCCAAACAATGAGAACATCATAATGCACTTAAATTCCATAATCTAAGAACAACCAAAGATGGGCAAGTCTACTAGTATACATCTCATGATCTAGCTCACTAGTTCATGTCACGCGAACTTACGTCGTGAATATATACGTTATGGTTTAGGCTTGCTTAAGGCGCAACAAATCTAAGCGAAGGAATCGCGTTTGATCAGCCCCTAACACTCCCAAATCAAGTGAGTCATAGCCCCCTTTCAAACTCTTTTATATGTTTACTTACGGGGTGAAAAGCATGATAAATTAAAATGACTTCTCTTATGAAATGATCCTTTGAAATAATGATAATGATATGGGAATTATATTGTATGTTCAACGTGTTGTATGTTATATGATGAGCTTGAGTACTGTCAAACGGTGGTCCCCTGTACACTACTATTAACTCATTTGAGGCCTGTAGTTAGAGGGTTGCGCAACTAGGACTTGTCCCCTCATCCACTATTATAGGTAATGGTGGGATGTTTGGTCTGCCTTGGTGGCCACCTTCATCGCCAGTCTGGCCTCGCGGTGCTCTAACTACTATATATTTATGTGCGTCTCCATGGCACGACCCTTGGTTATCTTTATGCACGTGATTGACAGCATGTGCTTATCATTATCTTATCATTTGGGACATTATATCTGATTATTGGGACATAACCGGTCTTAGTAGTGGCTCAAGAGCAATCTCATCGAATTATGTCATGGTAGTCTTACCATTGACCAAGAGGTATTGATATTATATTATGGATGGAAATTGTGGTTGAACATACGGTTTGGGTACGGACAGTATGATGGAATTCTCGGAAACTGTTATGGTATACTCTTTCTTGAATTGGATTAAATATATGTGTGTTGTTAGCATAATCCTATGAACTCACTCAACTCTCGTAGTTGACACTTTTTCTTCATGCTTTTCAGGTCTAGGGCAGTAAGTTAGCATTTTGGACCGCCTCACGGATGATGTGTTTATTTGTTGCATGATGGACTAGTAACGCAAACATTTGATCTTTTGATTATGAATTTGGTTATGTAATGTTTATTAAACGTCAACTTGAACTTGTAACCTTTTGAGTTTGAATGGCATTGAACTTTATGTTGATGTTTTATACTTAAATCTTTTGTACCATGTCGTTCTGTGGCACCTCGTGTTTCCGCTATAGTCGGGGTGTTACAGAAAAATGGTATCAGAGACAAGGTTATAGAGAATTTTTGCTATAACCTACGTATTTTCAAAACGAGTCGAATATTTCTTAAACAATTGAGTCGATCATAAAGTATTCTTGTTTTACTTATGCATAGCCTGATCAACTATGCCTAACTAAAAATTTAATATGGAATGATCGAAATGATTGTCTAAGGAATATTCAAAATGAGTCTTTTGAAAATAAGCTCTAAAAACGATTCTTGGTGCAAAAAGATACATAACCAAATCAAATGTTTGCATTACATATTAGAACCCTTAGTTAATACCCCCACTTGGCTAGCATTACTTTGTCCATTTAGGTGTAATACATGAGAGCTATGCACGAAGTTGAATTCTAGTCATTACTTTAATTATAAATGGTTATGTCGGTCGTGCGAGTCGAGTTGGTCGTCGGTTGTGAATGGTCATGTCGTTGTTCGGTTGTTAAGCTTGTGAGTCGTTGGTCGAGTTGGTTGGTTGCTTGTCAAATGGTTAAGGTCGTCTCATGGTCCGTCGAGTCGTCTTGCTGTCCGTAAGTTGCCATATGGGTCGTCAACGGTCAAGTCGGTCGTCCATGGTCGTCTAAGCGTCGAGTCAAGTCGTCATCTCACGCCTTTGTGAAACTTGTGTAGGAACATCATGTCACAAGCAAGTGGAGCTTCCGGATCAGCCCCTAGACCAAGGAACTTGTACGGATTCGTGGACTACTTGGAAGAGGAAGAAAGGAGAAGCCTAGAGCAAGAGCAACCTCCCCAACCACTCCAAGAAGAAGAAGAAGAAGAGACCGATCCAATGGAAGACCCATCGGAAGACGGTAATGCTAGAAGTGTTGCCTCTAGCCAACCTGAACGCCGCTCACCCTCGCCACCACCATCACCACCTGCCCCTAGAGCACCTACTCCGCCGAGGCAAGATGCACCCATGAACCTAAGTGATGGGCGAATTCCAGCCCAAGATCCATACTTTCAGCCGCGTCTTCCTCGTGATCATCCCTGGTACCATCTCGGACATAGGCGTCAAGGAGAAGAACCACACCGCCCAGTCTATGGGGTACCCCCTCCACCTCCCATTGGTATGACTCGTGAAGAAAGGGAGAGGGTGTGGGGAATAGCAAACGGGTTAAGGGATGCTAGAGTAAGGGTGAGGACTCAAGAGGTGATGATGGAAAGGGCCTTAGGAGTTATGGATCGAACGGGGGATTATGCGAGCTTGGCGATATCTGAAGTTCGACGAGTTAATGAGGTGATATTTGTGATGGGATGTGTGCTTACGGCTGTTTGCACTCTCGTAATAGCTCTCATGCTTAGGAAGTAAACCTAAGAGCTTCTTTACTTATGAACTTATTCGATGTATGAACGTTTGTACTTTGTTTCACTTTCTTGAACTTTCTAGCTTTTGTGTGACGATGATCACATGGTATTTGGCATGTAGCAATTTTGTGAACTCATATTGAATGATATATATGTAAGCTTGATGCCTCTCTATGGTTACATGATGTGCTATCCTTGTTGTGACAAAGTTATCTCTATTATAAAAGTTATAGTTACAGCAGGAAATCAGTTCTGACCACTTTTAGTAGAACGGACATATCTGGAGTTCTATTTCGTCTTTTGACCTGATTCCAATTGGAGGTGAAACTTAACTCATAGGGCTACGTTTCATATTTTATGAGTTTTTCCCAGATCGTCCATCTTAAGCCACTTTTACGTGCTCCAAGTTCGTACTCAGATTCTGTAATCCTCCTGGCTAACCTAGAAAGCATGGTGGATAAATTTTAGAATTTACCTAACCCTTTACTTACTCATAATGACAAGTGCGTCGTGATTATAAAAAGGAATATGAATCGGGATATACATATACATATGTGTGCAAACGAACCCTCTATGCACTAAATAACTTTAGATATACTCGTGTGAGATCAAGAAGTCGTGAGTCGAGTTTATGTAGTATGATTCAATAAACGAATAACTAAACTATATTATCCTTTGTAGAGACATGGCACCACGAAGGACCGGCGGAGAAACAAGTGATGAGGCCCAGCGAAGAGCCGAGTTAGCCGAGCTCATCTCCCAGCAAATCAATGCCGCCATGCCAACCATTGCCACCCAAATTGCGGAGAATGTGACAGCTACACTCAACACGGCTAGGAGACAAGATGGAAATGCTATTGACAGGAATGCCTACAAGGCTTTCACGTCTTGCAATCCCAAGGAGTTTCATGGGACAGAAGGTCCTGTTGGATTGCTTACTTGGTTCCAAAGCATGGAAGCCAACCTGAACATCATTGATTGTGCACCAGCGGACCGTGTTAAGTTTGCTGCTAGTAAGCTTCAAGGAAGAGCTCTTACTTGGTGGAATCTCCAAGCGACCACTAGAGGTCCTGCAGCAGTCAATGCTTTGACTTGGGAGCAGTTTAAGGAAGAGTTGAAGCGTGAGTATTGTCCACGAGAGGAAGTACAAAAACTGGAGATGGAATTCTGGAACCATGCCATGAGAGGACTGGAATTGGAGGCCTATGTGATCCGCTTTCACGAGTTGAGCGTGTTGGTGCCGGAGATGGTAACCCTTGTGGCTAAGAAGGTTGAGAGATTTATCTATGGATTGGCACCTGAAGTTAGGTTGATGGTCACTGCTGCAAGCCCTACCACTCTTGAGCAAGCCATAAGTTTGGCAACCAGGCTAGTAAATGATTTGGGTAGGCGTGGGAAGTACACGAGAGGCGAATCAAGCTCTAGGCAAGGAGGAGGAAATCGATTTGGTGATAGGAAAGGTAATGGGCCAGACAAAAGACAAAAAGTAGTGAGAAACTATGGAATTGTTGATGTTAACCCCAACCCAAACGGTGGCATGCCGCCAAGATGTAATCGTTGTGGCAACCCCCATCGAGGAGAATGTAGGCAGTGCACGACTTGCAATCGATTTGGACACCTTGCTGCCTATTGCCGGAGTGGAGCAAGAGTTGGAGGAAACCCCGGAGCATGTCGTGAATGTGGGGCCATGGATCATTGGAGAAATGCTTGTCCTAGGTTGAGAAGAGCGCAAGGCAACCGTGGAAATGGAAATGGTAACCGTGGCAACTTCAGGAATGTTGGGAATCGCGGGAACCAAGCAAACCGAGGGAACAATGGAAATCAAGTTAACCGAGGAAATGTTGGGAATCAAGCTAATATTGGGAATCAAGGCAACAACGTTAACCAAGGAAATCGTGGGAATCAAGGAGGTCAAGCCTGAGGAAGGGTGTATGCCATGGGAGCGAATGAGGCACGTGATGACCCTAATGTCATCGTAGGTACGTTTCCAATAAATAATGTTTATGCATCTATGTTGTTTGATTCTGGAGCTGAAAGAAGTTTTATTTCCTTTGAATTTAAAGAATTGATTGATAAGAAACCTAGTGAACTGGAGGAAACTTATTATGTTGAATATGCTAATGGAAACGAGTATAAGGCTAAGGAAATCATTGCTGATTGTAAGTTAACTTTAGATGAGAAGGACTATAGTATAGACTTGATTCCCATAGAAATAGGAAGTTTTGATGTGATAGTAGGAATGGATTGGTTATCGAAAATGCGTGCTGAAATACTTTGCCATGAAAGGATCATTAAGATTCCCTTAGATAGCAGTGAGGTGCTAATAGTTCAAGGCCATAAGGCGGGAGTCCAACCCAAGATAGTGTCATCTATGAAAGTGAGGAAGTATTTACGGAAGGAATACCACACATACTTGGCACAAGTAGTGGATAAGCGAGTGAAAGATAAGGATCCTCTCAAGGTAGCAGTGGTTAGAGATTTCCTAGATGTGTTTCCGGACGAACTACCTGGACTTCCCCCAGCAAGACAAGTAGAGTTTACTATCGATTTAGTTCCCGGGGCAGCCCCCGTGGCTAAAGCACCGTACAGACTAGCGCCCTCCGAAATGCGAGAACTCTCAGAGCAATTGCAAGAACTGCTTGATAAAGGTTTAATCCAACCTAGTTCTTCGCCCTGGGGTGCGCCAATTCTCTTTGTCAAGAAGAAGGATGGATCTTTGAGAATGTGCATCGACTATAGAGAGTTGAATAAATTGACGATCAAGAATAGATACCCGTTGCCGCGAATAGACGATTTGTTCGATCAACTGCAAGGAGCGTCGCATTTCTCGAAAATTGACCTTAGGTCCGGCTATCATCAGTTGAGGGTACGAGAAGAAGATGTACCTAAAACGGCCTTTAGAACTCGCTATGGGCATTATGAGTTTCTAGTGATGCCATTTGGTCTCACAAATGCGCCAGCCGTTTTCATGGACCTAATGAATAGGATCTGCAGGCCGTACTTGGATAAGTTCGTCATAGTGTTTATCGATGACATTTTGATATACTCTAGAAGTAAGGAGGAGCACGAGAAGCACCTGAGGATAATCTTGCAGTTACTTAGAGACGAGAAGCTATATGCTAAGTTTTCTAAGTGTGAATTTTGGCTCCGTCAAGTCCAATTTCTGGGACACGTTGTGAACAAAGAAGGAATCCATGTAGATCCGTCTAAGATAGAAGCAATCAAGAAATGGGAGACACCCAAGACACCAACGGAAGTGCGTAGCTTCCTAGGTTTGGCGGGTTATTATAGGAGGTTCATTCAAGGATTCTCTAAGATTGCGGTACCTTTAACCCAATTGACCCAAAAGTCAAGGGAGTTCGAATGGGGTGAAGAACAAGAGCAAGCGTTTCAAACGCTTAAGAATATGTTGTGTGAAGCACCAATACTAGCGTTGCCGGATGGAATGGAAGGATTTGTGGTATATTGTGATGCGTCGAATAAAGGGCTAGGGTGCGTACTAATGCAAAGAGACAAGGTTATTGCGTACGCATCCAGGAAATTAAAGCCACATGAGAAGAATTATTCGACACACGATTTGGAGCTAGGAGCCGTAGTGTTTGCCTTGAAGATATGGCGACATTATCTTTATGGAACCAAGTGCACCATATTTACTGATCACAAGAGCTTACAACACATCTTCGATCAGAAGATGTTAAACATGAGGCAAAGAAGGTGGATGGAGCTACTTAACGATTACGAGTGCGAAATTAAGTACCACCCAGGAAAGGAAAATGTTGTTGCTGACGCCCTTAGTAGGAAGGTGAGCACTAGGGTGTCGAAGACAAGAATTTATCACTTACAGGTGAAAATGTCTCTAAGGGACAGATTCTTAGAAGATCAAGCAAAAGCTTTTGAAGGGAAGAACATTGAAGAAGAGGCATTGGGTGGAGTAGAAACAAGGTTCGATAGGGATGATGAAGGCATCTTGTATTTCAAGGGAAGAGCTTGGGTCCCAAATATCAACGGGCTGAGAAAGGTGTTAATGAATGAAGCTCACAATTCAAAATACTCGATTCATCCAGGAGCAGATAAGATGTACCAAGGTCTAAAAAGGGACTTTTGGTGGCCTGGGATGAAAGGTGATGTAGCACTATATGTGAGCCGATGCATGACTTGTGCGATGGTCAAAGCTGAGCACCAAAAGCCAGCTGGACTCTTAAAGCAGCCAGAGATTCCTGAGTGGAAGTGGGAGCAAATAGCAATGGACCTAGTGACGAAATTGCCTCGGACAAAGAAAGGTCATGATGCTATATGGGTGATTGTTGATCGTCTTACGAAATCAGCCCATTTCATCCCCATCAAAGAAGACTGGAACACTGAGCGTTTAGCACGTTTGTACGTTGAAAAGATTGTGACATTGCATGGTGTACCTCTGTCCATAATATCCGATAGGGATGGTAGGTTTACCTCACGTTTCTGGGGTCTTGTGCAAGAAGCAATGGGCACTACGTTAGCATTAAGCACGGCTTACCACCCACAAACGGATGGGCAAAGTGAGCGTACGATACAAACGCTGGAGGATATGCTAAGAGCTTGCGCATTAGAATTTAGTGGAAGTTGGGATGAACACTTGCCATACGCGGAATTTACTTACAACAATAGTTATCACTCTAGCATACAATGCGCGCCGTTTGAAGCTCTCTACGGGCGTAAATGTAGATCACCCATGTGTTGGGTAGAGGCGGGTGAAAGAAGCCTAGCTACCGTTGATTTTGTCCAAGAGACAACGGACAAAGTGGCGATCATTAAAGAAAAGCTTAAAGCCGCGAGAGATCGGCAAAAGAGTTATGCGGATAAAAGGAGGAAGCCCCTAGAATTCGAAGTTGGCGACAAGGTTCTATTAAAGGTGTCGCCATGGAAGGGAACCGTAAGGTTCGGCAAAAGAGGAAAGTTGAGCCCCCGATACATTGGGCCATTTGAAATTGTTGCTAGAATAGGCCCCGTAGCCTATAAGTTGAAATTACCCCAAGAATTGGAAGATGTTCATGACACATTCCATGTGTCAAACTTGAAGAAATGTGTGGCGGATGATTCGAAGGTAGTCCCACTTGAAGAGCTACGTGTGGAAGATAAGCTCCAATTTCGTGAGGAGCCAATAGAAGTTCTCGATCGCGATGAGAAACGCCTAAAGAGGAGCAAGATCCCTATTGTTAAAGTTAGATGGGATACGAAACGTGGACCAGAGTTTACATGGGAGCGCGAGGACTTTATACGCGAGAAATATCCGCACTTACTCCCTAAGCAAATTCAAATTCCGAGACGGAATTCTTCTAAGGGGGTAAGGATGTAACAACCCTACTTTTTAAATATTATATGAGCTAGTTATGTTGCCTATGATCTCGCAAGCCATAGTTATACTTGAAGCTAGTAGATAATGCCCCTAAATTAGCAATCTAAAGCTATTGTTCAATTCTAAATGTGAATTATAAAGTACCATTGAACAAAAATTTATTTATGATCAATCAGATTATCTAAATAATAATGTAAGTCTCACAAGTTGAGATAACCATCAAAAATCCTTACGAAGGTCCAACAATTTAATCATTTAGCTAATTAAAGTAAATTTGGTCACGAGAATAAAGATTTCTACCTCAAAATATATTTATAAGTTAATATGTACATAAAAGTGTTTAAATAACAATAAGAATATATATATGCTTAAAATAAATACAAGTTTATAAACAAAGGCTTATGTAACAAATCAAAAATACAAAAATATATCCATACATGTACATATACATGATATATATATACATATATACACATATAATATATATATATATATAGATATACATACACATGCTAGAATAAAGTGAATTTATACTACAAACAAATACCATTTAACCTTACAAATATTTATACACTTACACCTAACATATATACACTTTATATACACAAATTTATAAAAAAAAAAAGACAAACCCTTCACTCCCCCCCCCCCCTTAAGGCCGGCCTCCCTCCCCCATTTCACACTCCACACTCTTCATTTCAAACACACTTTTCTCTCTTGGAACTCACCACTCCAACACACACTCTTCACACTCTTCACACACACTCTTATTCTCTCAAGACAAACTCTCTCTTCTCCCTCCTTTCTCCTTGTTTCCTACGGCCAAAAGAACAAAAGAAAAGGCAAGAAAAACTCATCTAAACTAGTATTAATAATAAAGGATTAAGTTAGATTATTAAAGGGTTATATCAAGCAAGGGTTTAAGGATTGTTTTAGGCTTAGATTAAGGGTTGTTTGAGGGTTTGAAGGCCACGAAAATTCTGCATCTTTTTCATCTTCAAAACCAAGTTCAAGAGGGTATAATCTTCATCCTTTTTACTAGATCTAATCTTGTTTTTGTTTATATTCAAAGGTTTTATCAAAAACTCATACTTTCTTCTTGTTTTCTTTGTAATATACACTTAATGAGGGCAAAGTTGATAGGATCTTTCTTTCCATGCTCATGCATGTCGAATCTAATAAGAAAGATCCAAGGATTCAACAAGTTTAAGACCCAAAAGTGTTGTTATAAATTAGTAGCTTTTAAAGTGACTTTCTTGTTGATAGATCTATAAGTTTTTGTATATTTTTGAAGAGTATATTCTGAGATTTTTCATTCAAAAGAAGTTTTTATATTGTTGAATGTTAGATCTATAAAAGTTGATAGTAAAAAGTGTGATTTGAATGCATATATGCTAGATTTAAGAAAGTTGGATCTTTTGTTGGATTATGAGATGGATATAGACTTGTTATAAGTGAAAAATATGTTAATATTAATGTTAATATTGTTAATATTCTGGAAAAATTGATAAATATCAAGGATATAAAGCTTGAATCAAAACATGTTAAAATAAGCTAGAAATCATAAACCGAAAACACGCAAAAATGCATTTTGAGCACACACATGCACCATAATCTTATGACCAAGAAAATATGATAAACCTACTGGAAATAAGTGGAAATAAAAGTATAAAACTCAGATCTATTGGTTCATGACAACAACAAGCTCAAAAATCACCTTTTCGGGTCAAATAATCACTAACCGAAAGCACCAAATTGCACATATCACACCACCACCACTATCACGATTTTGGACACCAAAATATGATGAACTTTCTGGAAATGATGAAACAAGAATGAAAATCCATTTTGAAGCACTTTAATTGCTTAAGAAATGAGGCTAAAATCACTATTTCGGTAAACGATTTTTAATCATAAAACCCTCAAAATAAGCAAGACACAAGAGAGGTTGAATTGATATGATTTTGTATGGATAAAAGTTGCCTAAAAGGCCTGATATTTTTGACCAAAATGTTTAGTGATGATTTCTATGAATTTCCATGAATTATTGAATTTAAATAGTAATTAAAAGACATAAAAATCCATAAATAAATCATGTAAATCAAGAATGAAGTTAAATCATCTTAACCATTGATAAAAATAACTAAAACCTACTGTAGAAAAATAGTTAAAAGGCAAGAGACATGTGTTACATAATTTAAAGATAAATAATTAAGTAAAAATAATTAATTAAAAATTATCATTAAAATAAATGGAAAATACACAAATAAAAGTATAAATCATGAAACTATAAATTAAGGAGCATATATATCAGAAGATAATTCAAATGAAATTATCCATAATTTATAAAGGCAATTATGACATTTAAAAGTATTTTTAAGGAATTATTTAATTAATAAATCAATAAAATGAATAAATAATTAATTAAATAATATTAATTAAATATATAATTACAAATCAGAAAATATACATAAAATATTAATATTATAAGACCACTAATGTCAAATATTATTACTAAGCAAAGTATACAATGGAAATCATATAAACCAAAGCCAAATTACCGAAATTCCAATAAACGTACAAAAACGTATAATGAGAAAACGACTCTTACCACCAAACCTCTTATACCCAAACAATGAGAACATCATAATGCACTTAAATTCCATAATCTAAGAACAACCAAAGATGGGCAAGTCTACTAGTATACATCTCATGATCTAGCTCACTAGTTCATGTCACGCGAACTTACGTCGTGAATATATACGTTATGGTTTAGGCTTGCTTGAGGCGCAACAAATCTAAGCGAAGGAATCGCGTTTGATCAGCCCCTAACACTCCCAAATCAAGTGAGTCATAGCCCCCTTTCAAACTCTTTTATATGTTTTACTTGCGGGGTGAAAAGCATGATTAATTAAAATGACTTTCTCTTATGAAATGATTCTTTGAAATAATGATAATGATATGGGAATTATATTGTATGTTCAACGTGTTGTATGTTATATGATGAGCTTGAGTACTGTCAAACGGTGGTCCCCTGTACACTACTATTAACTCATTTGAGGCCTGTAGTTAGAGGGTTGCGCAACTAGGACTTGTCCCCTCATCCACTATTATAGGTAACGGTGGGATGTTTGGTCTGCCTTGGTGGCCACCTTCATCGCCAGTCTGGCCTCGTGGTGCTCTAACTACTATATATTATGGGCGTCTCCATGGCACGACCCTTGGTTATCTTTATGCACGTGATTGACAGCATGTGCTTATCATTATCTTATCATTTGGGACATTATATCTGATTATTGGGACATAACCGGTCTTAGTAGTGGCTCAAGAAACAATCTCATCGAATTATGTCATGGTAGTCTTACCATTGACTCAGAGGTATTGATATTATATTATGGATGGAAATTGTGGATTGAACATACGGTTTGGGTATGGACAGTATGATGGAATTCTCGGAAACTGTTATGGTATACTCTTTCTTGAATTGGATTAAATATATGTGTGTTGTTAGCATAATCCTATGAACTCACTCAACTCTCGTAGTTGACACTTTTTCTTCATGCTTTTTAGGTCTAGGGCAGTAAGTTAGCATTTTGGACCGCCTCACGGATGATGTGTTTATTTGTTGCATGATGGACTAGTAACGCAAACATTTGATCTTTTGATTATGAATTTGGTTATGTAATGTTTATTAAACGTCAACTTGAACTTGTAACCTTTTGAGTTTGAATGGCATTGAACTTTATGTTGATGTTTTATACTTAAATCTTTTGTACCATGTCGTTCTGTGGCACCTCGTGTTTCCGCTATAGTCGGGGTGTTACAGAACCTACTGCTGAACAAGTTATTCCTCGAGTTCATCTTCGAGGGAGTGACTTTAAGACCTTCACATATTGCAAGCCAAAGGAGTTCCATGGCACCGAAGGTCCTGTCGGTCTAATCAACTGGCTGGAAAGCATAGAGGTAGTGCTTCATATCAGCCGTTGTGCCGAAGAGCACAAAGTGGAATATGCCGCCACTCAATTTCAAAAGCACGCTCTGTCATGGTGGAACGAGCAGATTAGGACTCGTGGCCGAGAGCCGGCTAATAGCATACCTTGGTTTGACTTTAAAAGGATGTTGATGGAAAAGTACTGTCCTTGGGAGGAAGTACAGAAAATGGAAGGCGAATTCTGGAATCATAATATGGTTGGGCTAGACAACGAGAAATACACTACTCGTTTTCATGAATTGGCAAGGCTAGTCCCTCGTATGGTGGATACGGAGGAGAAATTGGTTGAAAGATACTGTTATGGCTTGTCACCTGAGATCCGAAGGTTGGTAGCCGCTTTTAATCCTTTGACTCTTCAAGCGGCAGTTAGTGCAACCAACCGGATGGTGATAGACTTGAAAAGAACCACTGGTTCTTCTGTTGGAACTGAGGTGGTCAAGAGAAGGAATGATCATGCCTCTGGTAGTGGATTTGGCGACGGTGGAAATGGCAAGAGGTTTAGGACTGCTAGGAACTTTGTTGTGGTTGCTCAGGACGTCAAGAGGTACACTGGCTTAGACCCTAAGTGTAATAGGTGTAACCTCCATCACAGGGGAAATTGTCCTACTTGCCACCGTTGTAAAAAGACGGGACATTTGGCAAAATACTGTAGGGAGAAGACACCCAGTCAATGCTACGAGTGTGGGAGCGAAACCCATATGCGACTCGCGTGTCCACGACTCAATCAAGCCCCGAACAACAATGCTATAGTTCCAATGAGGAACAATGCGGGGAACAATCAAGCTGGGAATCAGGGAAGAAATCAAGGAGGTCAAGGTAGAGGCCGAGTGTTTGCTTTGGATGCTGCTGATGCACGACGTGATCCCAACGTTGTGATAGGTACATTCATACTCAATAATCATTATGTCTTTGTGTTATTCGACTCTGGTGCTGATAAAGTTTTATATCCTTAGAATTTAAGTGAATTACTCCTTCCTTTTCTCTTTCTCTATTTTTTTTCTTTTTTTTTTTTTTTTTTTTTTTTTTTTTTTTTTTTTTTTTTTTTTTTTTTTTTTTTTTTTTTTTTTTTTTTTTTTTTTTTTTTTTTTTTTTTTTTTTTTTTTTTTTTTTTTTTTTTTTTTTTTTTTTTTTTTTTTTTTTTTTTTTTTTTTTTTTTTTTTTTTTTTTTTTTTTTTTTTTTTTTTTTTTTTTTTTTTTTTTTTTTTTTTTTTTTTTTTCCTTTTTAAGTCTCGATTTAATATAGTAGCTATCCCCATGAAAGAAACTTATATTGTCGAATATGCAAACGGTCAAAAATATGTTGCTAGAGATCATTTGGTAGATTGCAGCTTGATATTATCCGGTAAAACCTTTAAGATAGATCTGATTCCCATAGAACTAGGAAGTTTTGATGTGATAGTTGGTATGGACTGGTTGTCTAGAGTTCGCGCCGATATTGGTTGTTACGAGAAAGTTGTAAGAATACCTCTTCCAAATGACGAAACATTGATAGTGCAAGGAGACAAGTCAGGGAAGGAATTGATTTTGGTGTCGGCGATAAAAGCGAATAGATATTTACAAAAAGAATACCCTGCTTTCTTGGCACTAGTGGTTGAAAGGAAACCAGAGGGTAAAGGCATTCAAGATATTCCAGTAGTTAAAGATTTTCCGGAGGTGTTTCCCGAAGATTTGACGGGACTCCCACCTCATAGACCAGTCGAGTTTGGAATAGACTTGGTCCCTGGAGCTGCACCCGTGGCCAAGGCACCCTATCGCCTTGCACCGTCAGAAATGCAAGAATTGTCCGAACAACTTCAAGAGTTGTTGGCAAAAGGACTAATTCGTCCAAGTTCATCACCGTGGGGAGCTCCGATCTTATTTGTTAAAAAGAAAGACGGCTCTATGCGCATGTGTATTGACTACAGAGAATTGAACAAGTTGACCGTCAAGAACAGGTACCCTTTACCTCGTATTGACGACTTGTTCGACCAACTGGAAGGTGCATCACACTTTTCCAAGATCGATCTCAGATCTGGGTATCATCAACTCAGAGTCAGAGAGACGGACTTTCCTAAAACAGCCTTTAGAACTCGTTATGGACATTATGAGTTTTTGGTTATGCCGTTTGGTTTAACCAATGCACCTGCTGTGTTTATGGACTTAATGAATAGAGTATGTCGACCGTATCTCGACAAGTTTGTCATTGTATTCATTGATGACATATTGATCTACTCGAGAAATAAAGACGAACATGAAGGTCATCTGAGGACCATTCTGCAACTGCTCAAGGATCAAGAACTGTACGCGAAGTTCTCAAAATGTGAATTCTGGATTAGGGAGGTACACTTCTTGGGTCATGTAGTGAATGCGGATGGGATCCACGTAGATCCATCTAAGGTCGAGGCAATAAAGAAGTGGGAAGCCCCTAAGACTCCGACAGAAATCCGTCAATTTCTTGGACTGGCTGGATATTACAGGAGATTCATTGAGAATTTCTCTAAGGTTGCTCAACCTTTGACTCTGTTAACTCAGAAGACTAAGGAATTTATTTGGCAGGATGCCCAAGAAAAGGCATTCCAGACGTTAAAAGACAGACTATGTAATGCTCCTATTCTAGCATTACCAAATGGCATTGAAAATTTCGTGGTATACTGTGACGCCTCACATCAGGGCATGGGATGTGTACTTATGCAGGAAGGTAAGGTCATTGCTTACGCTTCTAGACAGCTCAAAATCCATGAAAAGAACTATACAACCCACGATCTCGAACTCGGAGCGGTTGTCTTTGCCTTAAAGATTTGGAGGCATTACCTGTATGGTACCAAGTGTACTGTATTCACGGATCACAAAAGTCTTCAGCATATCTTCGATCAGAAAATGCTAAATATGAGTTTTGACTTAGTTCAGTTAGACGTATCCTGATGACGTAGACTATTAGCTATCTAGACGAATGCCAGTCTTAAAAATAACTTTAAATTTATATTTAAAGGTTATGTCTTGTACAAAATAAATAGACTGTCTTGACTTAATATTATAAAATTTCACTTTGACGAAATTTTATTGACTCGTCTTAATTTAAATAACACGAGGGAAAATACCTTTACTTTAAATTATAACCTTTTAGTCATACGGTGTATAATCGTAAGCATTTTATCAAAATTGGGGTACCAAGATGTCTAAAAAATGGGCCACATAGGCTGGCCTTTTGTTTATGTGGAGGGAAATAGGACACCAAAACACCCCATGCTTCTTTCCTTTCTTTTTCTTTGGCAGGTCGACACACACACACACACACTAAACACACACAAACCTCTCTTTTCTCTAAATCAATTATTGACAAGAAGAAATCAAATAGGAAATCAAAAGGGAAACACTTTTAATTGTTGTAATTATAAGTCCCAAATATGATGGTTAAACCCGACTGGCAAGCAATTCTATTCTGGAAATAGACCAGTTCAGAATGCGATCCAGATATGGATATAAACAATAAAGTAATTGACTTAAAGTAAATGACGAGAAACAATAAGTGCTGAAACTATATAAATAATATGTATAGATCAAGTATGTAGCATTGAGACGCGATGTACTTTTTCAATGTATTTGATTTATTGATATAAACAAATACAAAGGTTGTTGCGGAACAAAGATAAACACAAAAGTGTAAATATCTAAACAACCTAGAAATACAAGTGATCTAATAACTTGGAAATACTCGTAAGAATTACTTAGAGTATATCTCACAAGTTGCAATGCCCAAGTTTCAAGCAAAAAGCAAGTTGTGAGAAGTCTTTATATTTATAGGCAAGGTTCATGCTGATGTGGACCAAGCCGTACAAATATGGTTGGGAGCATTTAAGGAATTAAAGTCAATTCCTTAACATGCGTACTTTTAAGGTTAAGTGTGAAAGTTATTTGATGTGACATTTCACACTTTATTCCAACCTTTTACTCAACCTTGTACTTGTTAATAGATAAAGCTATTAACTGGGTAAAGGTTGGTAAAGTAAAAAAGGCTTCCTCATAATCAGTGTAAAGTGTTGTAAGTACTTTACACTGAGATGCTTCAGTCTTCGATCAGGTAGAATCCTCTCTGGTTTCTGCTTCTGAGATGATTCTCTTTCTTCAGTCTTCAGTCTTTGACTTCAGAATGAATGCTTTCAGTTTGGCTAAACTGAAACTGAAGTGAAGCTTCAGTGAACTTAATTCTGAAGAGGTTCAGAATTCTGTACAAGTATCTTCACTGAACTTCAACTATTTCTGAACAAATTATACTTGGTCGATTTTCGACCCAACAAATTCCCCCTATTTGTTCTGAAATAGTGCATGCATCTCAGACTTCTATCTATACATGTTTGTAAGTCTGAAATGCAAGTTTTTGTTTAAGTTGTAAAAATTTCTAAGTACACCTTATAGATCATTGATGTCTCAGAATTTTACTTGTGATTTTTCTAACTTAAACCTATCATCTACTTGTTGGCTACAATATGTAACATATATATACAAACTGAAGTGTTTGTTACATTTGTAAATAAATATACAAGTAAATGATAATCTGAAAGGAAAACTACTTCTTCGCAGGCCTCGAGCCAGAAGGTGCTTCAGTAGCTTTTCTCTTCAGAGGAGAATGATCCTTCCTTCCAAACAATCTACTTTCCATCTCTACCTTGGCTTGCATTTTCTGCTGGATTCTTGATAACCATGCACCAATTAGAGCAGATTTAGGCTTTGCCTTCAATATCTGGATCATCTCCCTGTGTTCTGAAATGCCAAATTCGTGAACTGAAACCTGATTATACTCTTCAGCTGCTCTCCCTTCTCTTTTGACAACCAGATCAAAAAGCTTCAATCCATCAGCTTTTGTTACTTCTACATCAATTATTTTAGCTGGATGGGATCGATGCTTCATATAATGATCATACTGATCCTTTTCATGTTTCCTTTGGATCTCAGCAGCATCATCAGAAATTGGCTGAAATGTGGAAAGATCAGCATCACGAGCATGTTTTCTTGAAGATCTAGGTCCAGTCACTTTGGCCTTTGAAGGTGGCCTTGCCAATTGTTTTTCAACCTTCAGAACTTCAGCCAGAATTTCTTTCTTCTTTATTTCCATCTCACTCATTCTATTTTTCACCAAGTCCCCAATGGACATCTTAAATGTGAGACTTTCCAGCTTCTGTTCCAAAGGAGAATACATTCTCCCATACTCATATTCACCCATTTCAACCAAGGCTTTCTGCACTCTTGGATCATTCTTGATTTTCTGATATCTCTCCAGTGAAAGACCAAGAGCTGCAGCATCAACATGATCAAGGGTCCCCATCTTCATATGTTGTTCCCTTTCTCTTTCCTTGTTTTCCCTCCACATAATGAATTGATTAGAGACTTGCTTCTGCAGAGCCTCTAACTTCTTGCTATCAGCATCAAGATCATGCAAGGGATAACCATGTTCATCAACATTCTCACCAACCACAAGTCCAGAACCTTTAGAGCCTTTGGACTTGGGTTCTTCCACCATTTGGGCCTTGCCCTTATCTTTTTTTGCAGGCTCAGACTGCTGGATTTCAGATTTGCTTTGTTCCCCCTGAACTGAGGCACTACCAGATGGCACCTCAGTTTGCTTCTTGGTTGCTTCTATCAATTCTTGAGTACTTGCAAGCAGACCAATCGGCACATCTTTTCCCCCTTTGGGGACCTCTGAAGGCAACTTAGCAAATTCTTCAATGGCCATTTGCATGTTCTTCAGTGGTTCCCAACTCTGCTGCTTCAGACAATCAGCCAATCCCTTAGATAGTTGAGCAAACTGAGACCTCAATCTGAAATTGGAGTTCAGGTTCAGTGCTTCTTTATTAACAACTTCATTCAACTGTTTTCTGTCAGCTTCAGTGAATGATGGAGGGGGAGGAGGAGCAACACTAGTTTCCTTTTTGAGCAAGGTCAGAATTTCATCAAGTGTTTTAGACTGGCCCTTCACTGTGTCATCAAGAGTGGATATTGATTTTTGTACATCTTCAACATCCTTATCCACCCTCTTGTTTGTATCTTTTGTGAGTTCAGAGACCATTATTCTGACCTTCTCTTCAACCTTTTCAGCCACAGAAGCTGAAATCTGAGCAACAAGTTCCTGAGATAGCTCAGACTTCATCTTCTCAATAATACCAACACTTAGAGAAACCCCAAGTTCCTTCTCATCAAAACTGGGCTTCTTCACCAACTCATTCACCTCCTTCCCGACTGCCAAAACCCCCCCCCCCCCCCCCCCCACCTTCACCAATTCATTTACCTCCTTCCCGACTGCCATAACCTCTTGTTTCATTATTTCAACACTAGATGTCAAGTTCGCAACAACCGAAGCTTGCACATCTCTTTTGGTCAGTCTGAAGGCTTCCCTGATGGCTGAACTAATTTTGTTACATGAATGTACCAGCTCATTAAGCTTCCCACTTACTAGTCCCTCATTTCCGGCAACCTTGGTTAACTCAGTGCCAAGGAACATCTGAGCACCCTTCATTTCAGCAATGGAACTAGTATTGGCAGTTAGAGATTTTGTCAAGTCCTCCACCTTGAGAAGTAGGCTTTGGACTTCGGTGTTTTGCTTCTCTAACTGTGCTTCTACACTCAAAGGAGGAGGTGGTTGTGCAGAAATAGAAGCCACAAAGGGAATATTGCCAAGCCCATCCAATGCTTTTTCAATTTGCATTTCAGTTGGACTCTCAGATTCAGTAGCAGAGTCCAACTCCTTCTCAGACGGTTCATCATAATTGATGGGCTTTGGCACTTGGTGAATTTGTGGATGTAAGTGATGAAGTTGTGGTTGAAAACGAGGTGAAGTAACATAGGCAGGTGTAGAGCCAGGTGGAAAATATGGATGTTCATGAGAAATTGGTGGTTGGCGATATGGTTGTTCAACAAGTATATTTTGGATTTCTGGGGGAGGAGGGACGTTTGTGAGGCTGAAGGTTGGCTCAGAATCAGAAGACTGATTCTCCTCCAGTAAGCCCTCATCAAACTCAAAATCAGCAAAGGAATCAAGATTCCCTTGAGGTGGCTCATCTTTATCCCAGAGGTCAGTTAAAACTGCAGTCTGATCAGATATGCCCTGGTTCAGATCACTAGTACCTGAACCAGCTTCTGGTTCAACAACTGCTGCTGCAGATGCATCGTCACCAGATTTATGTGTTGGCTCAACCAAAGTATCATCGCCAGTGATAGTAGACACGGGGGTTGTGTTATGGGTGAAATTTCAGGTGTCAATATCCTGAAGGTCCAAGATCTTGACATCCAGGATCTTGACATAGAAGAATATTCTGATTACTTGTTAATACTTTGCTAACGTTATGTTTCAAATGTTATTATCATTTCCACGTAAGATAAGTATGCAGGTTCCAGAATATTCGATATAAAGCTAAGGAAAATACCTCTAACGGTAAAAGGAAGATTTCACACATGGGATAAAATCTTCAACACGCAAAGAAGACTTAGTCTACCAAGATAATCGGACTTCAAGTTGAATTCAGCACGAGGAGAAGAACTATAACGTTCATTGGTCAAGATATGCTCCAACGTTCAAATATTGAAGACCTGGAAGATCCCTACAACTTCGGATAGTTAGTTAGGTCCTAGGTCTATATAAACGAAGGAGGCTGATCGATTTAGGCATCTAATCTCATCTTATTTTTCCTGCTCACTACACACTTGTATTCACACACACTGCTCTCATTTACTTTACACTTAGATACATCGATCAACCGAATTCCACCATTTGTAAACATTTAACAATCATTAATAAGAGAACAAAGGCAGGGACGATTGCTTCCTCCCGGGGTTTTTATGCCGGCAATCCTTAAAGGATTAAGGGCTTTTCCTCGATAACAAATCTCGGTGTTCTTGCTCTTTACTCTTTACTTTTAACGCATTATTTACTTTGATTAGCATTATTTATCGTAATTTCATTTATTTCGATACTCGTTATTCTGATTATCATTGCTTTACACCTTTGTTTCTTGTTTAGTCGACATAATCGTTCTTTAAATCCTTTTACTAAACGCATCTTTGAATCTCAAACATATTTTACAAGCTTGTTAGAAATATAAAATGGTGTTAAATTGTAAATTAGCTTATAGTGGAAGGAGTAGTAGTTATAATTAGATCCTATGTATAAATACTCCTTCCTTAATAACCTTGTAAGTAGCCTTCACATTAATCCCACACTTACTTCTCTCTAATTTACTTTCTCTCTCTAAGATCATCTTCAACCTCCCATTCACACACTTACACACATTTCACACACTACCTTAAATCCACCATTAAAGCTTCAATTAAGCTCTAGTTTCTTTATAACAATTGGTATCAGAGCACAATCAGTATATCTGAACGATCTACAAGCTTGAATCAAGCTGTTTACGTGCTTAATTCTGGTATTTTTGAGTTTTTTTTGAAACTGCCATTTGCAGAGATCTAAGCTCGGCAAATCAACATTTCAAGAAAATTTTTCTAAGTGTTGGACTAATAGTGCCATTTGCAGAGATCTAAGCTCGGCAAATCAACATTTCAAGAAAATTTTTCTAAGTGTTGGACTAATAGTGCCATTTGCAGAGATCTAAGCTCGGCAAATCAACATTTCAAGAAAATTTTTCTAAGTGTTGGACGAACTTGCCATTTGCAGAGATCTAAGCTCGGCAAATCACTATTTCAAGAAAATTTTTCTAAGTGTTGGACGAACTTGCCATTTGCAGAGATCTAAGCTCGGCAAATCACTATTTCAAGAAAATTTTTCTAAGTGTTGGACGAACTTGCCATTTGCAGAGATCTAAGCTCGGCAAATCAACATTTCAAGAAAATTTTTCTAAGTGTTGGACTAATAGTGCCATTTGCAGAGATCTAAGCTCGGCAAATCAACATTTCAAGAAAATTTTTCTAAGTGTTGGACGAACTTGCCATTTGCAGAGATCTAAGCTCGGCAAATCAACATTTCAAGAAAATTTTTCTAAGTGTTGGACTAATAGTGCCATTTGCAGAGATCTAAGCTCGGCAAATCAACATTTCAAGAAAATTTTTCTAAGTGTTGGACTAATAGTGCCATTTGCAGAGATCTAAGCTCGGCAAATCACTACTTCAAGAAAATTTTTCTAAGTGTTGGACTAATAGTGCCATTTGCAGAGATCTAAGCTCGGCAAATCAACATTTCAAGAAAATTTTTCTAAGTGTTGGACTAATAGTGCCATTTGCAGAGATCTAAGCTCGGCAAATCACTACTTCAAGAAAATTTTTCTAAGTGTTGGACGAACTTGCCATTTGCAGAGATCTAAGCTCGGCAAATCAACATTTCAAGAAAATTTTTCTAAGTGTTGGACGAACTTGCCATTTGCAGAGATCTAAGCTCGGCAAATCAACATTTCAAGAAAATTTTTCTAAGTGTTGGACTAATAGTGCCATTTGCAGAGATCTAAGCTCGGCAAATCACTATTTCAAGAAAATTTTTCTAAGTGTTGGACGAACTTGCCATTTGCAGAGATCTAAGCTCGGCAAATCAACATTTCAAGAAAATTTTTCTAAGTGTTGGACGAACTTGCCATTTGCAGAGATCTAAGCTCGGCAAATCAACATTTCAAGAAAATTTTTCTAAGTGTTGGACTAATAGTGCCATTTGCAGAGATCTAAGCTCGGCAAATCACTATTTCAAGGAAATTTTTCTAAGTGTTGGACTAATAGTGCCATTTGCAGAGATCTAAGCTCGGCAAATCAACATTTCAAGAAAATTTTTCTAAGTGTTGGACGAACTTGCCATTTGCAGAGATCTAAGCTCGGCAAATCAACATTTCAAGAAAATTTTTCTAAGTGTTGGACGAACTTGCCATTTGCAGAGATCTAAGCTCGGCAAATCAACATTTCAAGAAAATTTTTCTAAGTGTTGGACGAACTTGCCATTTGCAGAGATCTAAGCTCGGCAAATCAACATTTCAAGAAAATTTTTCTAAGTGTTGGACTAATAGTGCCATTTGCAGAGATCTAAGCTCGGCATCTAGTAGTAATTGAAGTTTGATTCAGAAACCTCGTACTTGTGACCAAGTAAAAGTACCATTTGCCGAGAACTAAGCTCGGCAAATCAACTAATTTGGTGAAAGTTGATTCAAAGTCATTTTTGATCAACATTCTTTCCTGGTGCAAAGTGTTTGAAATTTTCAAAAGTTTTTCCTCATTTGCCGAGATCTGAGCTCGGCATCCTTCACAATTCAAGAAAAAAAATCAAATTTTTTTTAAGTCTTTCTTAGAGTATGGCTTCCAGGGAAGCATTGGCTCTTGGATCTGAAGGAAGACCACCTGTCTTGTTCAGAGGATCTTATCCTCAATGGAAGAAGAGATTTTTGAACTGGATTGACAGGCAAAAGAATGGAAAACTGCTCAGGAAATCATATAAAGAAGGTCCAGAAATCCCAAAGAACCCAGTGAATGGAGAAATTTTATCTGAAGAAAGTTGGAACACTGAACAAAGAAACAGAGTTGAGGCAGACCAAAGTGCAATTGCCTTTCTTTATCAAGCACTTCCAGATGACATATATTGCAATGTGGATTCCTACGAAACAGGAAAGGACATTTGGGATGAGGTGGAAAAGCAAATGGAAGGATCTGATGTATCCAACACTATCAGGTTGTCAACTGTTTTGAATATGTATGAAACATTCAAACAACAGAAAGGTGAACCACTGAATGAAGTGTACATCAGATTCTGCAATGTCATCAATGAGCTACGAAAGAATGATGTTAAAAGAACCAACATGGAACTTAACATCAAATTCATCAAGAATTTAGAAGAAGAATGGCAAGTGTACGGAACTCAACTCAACCAACAATCAGATTTTGCAAAGCTCACCATTCACACACTGTTTGAGAAACTACAATTGAATGTGGAAGATGTGAAGAGGATTCAGAAGAAGAAAGAAGAGAGTATTCATACTGATCCATTGGCTTTGGTTGCAGAGAAGAAGGTTTCAAGAATGTCAAGACACAGTTTTATAGAAGATCAAACTGATTCTGATTCAAGTGAGATGAGTGATTCTGATCTGGATGAAAAACAGAAACAGATGTACAAAGAACTTGCTTATTTCACCAAGGCTTTCAAGAAGAAATTCTTCAAGAAGAAACCAACAAACAATCAACTTAGGACATCATCAGTGTCTTCTTATGCTAGAAATGCAGATGCTCCTAAGTATGATCAAAAGAAAGTTTTTGCTGGTGGTGAGAAGAAGTTTGAGAATCCGAAAAAGTTTGAGAAGAAGGTCATGGACAAGAGATCAGAAGATAGAAAATGCTATAACTGTGGCTTGACTGGACATTTTGCAATCAACTGTACCAAGCCTCGACAAAAGAACTCCGAATACTACAAGTACAAACTGTTGCTGGCAAGACAAGAGGAAAGCGGAATTGCTCTTCTTGCTGAGGATGACAAGTGGTTACATCTTTCAGATGAGGAGACAGACGAGCTTGCAGCAAACGTGTGCTTCATGACGAAAATAAAGAAGTCAAAGGAGTTGGAAGAAGATGAAGACTGCTCTTCTGAAGTCGAGGATGAGGTAATTTCTTTTCCCAAATCTGTACTTAAGCATTACGTGGACATGTCTGAAACTGCAAGAAAGAACAGCAGGGAGTTGAGAAAAAAGAATTTGTCATTAAAGAAAGATTTGGAGGACAAAGAAAAGGATTTTCAAATTAAAATTGATTCACTTCAAAAAGAAATTGAAAATTTGAAATCAGAAAAATCTGCAGTCTCTTTTACTCAACACTCCAAACTGCATCTTGAAAAACAAGAACTTGAGACCAAAGTTCTTGAATTAAACAAGACTGTCAGACAACTTCAAGTGGAAAAGACCAATGAAATGTTTCGAGCAAATGCTTTGGCTGAAGACATTGAGTCATTGAATGTCAAGATGAAAGAATCTATCCCTGATGTGACGGAATTTGAAAACAAAATTTCTGACCTAAAATATGAATGTTGTATAAAAGATTCTCTTAAACAAAAACTTGATGAAGAAAATGATGAATTGAAATCTGAAATCAAATCTTATCAAGAAAAGTTGTATAAGATCAATCGTTCATATCAACAAATCTTTTTAAATAGGCCAAGAAGTTCTGAAACAATATTCACATCAGGGCTGGGTTATAACAATCCAAAGTGTTTGCTCAAAGCACAAGAAGAGATCCCATCTCTTTACAAGGAATCTTATTTGAGATGTGGGATGACTGACCAATTCGTGAGACCGACGAATAGTGATTATGAGGCTGAAGATTTTTTAGAAAAGGTGCAAAAGTCTATTTTAACTATTCGTTAATGGACGACTCATATGATTTTTTCAGTCACCCTACACATAAAATTGAGAAAGAAAAGGATGAAAAAGAAACTCATGAGGCCATAATCCCTGAAATTCTTGAGTGTTTTAAAGAAAAACCTTTAGAGGAAAATTTTCCAATTCCAAAAGCTGAAAACTTGAGACCTTATGTCCCACAAAGAGTTTTGGAAAAGGTGATAGAGGATTTACAAAAGTCTCTTGAGAAGAAGCAATCTTTGATAGAAAATCTGCAATCTCAAAATCACTATGTCAATGACCCACCCGAGAATCATGAAAATGATTGTGACCACCCCGATTGTCCCATCTGTGAAGTTATGGCCACTCCAATTCCACCAACCAAATCTGTGAGTCATAATGAGAAAACTTCACAAAATGCATGTTCTGAAAGTCAAGTTCACCAAATCATGAATACATCTGTTCAAAATGAGAGTCATGTTGTGCATGTTTCTGTACAAACTGAAGGTGATTTAGATGATGTTGATGATTGTTTTTTCCCAATCACTTCTGAAATTGAGACCTTTACCAAGCTTTCTGAAGGAACTCTGTCATACTTGAATGACATTGATGCTTTCAAACTAAAGTTTGAAAAAGAAAGAGAAATGAGATTAAATGTGCTAAAGGAACTCAATGATTTAAAAGTTGAATTCGAATTTCAGAAAATAGCACTTCAATTTCATAAAGAAAACGAAAAAGCATCAATTCCGTTCAAGAAAAGTCCATGTCCAATAAAGAAAGGTGAAGTGAGTGTGAAGTTGGAAACTGATGAGATGTCAACATATTTGGAAGGAAATCATGATTTTAACCCTGAATTTGAAAAACTTTTTGTTCAAAAGGAGGAAAAACTTGATTTAAATCTAAAGAAGATTCCAAATTCACACTCTTCACAATCTTCATCAGAAAAGTTCCAAAGACCAAAGACCAACCCATTACCCAAGACTGTTTCTAAACTAAAGTCCAACCAATTACCAAAGACCATTCCACAATCAAAGACCAGTCCATTACCAAAGATTATTTCAAAACCCAAGACCACCCAATCACCAAAGACTACCTCATGTCCAAAACCAAAGACAAGTACCAATGTAACAATGACATCAAAGACTTCTAGGCAAACACAAATGTACAAGGTCAAATCTGAACACAAGGCACAAAAAGAAGTCAAACCAAACAGTGGTCCAAAGAATGTTAAGAAAGAAACTTTCTCGTTAGGTAACAAACAATCTAAGCAGGTTAAGTATTCTAGTTTCCTAGGTACTCTCAGAAGAATCCTACATGCACTTTTCATAGGGTTAGAGATACTGTTACAGGCATAACTAAATACAAAGACCAGTATGGATGGTTGTCACCTAATAACATTAAGAAAGTAAATAAGACCACAGAACCCATCAAGAAAAAACCTGTTAAGAACAAAGTTGACAAAGTGTTTGCTAACTCAAAACATGTTCGTGTTTCAGGTGACGTGTGCTTAGCTAGTAGCAGTAAATGGATCCCTAAGGATAGATTTTTAAAGGCTTCTAGTAAAGTTCAGCTTGATGGAAAACCTGTAAAAGTCAAACAAGTCTGGATTGTCCGTAGATCAACTTCATTAGATAATGTTTCTACATCTAGGACTAGTCCTGCTTGTATCAAAACATGAGTTTAACATTTTACAGTTTGTTTGTGTATATGTTGTTTTTGAATCTTGAACATTTGTGCGTGCTTGTTTGTCATTTGAATAAATTGTTTCTTTGTGTGTTATCTTGCTTAATTTTTTTTTATTATTATGTGTACTTGCATGTTATCCACCTAACCTGCAAGGACCCAATCTAAAAGGGTACCTAAACCATATTCCCAATCCTTGCAGGAATTTCTAATTTGTGTTTGGTATGTCGACTCTGGATGTTCTCGACATATGACTGGAACCAAATCAATTCTTTCGAACTTTGTTGAAAAGTTTATGGGAACAGTCAGATTCGGAAACGATCATATCGCTCCTATTCTTGGTTATGGAGACATTGTCAAAAATGGAGTAACTATAAAGAGAGTTTCCTATGTTGAAGGACTTGGACACAATCTCTTTAGTGTTGGTCAATTTTGTGACAATGATCTTCAAGTTTTATTTAGGAGATATGAATGCAAAGTGCAGACTGAAGATGGTGTGGATATTCTAACTGGAACAAGAGACAATAATCTGTTTACAATTGATCTCAACAACATCTCTCCCAATTCTTCAGATATTTGCCTTCTTTCGAAAGCAACTGCACAAAACTCTTGGTTATGGCATCGCCGTCTTTCTCATCTTAACTTTCAAACGATTAATACACTCGTGGATAAACAACTTGTTGAAGGTCTTCCGGACTACAAGTATGAAAGTGAACATGTTTGTCCAGCTTGTGCAATTGGCAAGATGAAGAAAGCTTCACACAAACCAAAGCAGCATTTAAGTACTGAAGGTCCTTTGCACCTTATTCATATGGATTTGTGTGGCCCAATGAAGGTTCAGAGTATCCATGGAAAGCGATACATTCTAGTGATAGTAGATGATTATTCTCGTTATACTTGGGTATTCTTTCTTCATGCAAAGAGTGACACCCCGCAAGTGATTATTGACTTCATCAAGAAGACCCAAGTCAATCTCAAATCATCAGTTAGAATTGTTCGCTCAGACAATGGAACTGAATTCAAGAATTCAACAATTGATTCTTTCTTCAAGTCCATGGGTATTTCACAACAATTTTCCGCTGTCAGAACACCTCAACAGAATGGAGTAGTTGAACGTAGAAATCGAACTCTTGTTGAAGCAGCTAGAACAATGCTTGCCTATTCGAAATTGCCACCGAATCTATGGGCTGAAGCTGTTTTTGAAAGAAAGGTCTCTCAGTTTACTAATTACTCCTTACAAAAGGGTAAGAAGTACACTAAGAAACCAAATTTTGATGGAACAACTACTTTTGTATCTTTTCTATCATTTGAGGATAATTCTGAACATATTTCACAAGCAAAATCTCAATTGACTAAATCTAAATGGAAACCGATTTCAAAAGATAAGTCAATTGAGTCAAAATCATTCAAATATTCTTTTTCGGAACTTTTTGATCTTGCACCAAAACCTGTGAAAACAGTCGTGCAAAAAGTGAATGATTTTGCTTCGAAAAATCATTTTCCAAATCAATCTCTCAAGATTGGAAGCTTTTCAAAGAAATCAAATGATTTTTCACCGTTGCTTCCACGAAAACTCTTTTCAACTAAACCACCGGGTTTTAGTTCATCGTGGAATGCAACTTCTATTCATCAAATCGATGAGACTTATATTTGGACTTTCAAGAATTCAAAAACCATTGGACCCAATCTCAAATGGGTTCCAAAAGTGATTTCCAAGTGATTTGATGAATAGTGGCTTATGCACACATCAGTGTATAACCCGTGCTAAAACCGTTTTCGTAATTTCATTACTTTTAGAAAAATCCAAAAAGATTTTCATTTTCTTATTTTTGAAAAATCCAAAAAGATTTTCTCTTTTAATCATTTTGTTTATTTACTTTGTCTTTGAGTTTCTCACAATGTTTTGGATGAGATGCAAGGCATCGAACGCCTTTGTGTACTGCCTTTGTTGTCTCGTTTTTAATGTTTGTGAGCAACTTTCAATCTATTAACTCACCCTTTATATGCAAAAACTTTGTTTATATCATGCATATATTTAGGGGGAGTTTGTTTATAAAACCAAAACTTCCAAGTGTTTAAACTCATTTTCCATTTTAAAACACTTTGGAAGATTTTCAAACCATTTTCGATCATCTTTATTGAAGTTCGGTGTTAGATTTGCACATGAGAGTTTAGGCCACTCATAAAAACTCCATGATCTTGTCATCGCCGATGAGATCTAACCCCGGAGTTAAAATCTCAATTCTAGATTGTGAGGGTTTATGAGCGTGGTAATGATGTTTGTGCAAATAGGACATGAGGGAGTAGTCGAAAAGTGAGAGGTTACGGTGAAATGATGTGAGAAAGGGCTAAAAGAAATAAAGCCCTCCCCAAAATTCTCAAAAAGCCGGGTCAACACGTTCCTATCGGATTTCATTTGTTGATTTCTCGATATTGAAGAAGACTTCATGGACCCAGTGAAGCAATGCACATGTTTCCCTAACCACTCAAGTATTTCTTAACAAATGCTTGTTTTATTCTCACGGAGATTTTCACATTTCTATTGACTCTTCTTTTGGAAGATGTTGATATTGAAAAAGGGAGACACTCTGCTCCGGTCCCCGACTTCATTTGATCACTTATTGAGTCTAGAGCGTACTTGAAATATTCTTTCATTTGACTAGGACACAATGAGTAGTTATATGTCTTTGTGACATCGCATATCTTTGTGATATTGCCGGAACATTCGTAGTGATATCATATTATTGATATTCCATGATGATCGAATGGAAATCCTACCAATGCTAACATCTTTTCAACGTTGAACGTAGGTCTCACATTTTCATTTTATGAATTTGCTGAGTAAACGAGAAGTCTATGTGACCTCGGATTTATTTTCCCAAAAGTCTTTGAGGATAGTAAGACATGGTTATCGAACGCCTTTGTGACACTGACCATGAATTACATTCTTTAAAGCAATCTATCGGTTGAAAAGCCATAGACCGAACCATTTAGAGATAAGCTTTGTGCATTTCTCGATGATAATGGGAAGTCCTAAAATAGTAATCGTATTTTTAGGCCACACCATTAATCCTTTTGATTTTTGGTTGTGTTAACGGATCATTATTATCCGGTTTTCACTTCTCTTCACACAAACACAAAGAACCCAAACACCATTATAAAATCTTTTTCCAACAACGCAACCTCACATTCTAGTTCACCAATAGGTTCATTGGGAATTGGGAATTGGGTTGGGTTACTTTGCGTGCTTGTTGTTTGTTGGAATCTACCGTTTATGCTATCAATCATTATTGTATGATGAACACGTTTCACATTTTCATCATAAGGGGGAGAAATGATTAAATGATTGATAGATAGAATTCAAGGATATAGGTAGAATTTGATTGATAGAATTTGTTTGAGGATGATTCATAGTGTTTGGTTGTTTAAAGGATCGTTAGTTTAGGTGAAGAGAGTGAATAATTATTGTGCTAAGTTGAAAGATTGTTTTGAGAAAGTTAAAGAAAGATTGATTCGAGATCGAGTATATTCAATATGATGTACATGGTCGATAATTGAAAGATTTATTGAATAATTGACCATTGTTTGATGATTACAAGAGTTTGAGATTGAATAATGTTTGAGAAGAAATGAAAAGTTTGAGATTGAATAGAGATTGTCGTTTGTTGATGCTACAAAGAAAATTAAGTTGGATAGTTAAGTTTGTTCTTTAATTGAAGAGATTGTTCATTTGAGGGGGAGCAAGAGTAAACTCATGAAATGTTAAATATGCTCCGAAATGATTGTTTGTTCGAGGGGGAGCAAGAGATTAAAGATTTGTTATTGAATAATTTGCTCCGAGATAGTTGTTGATTGAGGGGGAGCAAATGTTAATTGATCAAAGAATCAAGTGCTCCAAGTGTTTATTCATTGGAGGGGGAGCAAGAGTAAACTCATGAAATGTTAAATATGCTCCGAAATGATTGTTTGTTCGAGGGGGAGCAAGAGTAAACTCATGAAATGTTAAATATGCTCCGAAATGATTGTTTGTTCGAGGGGGAGCAAGAGTAAACTCATGAAATGTTAAATATGCTCCGAAATGATTGTTTGTTGAGGGGGAGCAAGAGTAAACTCATGAAATGTTAAATATGCTCCGAAATGATTGTTTGTTCGAGGGGGAGCAAGAGATTAAAGATTTGTTATTGAATAATTTGCTCCGAGATAGTTGTTTGATTGAGGGGGAGCAAATGTTAATTGATCAAAGAATCAAGTGCTCCAAGATGTTTATTGATTCAGAGACAAGTTAGATCAAGAATTGAAGTTTTAAAGTCAAATCAAATTTCCGCATTCCAAAACCAAGCTTCCGCAAAGCCAAAAGAATTCAAAGTCAAGGTTGATATAAGAAGTTGAAGACAATGAGAAAGCTTCAAAGTCCAATCAACATTGAAGATTTTCAACAAATGGGCTCATCATGTTATTTAAAGACCAAAGACGATGCAACATTTACAATTCAACACCAAGGGGGAGATTGTTAGAAATATAAAATGGTGTTAAATTGTAAATTAGCTTATAGTGGAAGGAGTAGTAGTTATAATTAGATCCTATGTATAAATACTCCTTCCTTAATAACCTTGTAAGTAGCCTTCACATTAATCCCACACTTACTTCTCTCTAATTTACTTTCTCTCTCTAAGATCATCTTCAACCTCCCATTCACACACTTACACACATTTCACACACTACCTTAAATCCACCATTAAAGCTTCAATTAAGCTCTAGTTTCTTTATAACAAGCCCTTAACCTCACGAACGAAAGTTTGGTTACATTATTGATCTAAGTCTTCAACGTAGATTATCTTAGGTAATTTTTGACCAAAACAGGTTGCCTTAATGATTCTCGTACCATCATCAAGAATCACTTCATCGGCCGTAGAGTCTGGAATCTCAGTCTCCAATGGTGTCACATTAAAGACTTCATCAATTCGTGCATCAGAAGAGTGTAAGATATGTGAAGTTTCAGGGGGTGCACGTGCAGACACGGACTCTACTGTGTGCTGGGCTGACACACTTATATTTTCTTCACCATCTCCTCCTAAAGAAGTTTTGGAGATGGCTGCTTGTGGGTTTCCCATATGACCTTCTTCTGAATCTTGTTGGGAAGATCCAGAAGGGTGAGCTTCGGTACTAATGTCCTTGGGCAGTGAGGACGATTTCTTAAATTTTCGATGTTTTAATACGCCCTTTGGAGACCCTGAGGGACCTTTTGGGAGGTCCTCAGGTTGGTCAGTGGAAGAGGGGAGTGGTGGTTGGGTAGATGAAGTTGCTGGGGTTTTAAACAACTTCAATAATTTACCACCAGGTGCACCAATGGGTCTCACATTCTTTTGTGACCCGCTCGGTGACCTTTCTGAGCCAGCCGGTCGTGTTGTTTCAGTTTTATTAATTACCTGAGTCATTGCAGCAGAAAGTTCTGGTTCAGGTTCTGAAGTTGATGCCTTTGAAATATCCCTGCAGAACTCTGTCGCTGAAGACTCAGACCCCTCAACATGATACGCATCTCCAAGAATATTCATGAAGCAGATGCTCAAGAATCTGGGAAATGAGATATGTGGACTTCTTTTTCCTTTTAATTTTGTCACCAGCTGAGAGAAGAGTATCTCAGCGAAGTCCACCTCAATCCCATGCCACAAATAATACCCAATTTCAACCTGTGGCAAGGAAATCTGGTCCAATCCACCCCAGTTTCCTCCAAGGCACTCGACAATCTGAGTCCAAAAATATCTTCAACAATTTCCAAATCCAGACAAAAATATGTGTCCAGATGTTTTCAGATTGTGCTCTGCATCAACCATGTCATTGTGACCCATGGCGTGCAGTACCTCCCTGAAATTAACTCCTTTAAGCCTTTTTGCATAGGCTGAAGGAGAGGGAAGGTAGTTCAAATGAAGGGCCTCCCGGAACCCATCAAGTGAGATGATACACTGCTTCGTGCCTTCTTTTAATGAAAAAGCAATGGATTTTTCATCCTTGCTTAAAGTAGCAGTGTACCAGAATTCAAGTAAGTATCTATGATACAATACTTGAGGATCAGCAGTCAAGGCATAATGGAGAGGGGATTCTTCAAGAAACTTGTTTATCCTCCCCATTAATGTTTTGTGTTTGGCATTTAGTGCGGCCACAAAATTGTTCATATTGAACCGAAGGGTCGATGGATCGAACCCTTTTGGCCATGAAGCACTAGCCTTGACTACTTTAGTTGGTTTGTATTCGAAAGCTATAAGAGATTTGGCTTGGGAAACTTTAGCCATAATTTCTACAAGGGAAAACTGAAAATGATGATGATTTAGGGTTTTGGAATTTTGAAGAAGAAAGAATGAGAGAGAATGATGATTGGGAGTAAATGTAAAGATGAGTAAATGAAGGAATTGTTTTCGAAAATGGTATTTATATTTATGATGGAATACAAAGGGTTTTTCCAAAATAAATAAAAAATAAAAATAATTTTGAAATTCAAACCCATAAAAGAAATTTTATTTTAATCGAAATCGATTTTGATCGGGTTTGAAATCCAAAATAATTTTGGGTTACACGTCCGCATTTAATGCAAAGACGGTTAGGGCCCACATTTGAAATCATTTCAGAAATTACACAACAAAATCTGAGCATGATCAGATTTAAGGAATCTGAACCATCTCAGTTTACACAACAATTCTGAAATCATTTCAGAAATTACACAACAAAATCTGAGCATGATCAGATTTAAGGAATCTGAACCATCTCAGTTTATACAACAATTCTGAAATCATTTCAGAAATTACACAACAAAATCTGAGCATGATCAGATTTAAGGAATCTGAACCATCTCAGTTTACACAACAATTCTGAAATCATTTCAGAAATTACACAACAAAATCTGAGCATGATCAGATTTAAGGAATCTGAACCATCTCAGTTTACACAACAATTCTGAAATCATTTCAGAAATTACACAACAAAATCTGAGCATGATCAGATTTAAGGAATCTGAACCATCTCAGTTTACACAACAATTCTGAAATCATTTCAGAAATTACACAACAAAATCTGAGCATGATCAGATTTAAGGAATCTGAACCATCTCAGTTTATACAACAATTCTGAAATCATTTCAGAAATTACACAACAAAATCTGAGCATGATCAGATTTAAGGAATCTGAACCATCTCAGTTTACACAACAATTCTGAAATCATTTCAGAAATTACACAACAAAATCTGAGCATGATCAGATTTAAGGAATCTGAACCATCTCAGTTTACACAACAATTCTGAAATCATTTCAGAAATTACACAACAAAATCTGAGCATGATCAGATTTAAGGAATCTGAACCATCTCAGTTTACACAACAATTCTGAAATCATTTCAGAAATTACACAACAAAATCTGAGCATGATCAGATTTAAGGAATCTGAACCATCTCAGTTTATACAACAATTCTGAAATCATTTCAGAAATTACACAACAAAATCTGAGCATGATCAGATTTAAGGAATCTGAACCATCTCAGTTTACACAACAATTCTGAAATCATTTCAGAAATTACACAACAAAATCTGAGCATGATCAGATTTAAGGAATCTGAACCATCTCAGTTTACACAACAATTCTGAAATCATTTCAGAAATTACACAACAAAATCTGAGCATGATCAGATTTAAGGAATCTGAACCATCTCAGTTTACACAACAATTCTGAAATCATTTCAGAAATTACACAACAAAATCTGAGCATGATCAGATTTAAGGAATCTGAACCATCTCAGTTTATACAACAATTCTGAAATCATTTCAGAAATTACACAACAAAATCTGAGCATGATCAGATTTAAGGAATCTGAACCATCTCAGTTTACACAACAATTCTGAAATCATTTCAGAAATTACACAACAAAATCTGAGCATGATCAGATTTAAGGAATCTGAACCATCTCAGTTTACACAACAATTCTGAAATCATTTCAGAAATTACACAACAAAATCTGAGCATGATCAGATTTAAGGAATCTGAACCATCTCAGTTTACACAACAATTCTGAAATCATTTCAGAAATTACACAACAAAATCTGAGCATGATCAGATTTAAGGAATCTGAACCATCTCAGTTTATACAACAATTCTGAAATCATTTCAGAAATTACACAACAAAATCTGAGCATGATCAGATTTAAGGAATCTGAACCATCTCAGTTTACACAACAATTCTGAAATCATTTCAGAAATTACACAACAAAATCTGAGCATGATCAGATTTAAGGAATCTGAACCATCTCAGTTTACACAACAATTCTGAAATCATTTCAGAAATTACACAACAAAATCTGAGCATGATCAGATTTAAGGAATCTGAACCATCTCAGTTTACACAACAATTCTGAAATCATTTCAGAAATTACACAACAAAATCTGAGCATGATCAGATTTAAGGAATCTGAACCATCTCAGTTTATACAACAATTCTGAAATCATTTCAGAAATTCACACAAAATCTGAGCGCAACAACTTGCTGCAGAAATGTATTCAGCTTCAGCTGTGGAGAGTGACACTGCAGTCTGCTTCTTGCTTGTCCAACTAACCAATTTGCCACCTAGGAAATGACAACCACTTGTGGTACTTTTCCTATCTATTTTACAACCTGCATGATCAGAATCTGAATAACCCATTAGATCTAGACTTGAGCCTTTGGAATACCAAAGACCAAGTCTGGGGACACCTTTAAGGTATCTGAAAATCCTTTTTACAGCATTTGAGTGTGCTTCTCTGGGATCAGACTGAAATCTTGCACAAAGGCATGTTGCAAACATTATGTCAGGTCTACTAGCAGTTAAGTACATAAGTGATCCCACCATACCACGATATTTTGTGGGATCCACTTGTTTTCCATTGGGATCTGAGTCCAAAGTTAATGGTGCAGAAATAGGAGTATCTTTTGATGAGACTGAATCAAATTGATATTTCTTTAATAAATCCCTGACATATTTTTCTTGGTTTATAAAAATACCATCACTGGTTTGTTTCACTTGTAAACCCAAGAAATATGTCAGTTCACCCATCATACTCATTTCATACTCAGAAGACATAATTTCAGAAAACTTCTTACACATTTTGTCATTTGTAGACCCAAACACAATATCATCAACATAAATTTGTACAAGTAAGATATCACTTTTATCATGTAAAATGAACAAAGTGTTATCTATTGCACCTCTTTTAAAACCATTTTTCAGAAGATGTTTAGTAAGAGTATCATACCAGGCTCTAGGTGCTTGTCTCAGACCATATAATGCTTTGTTTAGTCTGTACACCCAGTGAGGTTTTTCTTCATTGATGAACCCTGGTGGCTGATAAACATACACAACTTCTTCCAATTCACCATTCAAAAATGCACTTTTAACATCCATTTGATAGACTTTGAACTTGTGATGAGCTGCAAAAGCTAAGAAAATTCTGATAGCTTCAAGTCTAGCAACTGGTGCAAAAGTTTCATCAAAGTCTACTCCTTCTTCTTGAGAGTAACCCTTAGCAACAAGTCTTGCCTTGTTTCGAATTACATGTCCATCTTCATCCATCTTGTTAAGACCCATCTTGTCAGAATTTGATTCATCAAAGGTAACATGAATTGACTCATCAACCTTGTCAAGTCTCTTATTATAGACTCTAAAGGCTTTGCGAATTGTTGAATATCCTAGGAAGTAACCTTCATCAGCTTTTGCATCGAATTTTCCAAGCTGACTGAAGGATAAAATGGTATGTTGCTTGTCTTGATTCTTATTGGTTCTGAACTGAGATGTTCAGAAGCAGGTTCAGGTGACTGATCAGATTTATCAGTAGGATCAGATTCACCAAAACTGATTGGACTTTCTGAGGGTGGTACAGGAGTTGGTTTATTGAAGATTGCAGAATTTGATTCATCAAAGGTAACATGAATTGACTCATCAACCTTGTCAAGTCTCTTATTATAGACTCTAAAGGCTTTGCGAATTGTTGAATATCCTAGGAAGTAACCTTCATCAGCTTTTGCATCGAATTTTCCAAGCTGACTGAAGGATAAAATGGTATGTTGCTTGTCTTGATTCTTATTGGTTCTGAACTGAGATGTTCAGAAGCAGGTTCAGGTGACTGATCAGATTTATCAGTAGGATCAGATTCACCAAAACTGATTGGACTTTCTGAGGGTGGTACAGGAGTTGGTTTATTGAAGATTGCAGAATTTGATTCATCAAAGGTAACATGAATTGACTCATCAACCTTGTCAAGTCTCTTATTATAGACTCTAAAGGCTTTGCGAATTGTTGAATATCCTAGGAAGTAACCTTCATCAGCTTTTGCATCGAATTTTCCAAGCTGACTGAAGGATAAAATGGTATGTTGCTTGTCTTGATTCTTATTGGTTCTGAACTGAGATGTTCAGAAGCAGGTTCAGGTGACTGATCAGATTTATCAGTAGGATCAGATTCACCAAAACTGATTGGACTTTCTAAGGGTGGTACAGGAGTTGGTTTATTGAAGATTGCAGAATTTGATTCATCAAAGGTAACATGAATTGACTCATCAACCTTGTCAAGTCTCTTATTATAGACTCTAAAGGCTTTGCGAATTGTTGAATATCCTAGGAAGTAACCTTCATCAGCTTTTGCATCGAATTTTCCAAGCTGACTGAAGGATAAAATGGTATGTTGCTTGTCTTGATTCTTATTGGTTCTGAACTGAGATGTTCAGAAGCAGGTTCAGGTGACTGATCAGATTTATCAGTAGGATCAGATTCACCAAAACTGATTGGACTTTCTGAGGGTGGTACAGGAGTTGGTTTATTGAAGATTGCAGAATTTGATTCATCAAAGGTAACATGAATTGACTCATCAACCTTGTCAAGTCTCTTATTATAGACTCTAAAGGCTTTGCGAATTGTTGAATATCCTAGGAAGTAACCTTCATCAGCTTTTGCATCGAATTTTCCAAGCTGACTGAAGGATAAAATGGTATGTTGCTTGTCTTGATTCTTATTGGTTCTGAACTGAGATGTTCAGAAGCAGGTTCAGGTGACTGATCAGATTTATCAGTAGGATCAGATTCACCAAAACTGATTGGACTTTCTGAGGGTGGTACAGGAGTTGGTTTATTGAAGATTGCAGAATTTGATTCATCAAAGGTAACATGAATTGACTCATCAACCTTGTCAAGTCTCTTATTATAGACTCTAAAGGCTTTGCGAATTGTTGAATATCCTAGGAAGTAACCTTCATCAGCTTTTGCATCGAATTTTCCAAGCTGACTGAAGTCATTCAGAATATATACTGGACATCCAAATACATGGAAATATCCAATATTAGGCTTTCTATTTATGAGTACTTCATAGGCAGTCTTCTTGTGTCTTTTGACATAGACAGATCTGTTCTGAGTGTAGCAAGCAGTTGCAACAGCTTCAGCCCAGAAATTCTTAGGAAGACCAGATTCATTGAGCATACTTCTTAGCAGCTTCAATCAGCGTTCGATTCTTTCTTTCTACAACACCATTCTGCTCTGGTGTGCGTGCTGAAGAGAAGTTCTGAGATATGCCAGTTTCAGTGCAGAAGGACTCCAGAGTGGCATTTCTGAATTCAGTGCCATTGTCACTTCTAAGCTGACAAACTTTTCGCTTATGCTTGAGTTCAATTTGTTTGATGAGGGCAATGATTTCAGCAGCAACTTCATTCTTGTTTCTGAGGAAAATCACCCAGCAATATCTTGAATATTCATCAACAATAACAAGGGTGTACTTCTTTCCTGCTCTGGTCTGAACATTCACTGGTCCAAAAAGGTCCATGTGAAGCATGTAAAGAGGTTCAGTTATACTAAAACTTTGCTTTGTCTTGAATGAAGCTCTTTTCTACTTACCCATTTCACAACCTGGACATGGCTTGTCTTTATTGAAAGACATTGAGGTATCCCATCTACAAGTTGTTTTCTTGACAACTTATTAATGTTCTTGAAGTTCAGATGGGATAATCTTTTGTGCCACAACCAGTTTGTGTCCTCATCCGCCTTAGTGTAGAAACATTGTTCACTGGGTGAACTATTCATATCAATGATATAAATGTTCCTTTCCTTGGTGCAATCAACACTACCTTCCAATCCCTGTTGAATATGGTGCCTTGTGAAATATCAAATAAAACCTTGAAGCCATCATCACACAATTGACTAACACTGATCAGGTTATATTTCAAACCATTCACATATGCAACACGTGTGAATTTGACTTGTCCATTATTCACAACACCATATCCCTCAGTTTGTCCATTTTCATCATTCCCAAATGTTATTGAGGGCCCCTCTTGCACCCTATATTCCTCCAGCAGGGTTTGATAACCAGACATGGTTCTGCCAGCAGCGCTGTCAAGAAACCATATATTCTTCTTTCGGTCTCCCTTCACAAAAACAAGGATTAGTTCTTTTTGAGAACCCATCTCTTGATGGGTTCACTAGACTCTCCCTTAGACGTCTCAGATTTCTTTGGTTTAGGAGGAACTGAAGGATCAAAAGGGATCTCAGTCATTATTTCAGATGAAATAAAAACAGTTGGTTTGATGGAGCTTTCAACCTTTTTCTTTTCAGATTTTGCTTGATTTGTTTGGAAAAAGGTTTTGCATTTTGTTTAGGTTGAAGAGGAGTGGTTTCAACATTTTTTAAACGTGCATTGCAGCTTTGCACTTGTCTAGCCAACAATTGAAATTGACTCTCTAACCTCAACAAAATTGATTCTTCATTAGACATCTGAGCCTTACCTGAATCTGAGGTAGAAGGCTCAGTGGGGGAGACATTCTTCTTATTCTTTTGGTTTTTAGGAACCTTAGATGAAGACTGAGGGGATGACTTTTTGGATTTAGCCTTCTTTTCTGAAACAGTGGTCTGAGCTGTTTCAGATTTACCCTCAGATTGTTCCTTGGCCTTATCAGTCACAGTTTTCTGCTTGCCAACTTCTTGAAAAATAATTTCTGGTTTCATTTCTTTTGGAAGTGCATCTAAATCAGTAATAATAGATGCTAAGTGAAGATCACCAGATTCATATGTTGTTCTTTGGTTAGCAAAAGTATTTTTGATTGCAGCATCAGGATTTGGTGCTTTCATCCAAGATTTAATTATTTTTTGTTCCTTTTCAAGGATGGTTTTAAGTTCTTCCTTTTCTAATTCCAAAGTGGCAACCATAGACTGATAACTTTTTAAAGCTAACTGAACATCTTTCAGTTCTTTTAATCTGGCCTGACTGGCGTTCAGTTCAGAAGTATTACTTTCAAACATTTTTAGACTTTCTGAACGCACAGTTTCAACAAATGAGATGTCAGCCTCTAAAAGAACCAAAAGATCCAGTTTATGTTCCTCATTACTTTCAAAACCAAAATCACTAACCTTTTTCATTATGATATCCACCCAACGACCAGAATCAACATCAGACTTGACCAAATGACCTTGATCTTCACGAGCCATGAAACACATGTCCCTAACTTCTTCCTCATCATCAGACGATTCATCGGACTCTTCCCATTTTTCAGTTTTGGCAATCATACAACCATTATTGCTTGAGTTATCTTGTGCCATGAGAGCTATATGGGCTTTCAACTTCTTGTATTTAGCCTTATAGCTATCATCAGATTTCTGAAAAATAGAGTGGTTAGGGGCAGATTGTGATGATGAAGGTTGACTAGATCTGCATTCCTTCATGAAATGTCCTTTCTTGCCACACTTAAAGCATTCAAGATTAGACTTATCAATAGAAGCGCTGGAAGCAAATGGTTTGCCAGATCGATTAGATTTGGCCTTAAAACGATTGAACGTTTTAGCCAGCATGGCAACCAGATCATCATTGTCATCCTCATCACAACCATGAGTAACATTATCAGAAATACCAGTTTTTAACATTTCAAAAACCATCTTCTTCATTGAGTCAGAATGATCACTCTCAGAAGATAGTAGAGCAGTCCCATGTGGCTCAGAATACTGAACCATGACTGAACTGGTAGAAGCATGATTTTTGGCATCTTGCTCAGCCACAGCTCTTTCAGCTTTATTCTCTTCAGTGTATCTGAAGGCTCCATATAAGGAAGCAAGAGTGTGACTGTGCAAGGTTTTTCCTTGTCTTAAGACCAAAATCAAATTTTCCCATTTTGAAGGTAAAATATCACAAAACTTTTCTAACAAAATTTCTTTGTCTTTAGTTACTCCCAAGGCTTTCAGTTGATTTACCAGATTAGTAAATCTGATATAGGTTTGAGTTAAAGTTTCACCAGGGATAGCAAAAAAAGCCTCATATCTTTTATTTAAAGCAACTTTTCTTGTGACAATTGTTTCAGAAGTGCCTTCAAACTGAGTCATAAGTTCCTCCCACATTAATTTAGAATTTTCAAGTAAGACAAGAGTGGGCATAAGAGTTTCAGG
The DNA here is from genome assembly GCA_034093135.1 of Erigeron breviscapus. Lineage (NCBI taxonomy): Eukaryota > Viridiplantae > Streptophyta > Magnoliopsida > Asterales > Asteraceae > Erigeron > Erigeron breviscapus. Next base: position 36,307,123 of record CM067168.1, read on the forward strand.
AACAGCATATAAGATCATATTTTGCAGCTTGGTATCAAGGTCTACCAGCCTATGATCTTCTTCAGACCAATGATCCTTCTCCTTAGGTGACACCCTAGGAGTCCCATCGGCATTTCTGACAACAGTAGAAGCATTCATGGGAACAAAGGGTCCTTCTTTTAAAATGTCGGTCAAATGTCTTTCAACACCAGCAATATACTTAAGCATGCATGCTTTCCATGTAATAAAATTTTCACTGTTCCCATCAAACTTGGGAACAGGATTATTTGGAAAATGTACATGCACATTATGCGAAGGTATATTGTTGTTAATGATAGGGGGTGGGTTAGTACCATTAGGGTTAGGACCTTCATTGAAAACTTGATCAACCATCTTTACAGATCAAAGGTTATAGAATTAAAGTAATTCAACCTATCTGCTCTGATACCAATTATAAGTCCCAAATATGATGGTTAAACCCGACTGGCAAGCAATTCTATTCTGGAAATAGACCAGTTCAGAATGCGATCCAGATATGGATATAAACAATAAAGTAATTGACTTAAAGTAAATGACGAGAAACAATAAGTGCTTAAACTATATAAATAATATGTATAGATCAAGTATGTAGCATTGAGACACGATGTACTTTTTCAATGTATTTGATTTATTGATATAAACAAATACAAAGGTTGTTGCGGAACAAAGATAAACACAAAAGTGTAAATATCTAAACAACCTAAAAATACAAGTGATCTAATAACTTGGAAATACTCGTAAGAATTACTTAGAGTATATCTCACAAGTTGCAATGCCCAAGTTTCAAGCAAAAAGCAAGTTGTGAGAAGTCTTTATATTTATAGGCAAGGTTCATGCTGATGTGGACCAAGCCGTACAAATATGGTTGGGAGCATTTAAGGAATTAAAGTCAATTCCTTAACATGCGTACTTTTAAGGTTAAGTGTGAAAGTTATTTGATGTGACATTTCACACTTTATTCCCAACCTTTTACTCAACCTTGTACTTGTTAATAGATAAAGCTATTAACTGGGTAAAGGTTGGTAAAGTAAAAAAGGCTTCCTCGTAATCAGTGTAAAGTGATGTAAGTACTTTACACTGAGATGCTTCAGTCTTCGATCAGGTAGAATCCTCTCTGGTTTCTGCTTCTGAGATGATTCTCTTTCTTCAGTCTTCAGTCTTTGACTTCAGAATGAATGCTTTCAGTTTGGCTGATCTGAAACTGAAGTGAGATGCAGATGCAGATGCAGATGCAGATGCAGATGCAGATGCAGATGCAGATGCAGATGCAGATGCAGATGCAGATGCAGATGCAGATGCAGATGCAGATGCAGATGCAGATGCAGATGCAGATGCAGATGCAGATGCAGATGCAGATGCAGATGCAGATGCAGATGCAGATGCAGATGCAGATGCAGATGCAGATGCAGATGCAGATGCAGATGCAGATGCAGATGCAGATGCAGATGCAGATGCAGATGCAGATGCAGATGCAGATGCAGATGCAGATGCAGATGCAGATGCAGATGCAGATGCAGATGCAGATGCAGATGCAGATGCAGATGCAGATGCAGATGCAGATGCAGATGCAGATGCAGATGCAGATGCAGATGCAGATGCAGATGCAGATGCAGATGCAGATGCAGATGCAGATGCAGATGCAGATGCAGATGCAGATGCAGATGCAGATGCAGATGCAGATGCAGATGCAGATGCAGATGCAGATGCAGATGCAGATGCAGATGCAGATGCAGATGCAGATGCAGATGCAGATGCAGATGCAGATGCAGATGCAGATGCAGATGCAGATGCAGATGCAGATGCAGATGCAGATGCAGATGCAGATGCAGATGCAGATGCAGATGCAGATGCAGATGCAGATGCAGATGCAGATGCAGATGCAGATGCAGATGCAGATGCAGATGCAGATGCAGATGCAGATGCAGATGCAGATGCAGATGCAGATGCAGATGCAGATGCAGATGCAGATGCAGATGCAGATGCAGATGCAGATGCAGATGCAGATGCAGATGCAGATGCAGATGCAGATGCAGATGCAGATGCAGATGCAGATGCAGATGCAGATGCAGATGCAGATGCAGATGCAGATGCAGATGCAGATGCAGATGCAGATGCAGATGCAGATGCAGATGCAGATGCAGATGCAGATGCAGATGCAGATGCAGATGCAGATGCAGATGCAGATGCAGATGCAGATGCAGATGCAGATGCAGATGCAGATGCAGATGCAGATGCAGATGCAGATGCAGATGCAGATGCAGATGCAGATGCAGATGCAGATGCAGATGCAGATGCAGATGCAGATGCAGATGCAGATGCAGATGCAGATGCAGATGCAGATGCAGATGCAGATGCAGATGCAGATGCAGATGCAGATGCAGATGCAGATGCAGATGCAGATGCAGATGCAGATGCAGATGCAGATGCAGATGCAGATGCAGATGCAGATGCAGATGCAGATGCAGATGCAGATGCAGATGCAGATGCAGATGCAGATGCAGATGCAGATGCAGATGCAGATGCAGATGCAGATGCAGATGCAGATGCAGATGCAGATGCAGATGCAGATGCAGATGCAGATGCAGATGCAGATGCAGATGCAGATGCAGATGCAGATGCAGATGCAGATGCAGATGCAGATGCAGATGCAGATGCAGATGCAGATGCAGATGCAGATGCAGATGCAGATGCAGATGCAGATGCAGATGCAGATGCAGATGCAGATGCAGATGCAGATGCAGATGCAGATGCAGATGCAGATGCAGATGCAGATGCAGATGCAGATGCAGATGCAGATGCAGATGCAGATGCAGATGCAGATGCAGATGCAGATGCAGATGCAGATGCAGATGCAGATGCAGATGCAGATGCAGATGCAGATGCAGATGCAGATGCAGATGCAGATGCAGATGCAGATGCAGATGCAGATGCAGATGCAGATGCAGATGCAGATGCAGATGCAGATGCAGATGCAGATGCAGATGCAGATGCAGATGCAGATGCAGATGCAGATGCAGATGCAGATGCAGATGCAGATGCAGATGCAGATGCAGATGCAGATGCAGATGCAGATGCAGATGCAGATGCAGATGCAGATGCAGATGCAGATGCAGATGCAGATGCAGATGCAGATGCAGATGCAGATGCAGATGCAGATGCAGATGCAGATGCAGATGCAGATGCAGATGCAGATGCAGATGCAGATGCAGATGCAGATGCAGATGCAGATGCAGATGCAGATGCAGATGCAGATGCAGATGCAGATGCAGATGCAGATGCAGATGCAGATGCAGATGCAGATGCAGATGCAGATGCAGATGCAGATGCAGTGACCGTGTGGTGCGAGGCATTGATGCAGATGCAGATGCAGTATAAGTATTTGAGGAACCTTCTTGACAGACTTGTAACTGCTGTCAATCATGACAACAGCAGCATAGCAGATGTAGATGTAGATGCAGATGAAGATGGATCTGGTATAATTGAAATGCTAAAGTCTTCTACATTAAAAGAGAATATCCATTACTTGTCAAATATGACTCGCAATGAGACGAATAGAGCTGCTCCAGAGAATGAAATATCTGATATCTCGGGTGTTGAACAAGTGTCCCAACTTCAATTCCTATAGCATCAATAAAGACAATCCGTATCTCCCTGAAGTTTCATGAGGGAAAAGCTGCAGCGGAAGTTGGTGATGAATGTTTTTAACCAAACTTGCGCAAAGTAAAGACTACTTGTGCTGCAGCTACATCAGAAGAAAAGCCAGTGAAAAAAAGACACAAGAAAAGCCAATGAAAAGGTGAAGTTGAAAGCTGCCTGATGCATGTGTGTTGCTTAATTGTTTTGTGGTTTTCTGCTACTGAATTTTATTATGTTTTGTCCACAAAACAGAACCATACTATGAATCAATGTGTTGGTATCTCCCTTATTTCTCATCTTTTAGTCCCTGCAATGGTAGTCGGTTATTCATCAATCCCATGGTCTTGTTTTGGTACGGATAAATCCAAACTTATTTATAGTTTCATAGGTATGTTCGCCATTTTCTATGATATCAGCAACACAGTTTTCAGAACATTTCTTCCTCCTTTACAATTGTAGTTGGGTATATGAAGAGGCGTGTCGTTAAGCCTAAATTTGTCGTTCAAAAATAAACAAGTACATAATACAACAAATTCTAGAAATACAATGTAATAACATGATCTTGAATCATCTCAAGACTATAAATACAATAATTACCAAAAAGGATGAAATGCCACTAATGATAAACAAGAAATGAGAAAAATCGCTACTAAAAGACAAGAGTTTTAACTTTTTAGGTATTTTTGATGTAGTCTCGTACTGGTCCCGAAGAAAATGCCACCAGCCAACATGGTGACACAAGAGACAAAACGATGAACATTCATGGAAATTCTCTAGCAATGTTGGGTTTTCTAGTGCTGACTGTTATGATCTTATCATGGCGAGATGCAGATGAGTGATACTGTGATCATTGAGATTAATTACCATTTACACACACATATTATATAGATATTGTAAGTTGATCATAAAATTTCATGATACTAAACAGGATGATCTCACAAAAGATACCATAATCATAGACTTAAGAAAGATCATTTACAGCATGGCGGAAACACCAGAATTTGTTTGGCATGATACACCACATTGTGGTTCCTCAACAGACCAATCTGTCATATGAGATTATGACCACATGATACCACAATCAAAGATGCCACGAATCAAGTTTATAAAGTTTTATAAAACAGAATTAGTTTAAGAATGCAAGCTTCATTAGGATAGCAGAACACTGCTTAGCATCAGAACTTAAAAAAAAAAAATAAAAACATCAACTACTACCAGCGGAATGCCAAGTATGCCAACAAGCGCATACTTGGCTTGCATAGTTCGCGGTGGAAACAAATACATTGCCAGTGGTGGGAACAAATGAAACAGTGTATGTGTCTGCATTGGATGGAGATTATGGTCTACTTCACCACTAGAGAGAACATTCCTTCGGTGAAAGAACCTCGCAGCAGGATTCAGGATCATGAAGTTCCTGATTCATTTGTCACAACAGGCACAATGCTTTCAGTATAACTCACCACTTCATTAAACTTCACGGTTTTGGCCCGTAGAAACTGATGACCCAAAAAGTATTTCAGTGATTTATAACTTCCAGCCTTCAAATCATACACAGGCACACTCATCATATTCCTAGACAACCTTTTCGGGTAAAACAAAATCTCTTCCGCGTTACCAGAACAAGATGGAAAAGGCCCGTCTAAATCAACCCAAGACTCAGAAAAAGCAATCGTCTTTCTCACCCAAACACGGTTTTCATAATCTTCTAATACCCACACATACATTTCATTACTTTCCACTGCGCGATCATGACTAAGAACACCTAACAATCCATCAACTTTTATAACCCCAGGGTAGTTAAACTTCACAGTCTTCCTCCCATTCCTAGTATACAGACTACTTGTCTCAAACGCAAGAACCTCATTCGGAACCTTAATTATCTCAAACTTCTCCGTTCTCAAATCAAACGCTATGATCTCGGTTTTTTTCTGAAGCATCACATGTATGACACTATTAACACAAACACTACTTTTAGTTCCAAAAAACAAATTCTCGGAATCAACAGGAAAGTTCCCCACATCAATCGTTCTCCATGAATAATCCGACAAAGAGAATATCATAAACTCTAAACCCGTCAGTCTTTTAGACCGTATCGATTTACGATCCTTAATTCTAAGGTTCAATACCTTATGTTCATTTTTAACCTCATCAAACCCGAAAAAGTAACACATATAAAAACATACAGGTGGATCAGGGATTCTGTAAATATTACGAGTGGCGGGATTTATAACGAAAGCAAAACTATTATTATTTTCAACAAAGCCATTACCAGAAGTGAATAAAACTAACCCGCTGAGATGTTCGGCTTCCGAGGTTTCATTATCGGCTGAAGGAGCGTTGTTGACAGTCATGAGATGGGTGACGTGGCCACCGGAAAGTGGGGCGGAGAGGAAGTGACGTAAGCGAGTCGATGTGTCGTAATCGTCGATAAATAAGGCGGTGCGGTTGGTGGCAAGAGAGCGATTCAAATGGAGTTTGGGGAATGAAGGATCATGAGAAATGAGGGATAGCCATTGTTTGGATACGGAACGGAATTGGAGAATGGGTTTGATTGGGAGTCTGGAAAGGATGTCTTGTATGATTTCATTTGGGAATGAAATTGTTTGGTCAGATTTGAGGTTTAGGGTTTTCAATTTTTCTGTAGTTTCCATCTTGAAAAGGAGAAGAATACAGAGAAAAAAAATTGTGGGTGTTTTTGGCGTTTGGAAATAAACCGACAAATGGTTAATGGTTGTAAAAGTGGAGCGGGTGGGAAGGATCAATGGATATACAAGTTATTTTTTGTTTTTCTTTTTAACATTATCTCCTTTTTTTTATTATTATTATTATTATTCTAAAAGTGGAAGTAAACCTTTGAATAAACTAGCATGGTACCCACGCAATGCGGCGGCGGTAATGGCGACGACAGTTTAGTGGTGTCGGTGACGGGTGGTGATGACATCGACAATTAGTGTCGAGTGGTGTAACCGTGTAAGTTGATGTAATGGTGATAGTGGAAATATTTTAGAAGATAAGGACTTAGAGTGTAAATTAACAAGATAAGAGTTTAAAGTGTAAATTAATTCATTAAGGTCAAATTTGGTAATCTCTAATAACTCTTCCATAGGGGGTGTTTATTAAGAGTAATTTAGTACTTTTGCATCTAATCATTTTCTAACACTTTCCAAAAATAAGGGGCTTGATAATTATTATAAAGGAGTATAGATAATCTTTTCATTATGTTTTCTTAATCCGGACTCTGTTATAGAGTTTCCTAGATGTACTGAATATAAACTACTTAATAAGAAAATCTTATCATCCAAATATTTAAATTAAAGACCTCAAATACATCACAGGTGAAAATGTGGTGGGTTAATTTAGGGATATCTTAAATTAGGGACCATTAGAGACATGTAACTTACACATGTGTAAGTTGTAACTTACACATGTGTAAGTCGTGGTGACGGTGGTCGCCGTCGCCGGAGGATCATGGTGGTGGTCGGAGATGATGGTGGTGGTGGTGATGGTGGTTGTATAACTTACACATGTGTAAGTTGTAACTTACACATGTGTAAGTTGTAACTTACACATGTGTAAGTCGTGGTGACGGTGGTCGCCGTCGCCGGAGGATCATGGTGGTGGTCGGAGATGATGGTGGTGGTGGTGGTGGTGGTGATGGTGATGGTGGTCGGAGATGATGAAAAATGAATGATAAGAAGTGTCCCTAGTGTCCACAATTTAAAAATGTTCCTAAATTAACTTTTACCAGGTGAAAATTATTTATATATGACAACCCCAAATTATGTCTTAGAAAAATGTCTAACCTAAAACCGTTTGTAAAAAAAAAAGAAATTTTACCCTAGACCATTTGTATATACTATTCATTTTTACACAATCATTTTTATATTGATAATCACGTCATCACTGTTGCCACCACCACACACCTCCACGAGATACCACTATTCCTATCGTATCGCACGGGCATATGACTAGTCATTCAAAATTTACCTAAACCTTCCTTTAATATATAGGTAGATAGGGTTTGTTTAGCAAATATTATCTTTTTATAAGATTCAAATAATTTTTTTAGAGACCTACTTTTTGTGTGGCTAATTTTTTTATGCTATAGTAAGACTGCAATTTTTTACACACACGTGATACGGTCACGACTCGACACAAAAGTACATTTTTAAACGATCAATCAAAGGTTTTATTAATCACCAAATGTTAGCAATGTATTGACCAAAACAAACCACCAACATCTTTAATACATTTTATAAGATTCAAATAATTTTTTTAGAGATACTTTTTATTCAAATAATTTTTTTAGAGACCTACTTTTTGTGTGGCTAATTTTTTTATGCTATAGTAAGACTGCAATTTTTTACACACACGTGATACGGTCACGACTCGACACAAAAGTACATTTTTAAACGATCAATCAAAGGTTTTATTAATCACCAAATGTTAGCAATGTATTGACCAAAACAAACCACCAACATCTTTAATACACGGTTTGACATTTGTATCCCACTTTACAATCCGCCATCCGGTTACAGACTACAAATAAAAAACTAAAAGTTACTATTTGAAATGTGCTAAATATTGTTCTATGTTGTTAATATATATCTAATCATCACACAAAAAGCACAAAAAACAATCAAGAAGCAAGATTGTCAAATGAGTGAAATGTAATTAGCTTTTGAAAAACAAAATCATAGTCTGATCAAAACTGGTGAGCTTGAATATTCGATAATATGATATTAGTAGAAGTTACATGGATGATTTTATTGTATTATACTAGCATGGTACCCGAGCAATGCGACGGCAGTGGCGGAGACGACGGTCTAGTAGTGTCTGTGATGGTATTATTGGTGGTGGCGGTGTCAAGTGGTGTAGGTTGATGTAAAGGTGAGAGTGAAATATTTTAAAAGATAAGGGCTTAAAGTGTTAATTATTAAAAGAGTTAATTACATTTTTCGTCCCTGTGGTTTGCCCCACTTTCACATATCATCTCTGAGATCACGAAATTACGTGTTTCATCCCTGAGTATGGAATTCTGTTAACAAGTTTGGTCCGCAACCCAAACGGACGTTAAGTTAGTGGTCACATGACAAGCACACTGAGGGTATATCTGTCAATTACTTTGTTACAGGACCAAAAGTGTAATATTTGTAATATTTCATTTCATTTATCACATACAGTATATGTTTATCTCTGTTTTAACATCATCATTATCAACAACAACAACACCTACCTTCATCATCATCAACACCACCCACCTGACAATAAATCTTAATAACAAAAATCAAAAATAACAATTTCATCCCATATAACAAATTAACTCAATCATGAATTAACCCAAATCTGAAATCCTAGAAATCTTAAATCTACAAACCATATCTAAGAATGATTATCATCAATTAAATCTAGAAATCACTTTCTATATACATAATCTGGAGATGGCTTATCAAATATACCGGCGTGTTCCTCTTCTTCACCTTGAATTCGTGCTTGTATACAAAATCTGGAGAACCCACCAAACTCTGAAGCATACCCAGACATTGAAGTCGGGTGATCCAAAGCCAAAGTTGGGTGATGTTGATCTACAGGAACACTTGAAACTGTGTTCCCTTTATTATTTGCCCTTTTTGGTGGCAACAAATCATCATCACCCACTTGCAATTTCGTGTTTGTAATGGAGGATTTGACTCAAAACCTAACCCTAATTAGCTTCCTTGATCTCAAAACAATCCATCCATCTCTCATCAACATCAGATATCAATATATTCCACCAAAAAAAAGTCCTAATCAATGAGCCTACAAAATTCCCCTAAATTATTGTTCTATATATATAGAGATAATTAAAGAACTACAATTAGATATAGAAATCTATATGTATAGATACAGAGAGAAAGAAAGGAGAGAGACATACACCAAAATTTTTACACCAGAGAAAAAATCAGTCCTACCATTCACGATGCCCTCCATTTTCCTGTCATTTTCATAAATTAAAAAAAAATCATAGAAACAAAACTTAATTGGTAAACTCATCTGTGTATTCATACAATCATACATATAAACAAAACACTAAAATAAAAACTTTAACTTTATAAACATCGTAAAAGGAAAAAATGAGATGATTAAAAAATCAATAGATCCACGTATCTATAGGTTAAAAGAGTTTTGGACCGATTCCAATCGACCGGAGTTTGACCGTTGACCGATGTTGACCGAGTTTTGGACCGATTCCAGTCGACTCGACTGCCTGAACTGCCGATTCCGAGTTTGATCCCGTTTCCTTGCGAAGAGAGATGACTATCGATGGATGATAGTGCGCGGTGGTTGGAGATGGCTATTGATGGATGATAGTGCTGTAGTTGGTGGTTGTCGTATCAGTGAAGAGAGAGGCGGCGACTGGGTCGCCGGAGCTTCGAAGAGAGAGAGAGAGGGGTGGTGATAGATGATGTCGGTGATTAGGGGGTGATGGTGCAGTGAGTGGTGGTAAGTTGGTAACTGTGTATATATATATGTATGTTTCCAGATCTTGTATGTGTATAAGTATATATTTCCAGATCTTGAATACTTTCTTGATGATGATTAAATTTATGATTCGGGTTTCAAATTTTTTCTTATGGGATTGATTCAATGTCTGGTGAAATTTTTTCTTATGGGATTGATTCAATGTCTGGTGATCTCAAATGAGTTTTTAATAGAATTTTCATTTGCATCAGATGATTCTTGATCTTATAGGGGCTTTATTTTTTTAATAGGAAAGTGTATTAAAGAAGAGGAAAGATAGATGGAGAGGAGAGAAAGTATAGAAAGATTGAAAATTACACTTTTGGTCCCTGTAAAAATTTCTGACCATTTTACCCTCTGCGTGCAACTCACGTGACCCCCAACTTAACGTCCGTTTGGGTAGTGGACTAAAAGCGTTGACGGAGTTCCATACATAGGGACGAAACGTGTAATTTCGGATACTCAGGGACGGTCTGTGAAAGTTGGTACAAACCACAGGGACGAAAAATGTAATTAACTCTTATTAAAATAAAGGTTTAGAGTGTAAATTAATTCATTAAGGGCAAATTTGGTAATTTATAAAAACTCTTTCCATAGTGGGGATTTATTAGGTAATTTAGTACTTTTGCATCTAACCATTTTCTAACACTTTCCAAAAATAGGGGGTTGATAATTATTATAAAGGAGTACTAGCATGGTACCCGCGCAATGCGGCGGCGGTGACGGCGGTTTAGTGGTGTCGGTGACGGGTGGTGATGACATCGACAATCGGTGTCTAGTGGTGTAACCGTGTAAGTCGATGTAACGGTGATAATGGAAATATTTTAAAAAATAAAGACTTAGAGTGTAAATTAGCAAATTAAGGTTCTAAAGTGTAAATTAATTCATTAAGGGAAAATTTGGTAATCTCTAATAACTCTTTCCATAGAGGTGTTTATTAAGGGTAATTTAGTACTTTTGTATCTAACCATTTTCTAACACTTTCTAAAAATAGAGGGTTTGATAATTATTATAAAGGAGTATAGATAGATGATCAAAAACTAAATGCCTACTCAAAGTCCCGGAGGAAAAAAACTTTCATTAGTGGTCTATACCCAAGTTCAATTGCAACATTTTAAGAGAATTGTTTGGATGTCATAACTCATAACTAGTTCTTTGTCTTTGACAAAATCACATGGAGAACAATTTTGCAGATATTTGAATACTTTCATTATTGAATTCGTGGTCATTCATTATAAAGTTCAAGAGAAAATTTCATTACATACCCCTGTGGTATACCATATTATCAAGTTTCACCCCTATGGTTTTTTTTTATCATTACATACCCTTATGGTGACTTTTTGCCTCATTACATACCCCTCCTTCTAACGAACGTTAGTGTGGCTCCGTTAAACTCCTCATGTGACATGCACATGAGGGTATTTTCGTCTAAAACACTCTTTTCTTTTTATAATCTTTCTTTGCCAGATCTAATTACTCTTTCCTTGTCATATGAATGTATAATTGTATATGTACACATCTATATCTCCATCTATTCCTTTACAATCTATGAGTATATATCACATATTCCAAAACAATTTCTAGATCTAATTCATCCGTATCTCTTTCTTCCATTTATCCCCCAAAAGATTTTCTCAACCAAAACCCTATTTAAAACCCATTTTATGATTTCCCAATAAATATGTTCACACCCAACCTAAACTTATTAAACAAAAGAATGATTATGCAAGTGGTGTATAAGAAAAATATAATAAAAGGAAAACCACCAATCGGTGATGCAAGTGGTGAACGAGATCCTTGAACAAAATGATTGTAAATTCCCGAAAATACTTTTGCTTTACTTTTTCCAGTGATCATTCTAACCAACGAGTTTTGGTGGTGGGTTTCTCGTCTGGGTTACGGTGGCGGGTTATGGTAGCGAGTCTAGATAGGTATAGAATACGAGATCGTGATGGCGGCTGTAGATTAGTTAGCTCCGGCGGTGATGGGTCACCCAACAGCTAGAACCGCGACGGTAGATCACCGCAACAGTTAGCTCCAGCTGCGGCGGCGGCGGTGGTGGTGGGTGAAGTGTTGAGATAAAAATTTTTGGTATATCTTCGGTTTGGGTATAGTACCCGAATGTGATTTGGAGAGTTTATATTCAACTTCTCAAGCAAATCATTGTCAGGATCCAAAAACAAAGCTTCAAAACCCATTATTATAAGAAATATATATACACATATGTATTGACATGAAAAAGAAAAAGAGCAGCTCAAGATCTAGAAGGAACAATTACACTGAAGGCGCTGAGTTGATTGATTCGGTTTTGGATGTTGTTAGGAAGGAGGCTGAGAATTGTGATTGTCTACAAGGTATATATCTATGATATATATATATATATTATTTCATGATATATATATATATATTATCAATATGTTTATATTTTGTAGTTAATGAATAATCAATATTTAATTTTGCGATTTGTTTAATCGGTTGTTGTTTTTAATCTGATATATAAATGATAGATCTGTTAGTTATGCTAGTTTTCTGTATGTATGTGTATATATATATCTATATACATGATGATTTTATTGCTTAGATGCTTCTAGTTGTTGAATAATTAGTTTGGGATTAAAATTGTTTGAATAATTAGTTTTGATTTTGGGGAAGAAATTAGATTATGATTTTAGGGGCTTGTTAGATCTGGAAAAAAAAAGCAAAGAGAAGAAGAGAGTGTTTAGAGCTAAAAGACAGAAATACCCTCACGTGGAACACACGTGAGGGGGTTGACGGCTGGGTACAAACGGACGTTAGGGTCAGGGATATGTAATGATACGAAAAATCACCATAAGGGTATGTAATGATAAAAAAAAACCATAGGGGTGAAACTTGATAATATGATATACCACAGGGGTATGTAATGAAATTTTCTCAAAGTTCAATATAACAAAACAATGTTTTCATAGAGGTCCAACAAAACATGTCAGAAATGAATTTAAAAGCATAGTTAATGGTTATAATTAAGTTAGTAGGCTCCATGATGGGTCAAAAAATTTCTCTCAAAACAAACAACTCTTATTCCGGTAAATCTTATACGAGTAATTGGCAGAGGCTTTTGGCTTTGGGAATAAAATCAGAGTTTAAACTTTGACAGTAACGTTTCTTACCATTTATCTAATATCTAATACTATCTTATAAAGCATTTTGCCGATGATTTGAACTACCCAAAATACCTCTATTCTTTATTCACTAATTTAAACATCTCTACCTAATATACCTATAATAACCTTAAATCTCAACCACTCATTTTTTTCTCTCTCCTCAAATCTCAACCACTCATTTTTTTCTCTCTCATCCATAAATCATTTTATTCCTCTAATTCATTCAAAATCTTTTATCTCAAAAACCGTATATCGATAAATTATAAAAATTGTATGGGTGTTCTTAAAATTTCATGCTCTTTCATTAGAGATGTCATTCGATATACTTTCGACGAATTTTTAAATCCGAGGGCGGAGCCCGTACGGCTAAGGCATTTGACTATCATACTCTATGACTTGACCAATCACCTCCACCATCTCACCGCCGCAATGTGCGGGCACTATCTCTCGTATAGTAGAATAGAAGAAAGGATGCTTTGCTATTAAAAAAACAATTCATATTTGATTTGTTGTAAACTTGTACTAATACTGTAAATTACATGTTGTTCTGTTTTGTAACAAAACCTTCCAACAACTTGCTTTTGATCATCGCTGAAGAAAATTTAAGTATTTAAGGCCTTTGTATCTTTGATGTTATCTTGTGATCATTGAGGTGAAATAGATTTCAGTCCAATATTCAACAGCAATTACCACGGTGAAACTGATTTCTAACTGTTAAAAAAGTCTAATATCAATTTAAGACTATAACAATCAAATCAAACTAAAACGGTATTCAATAGAGGGCATAAGAACACTACTTTATAGCATAGAAATTGATATGAGATCAAGTTCTAGTATTCATATTATAGATAGGTACATTGATCTATCACATCCTTAGACAACTTCCTTATGGAAAACACAATCTCGTGTCGATATCAGTAACATAATCAATTAAATAAGATCAAAAGGAAGCTCAAACTGCAAATCATTTTTGAAAAAATCCATAGAAAGAAAACAAGACTAGCCCGATTGGATGTTGGGCAGGTTTGGTTTTTTCACTACCAGTACAAGGAGCGTTGTCGAGTGTGATTAGATGAGTGAAAGACCAAGTGTCAAATTAAAAAGTGTGTTAGTGGATGAATCGTAGCTGCAGACGAATAGGGAAGTGTGGTGGCCACTGCTAAGTGTCTTTAGGTGTGTTAGTGGATGAATCGTAGCTGCAGACGAATAGGGAAGTGTGGTCGTGTGGTGGCCACTGTTTGGATACTTATTAAAACTCAAAGATAATTGCACGATAGATGTGAAATTAGAAAGGCTTAATAACAAATCACCTGATGAACCTACAAATTCAGAAAAAAAAAAGCTAACAAAAACCCCCCAAAACTAGAGAACTTTAGCCCAACTCACAGTATATTTGAATTTAAAAGTGTTATCAAAACAGGTATAGGTTGGGTAAGGAGTCAGCATAGTTTCGAGTCAAAATGGGTCAGGTATGTCTTGTTTCATGTAATATTTGAGGTATGGATGACTTTGATAATCAAAGTTAACCACCTTCCAATTTTGCCAAAATAAAAGGATTACCAGAAATTACACCAACAAATGATGTCGAACGATAATTCAAGGCAACTTGCATAACAGTTAATCAAACAGAATATAAGCAGTACTCAAAGCGTACAAGCTTAAAAAAAGATATAGAAATTACACATGAGAAAACCTAGGACAATCTTAAAGCCACCATTACATGCAATAGACAAACAAAGTAAAATCCTGTTTGCATAGTGAAAACAGAAGCACATTTCTAAGAGCTTTTATTTAAGATAAGCATTACCCGATGGAGCTATATCTACTGCATCATGAGCTCCATGGCTCATTCTTCTCTAAAAGGCAAAATGCTTTCAACATAACTCCTGACTTGATGAAATTTCACTGTTTCTGAATGCAGGAACGGATAACCCAGATTGAAATTTACTAATTTGAAACTTTTAGTTTTCATGTCAAGAATAAAAGTATCGACCATATCCCTCGACAACCTACGGCAAGAAAACACATGTTCCGCCATATCATGAATTTCTTTTATCTGCGAACCATCTAATTCAAGCCAATACTCAGAAGACGTAACAGTTTCTTTAACCCAAACACGGTTTACATAGTCTTGTAAAATCCAGATATCCATTTTGTTGGTTTCCACCACTTGATCATGACAAATAACTCCAAGTAAATCCTTATATTTTATTAAAATAGGCATGTTAACCTTAAAAGTAGTCTTGCCCTGCCAATTGAAACATGTAGCTATTTTATGTGGAATAGCACCCTGAGGTAGGTTAATAATTGAAAACTTTTCGGCTCTCAAATCAAACCCCAAGAGTTCATACCTAGTGTTAAGCATCAAATGGATGACACTATCAACACAAACACTATGTTTGATACGTTGAATCATGTCGGAAACAGGAGGAAGCTGTTCCAAGTCCACATGAATCTCTTTCCAAGAATAAGTCGACAAAGAGAATATCATAAACTCGCCAGTTTTACTAATACTCAAAATCTTATGCTCAGCATTGGACTCATCAAAACCAAAGAAGTATTTGCAAAGCTTATTATCAGAAGGAGGGACTTTGAAAACCTTACGAGTGGCCGGGTTTACAACAAAAGCGATATTTCCATAGAAAAAGGGATTTCTGGAAGTGAAAAAAACTAACCCATTGAGATGTTCAGCTTCAGTGTTTTCACCATGAGCATCATAATTCGGAGCATTACGGAGTGTGATGATATGAGTGACCGGCCCACCATCATAAGGCGCTGATAGAAAGTGTCGTTCGTTAGTGGATGTGTCGTAAGCAGATATGAAAAAGGATGTGCGGTCGTTGGTGACAAGAGAACGACTGAAAAATAGTTTGCGGAAAGAAGGGTCATCGGAAATCAGAGATTGCCATTGTTTACAAACGGATGTGAATTGGAGTAAGGATTTGATTGGAAGTCTGGAAAGGATGTCTTGGATGATTTCATTTGGGAATGAAATACTAGGAGTAGTTGTTTTATGGTTTGATATGAACCACCAAAAGGATTTCCACCAATGTTTTAGGGTTTCCACCAATGTTTTCCGGTTGCCGGCGGTGGAATAATACGAACCCATTTTATAAAATGCGAAAAAGATAAACTTCGTTGTTGATAAGAAATTCTTGTTGAGATAGAAAGAAAGCAAAGAAACTAAAGAATATTATTGTTAATATGATATATATATATACGAGGGATGGGAGTATGTGGTTGTTATATATCTAAGCTTAGGTATAGAACCCTCACATCTTATTTTTTTAATCCATAAAAACATGGGGCAATCATTTATTCAAAATATTAAAAAATTAGTATGTGAGGGTTCTATACCTACTTTAGGTACATGACAACCACACACTCACTTTTCCTATATAATATAATATTAATTAAGAACCATGAGAACCTTGTAATTATAACTTGGTGTTCATATGTTAATAGTCTATGTGAACAAATTCATGCACATATGAACATGTCAAGTTATAACTAATATTACCTACGTTCATATATGAATGGTTCTCAAATGAACCTACGTGAACGAATTTGGTTACATATACCTATCACATATGAACATCAAGTTATAATATAGTGGTTCTCATGGTTCTTCCAATTTAAATGGTTCTTAATTGAACCTTACCCTATATATATATATATATATATAGGGTAAGGTTCAATTAAGAACCATTTAAATTGGAAGAACCATGAGAACCACTATATTATAACTTGATGTTCATATGTGATAGGTATATGTAACCAAATTCGTTCACGTAGGTTCATTTGAGAACCATTCATATATGAACGTAGGTAATATTAGTTATAACTTGACATGTTCATATGTGCATGAATTTGTTCACATAGACTATTAACATATGAACACCAAGTTATAATTACAAGGTTCTCATGGTTCTTCCAATTCAAATGGTTCTCATTTGAACTTTTTCCTATATATATATATATATATAATTGAACCATTTGAATTGGAAGAACCATGAGAACCTTGTAATTATAACTTGGTGTTCATATGTTAATAGTCTATGTGAACAAATTCATGCACATATGAACATGTCAAGTTATAACTAATATTACCTACGTTCATATATGAATGGTTCTCAAATGAACCTACGTGAACGAATTTGGTTACATATACCTATCACATATGAACATCAAGTTATAATATAGTGGTTCTCATGGTTCTTCCAATTTAAATGGTTCTTAATTGAACCTTACCCTATATATATATATATAGGTTATTCAATTAATATATGTATGTATATTAATGTGTGTGTAGGGTAAGGTTCAATTAAGAACCATTTAAATTGGAAGAACCATGAGAACCACTATATTATAACTTGATGTTCATATGTGATAGGTATATGTAACCAAATTCGTTCACGTAGGTTCATTTGAGAACCATTCATATATGAACGTAGGTAATATTAGTTATAACTTGACATGTTCATATGTGCATGAATTTGTTCACATAGACTATTAACATATGAACACCAAGTTATAATTACAAGGTTCTCATGGTTCTTCCAATTCAAATGGTTCTCATTTCAAGGTTCTCATGGTTCTTTCAATTCAAATGGTTCTCATTTGAACTTTTTCCTATATATATATATATATAAATATATATATATGTCATAGTTATAACTAATATTACCTACGTTCATATATGAATGGTTCTCAAATGAACCTACGTGAACGAATTTGGTTACATAATACTTACATATGAGCATCTAGTTATAACTAATATTACCTACGTTCATATATGAATGGTTCTCAAATGAACCTACGTGAACGAATTTGGTTACATATACCTATCACATATGAACATCAAGTTATAACTAATATTACCTACGTTCATATATGAATGGTTCTCAAATGAACCTACGTGAACGAATTTGGTTACATATACCTATCACATATGAACATCAAGTTATAACTAATATTACCTACGTTCATATATGAATGGTTCTCAAATGAACCTACGTGAACGAATTTGGTTACATATACCTATCACATATGAACATCAAGTTATAACTAATATTACCTACGTTCATATATGAATGGTTCTCAAATGAACCTACGTGAACGAATTTGGTTACATATACCTATCACATATGAACATGTCAAGTTATAACTAATATTACCTACGTTCATATATGAATGGTTCTCAAATGAACCTACGTGAACGAATTTGGTTACATATACCTATCACATATGAACATCAAGTTATAATATAGTGGTTCTCATGGTTCTTCCAATTTAAATGGTTCTTAATTGAACCTTACCCTATATATATATATATATTGAGTATATAATAGCACTCTACAATTTGGAAAAGGTACAGTATGATACGTAAGTGGAGAAATATCCGTGATAGATATGGAGAAATCAGGAATAATAGAAACGTGGGGAAGAGTAAGTCAAGGTATATATATATATCTGTATTTATCGTCTTTTCAAAAGTTATCAAGGAAACTAAACTATTAACATGTTTTTATTTAGGGATAATGACCTACAGAGTGTAGCTAACTAAGCCAAAATGTCTATGTAATGTAACGATCTCGAAATCCGTCTATCCAATGCAACTAAAAACGAATTTGTGTCTATGTAATGTATGTAACCGGATAAACTACCAGTAGCCGGTCACCACTTTAAAAATAGTCAATTTGTGTCCCATGTGGCACTTTGACTGACCTTACGTGTAATAACACCGAGTATTTATATTATATATTATATGTATATAAACATAGATCTCCATCTGTATCTTTTATAATATATGTCTTGACTCTTGAATGTGTCTTGTAACCAACATCATATGCGCGCCCCTACATACATATACGCTTCAATCACAATTCCTACATAAATGATAAACATAAATAAGAAGGTAAGATGTGATAACCTGTAATTGTAAAGCAGCAGCCAACCTATAAGAAAAGAAGCGGAAATTCTCTTACATTTGGATATTGTAAGTCCCAACTTAATAGATGGTACTACCTGAAGACACCTCTATGTCGATGGTGGGGTTACTTTGCAATATAAACACTGAACTGGAGACGACCAGTTGCAGTGAGTGTATACCAAGTTCTTGATAAAGATTACTTATTAAGGTGACAATAAGTAAATGACAATGCAATAATAGAATACTTGTAAAGTAAATTGGTGAGACAATATGTATTTTTCAAGTGTAATTTATTTATTAACTTTAAATAAATTACAAGGTTGTTGCGGAACCAAGATAATACAAAGTATGTAAATATCCTAACAACCTATTAATACAATTGATCTATACTTGGAATTTCTCTAAACAATCGAAACACTTAAAGTTGTGAAATGTTCTTTTTGCGATTGAGAGAATATTACACAAGTTCACCAAGAATATTGCAGGTTTGCAAAGTTATTTTCTTGTTGTGCAAAGATCTCTATTTATAGGCAAAGTTGACATTGGGATGTCAACTTTGGCCGTACAAATATGGTTGAGAACATTTAAGGAATAGCATTTAATTCCTTAAACGTGTAAAGTTACAGAATAAAATAACTTTTCTCAACCTGCTTTATGTACCTTTTGTACTTTATACATAGATAAATCCTTTTATCCGTGTAATAGCACATAAAGCATAAAGGTCTTTTCCTCGTAATCAGTGTAAAGCTTTGTAAGTACTTTACACTGATGTTCTCTAGTTTGTATCTGAGTAGAATGTCAACTGGGCTTCGCTGCCATTGTCATTCTTTATCTTCCATTTGTTGTCTTCGACTTCAACTGGAATGATTCTTCATCTGGTCAGATCTCAACTGGAGGAAGTCTTCAGTTGCGTTAACTGTACGTCGCAACTGGACTTCAATATATTTCTGGACAAATCTTCGTAGTCTCCAGATGCAACTGGAGACTGGCTAGTTACAGTAAAACTGGTCCTAACAAATTCCCCCTATTTGTCCTGAAATATTGCCAAGTCTTTTTCAGTTCTTGTATCTATACAAGTATGAACTGGAAAGACTTGTTCGATTAAATCTATCTAAGTTTTCCAAGGCATTTTTATAGATCAATAAATGTCTTGGGTTTTTCTTTTGAGTTTGTTAGATTTAATCTATTATCTACCTTGTGGTTACAAACTGGTAACTTCATTTATACAAGGAAATGAAATTTACATAAGTTACAGAATGTAAATAAAAATACAAGTAGATAAACTGGAAGGAAAACTTAATCAGATGGCCCTTCGCCAGTTCTCCTTCTCTTTGACACTGAAGAGATAGGACGAGAGTCTTAAGGATCAATGTTCAACTTCAGCTCCAGATTCTCTTTATGTTGAATCTTGCCCTTTAAGAAGTTGACCCATGCTTTCTCAAACCTATTCTTTTGTGCCTTTGCTTCCAAAAAGTTCACCATCTCCACCCATTCAGAGAACCCATATTGCATCACACCAGGATTATCAGTTTTAACTAGTGGCCCTCTAGTATAATTGACTTCAACATGAAAGAACTTGGTGCCTGGCTTGATTGTTACAAAGACACCATTTATTGCCCCACTGTGCTTTCTGGTTTCCATGATCTGGGAATAATAGTTTCTGGCTTCAGATTCATTTGAAATTTTAATAGTCCCAGCTCCAGCAGCCTGCACAACAACTTTGATGTCATCATTTGAGATTTCGCCAGTTGGTTCAATGAAGGTTCTTAGATCAGCATCTCTGTGCAGTGGTTTTCTTGGTTGAGGGTTCATTCTTGGTGGATTCAAAACCCTTTTCACAACCTTCTTGACATTTTCAATTCTTTTAAGAATCCCACTGGCCCGATTCTCTTTAGCCTTCTCCACTGATATGTTCAGATTTCTAACATCATGTTCAGCTTCATCATCAGGATAGTGTCTGTCAAGTTCAATATCAAGCATTTCTTTTAACATGCCCACTATCCTTGCATCATTTTTGACTTTGGCATATTCCTCCTTAGTGATTCCCAACAGGTGAGCATCACTTACATCAAGCAATTTTATCTTAGCAAGATGTTCTCTGGCTTCAGCTTGGTTTGCTTGTTTCATTTTCTTTCTTTCTTTGATTTGATCTCCAAGTCTTGCCAATCGTTTGCTATCACTTTCTGAAACTGGAGGAAGCCTATCAACATTGCCAGTTTCTAACATTGGTTCATCAGTGGCCGGCTGGGCAGATTCATAAGATGCTTTCCCTTTGCCCTTATCAACATGCCCCCTATCAATCACATCTTCATACTCTTCAACCTTTGCTCACCAGTTTCAGTACTGGTAGCCACTACCATTTCTCTACCAGTTTGACTTCCAGATGGAGCACTTCCAGTTGCAATTGGTGCAAGGACTGCACGTTTTTCCCCCTTGGCAGCATCTAGACCTGCCCTTATGACTTCCCAGTCGTGATGGTTATATGGCAACCGGTCAAGAGGCTGCCATGATTGCATATCCTTGCACTCTTTAAAAATTGTGCACATCATTCTGAAGGATCTCCACAGGTGGTTGGTCTCGTTAGACTGGGTCAGAACATTTGCTGCAACCTGTTGCTGACCAGTCTTTAGTTCTCCCAAAATCTTAGAATCTTCATCAAGACCAGAAACCACCTTTTCCTTCACCTCTTCATCCTTTTTCTTTAAATTCTCTACTTCAGTTGTCAGCTTGTCAATAGACTGAGTGTGATGTGATACCTGGGTGTTTAAAGTGTCTATGCTGCCCCTCAACTGGTTGATCTCAGTAGTGAGTGGGGCCAGATCAACCTGAGGAGTGGCCAGCTTGGTGATCTCAGCTATCACCTTTTCAATCAGTTGTGTTTCTCTTGCACCCAGCGTATCATCAATCTTCTGACCAACTGAAGTCATCAACTGCTGCCCAAGCTCAGTCACATTCAAGCCAGGTTTTTCAACTAATTCCTTAACCTGCTTTTCAATCTCCTTCAAATCAACCTCTGATTGTCTAACAGTATTACCCAGCAAGTTGGAGATTGAAGTAGTGACTTTGGTCTGAGTAAGGTCAAAGGCTTCCTTTAGAGAAGTGGCCAGATTGTTACAGCCTTCGACCAGCTCATTGAGCTTCTTGAATACCAAATCCTCATTTTCTGCAAACTTATTTATCCCCAGATCAACAACCTTAGAATTTGTGGTGGTGTCCTTGTTGTATCTGGAGAGGGACTTGGTATTTTTATCAATTGCCTTCTGAACATCCTCCACCCTTTGAATAAGGTTTTGGATGTCGGCTTGGAAGGAGGCAAATTGAGTGTCCAGTGACGGAGGAGAACGTGTCACTGGACCAGCAGCAGCTACCACTGGAGTAACTGGAGGAGGCAAATTGAGAGAAACCTCCCCAGTTGACATCGCAGTAGGTGATGGAATAATAACAGAAGTGGTGGAAGAAGGAAGGACAGGAAATTCAAATTGTTGGACATGCTGAGAATGCTCAGGTGTGTCCAACGGCGGCGGTGGTGGTGGCATTTCTCGAAGGAGTGAGAACTGCCCAGATGGTGATGGTGCCATACGTCTGTTTCCAGACATATAGTTATATGTGGGAAATGGAGTTTCAGTATGCTCATTTGTTTGAGATGGTAAAATTGAAATTGAAGCTTTTGGAGGCGAGACATGAGATGAAGGGTTTTGATCTTGTACAGAAGACTCAAAAATCTCAATGTTTGATGCAGTACCTTCAGAATCCGAAGATTCAATAAGGATTTCCTCATCATTAACATTCATGTCCAGATCCATGAATGTAACTGAGGGCTGACCAGATTGGTCAGTCTCCAGATGACCTTCTCCAGTTTCCTGGAAGGTTGCATCTGTTGAAGGTTCAGTTACCAGGGTAACTTCACCAGGGATAGAGGTCACTAGGGTTGCCTCAGTTACAATTGCTCTATCCACAATTATAACATCATCAGCCGTAGAGTTTGGAACCTCAGTCTCCAGCTGTGACTGGCCAGAGACGTCGTCAGTTCGTGCAAGAGAAGTGTCAGAAGATAGGCCGTGGACACTTTGTGCAGACTCTAACTCTATTCTGGGTTGGGGTAGCCCAGTATCATCTTCACCACCCTCTCCTACAGAAATTGCGAGGGTGGCTGCTTGTGGTTGTCCCATTTGACTTTCTCCAGGTTCCTGTTGGGAGGAAACTGGAGGGTTGGCTTGGTTTCTACCGTCAGTGGCAAGTTCTGACTTATTCCTAGGGCGACGTGTTCTTTTTGCCTTTGGAGCACCTGAAGGACCTGTTGGGAGGTCTCCAGGGTAGATGGTTAAAGGGACAGACACGCTGGAGCTGGAGGGGTTAGACTGTTGCCCGGGTTCGACAATGGTCACGATTCCAGCAGACGAACTGGTAGGTCCCTCATTGTTTTGAGGCCCGCCCAGTTGTCTTTCCGACTCACCTTGGACTGGTGCATCAGTTTTAGAGAATGCCAGCAACATTCTCTGAGGGATCTCAACCTCCCCATCGACAGATGTTAGGGAGTCAAGATTCCTCAGCAACTCTGGGACAGTGTACAGTGATTGAGTATTATGATATTCTTCACTGCCCAGAAGTTGTAGAAAACAGAGTGACAAGTACCTGGAGAAGGGGATGCATAATCCCCTGGAGCCCTTCAGTTTAATTACCAGGCTTTTGAATAAAATGTCAGCAAAGTCCACTCTGAGTCCATTCCACAAGCAGTAAGCCATCTCTGCTTGTGTGGAGTTGATCTGGTCCAATCCACCAGAACTCCCACCATGCTTTCAACTAGGTGAATGAAGAAGTACCTCCAGGATGGTGTAAGGCCCTTCATTGTCATAGCACCTTTGATTTTTAATACCCCATTTTCCAAACACTCCTTGTTTCCCATATCAAGGAGTACCTGGCGAAAATTGATATTTTGGGATATCACAACTGGAGACTCACCCTGTCTCCAGTAGTTGAGGTGCAGAGCATCCCTCAACGTTTCTGCAGTAATGGTACACTCGACTGATCCATCTTTAAGGGTGAAGGTGATAGATGAACAGTCTTCGGAAAGTTCTTCTGTGTACCAAAACTCACACAAGTACTCATGGTACATCTTGCGTGGGTTGAGGGAAAAAGACTCGCCGATGGGAGAATCACGAAGAAATGCTTGGATTCTCCCGATTAGTGTATCGGCGGCTTGAGTCCCTCTCAAACTAGCCATGGGATTGTTTGGATTTAATTTTATTGATGTGGAATTTGAAGGGGCACCACTGGCTCGTTTGACATTGTTTGATGGATTATAAGGGACTGTAAGCAGATTTACATCCCTACTTCTTGATTTAGGTGCCATTTTTGAAAGATTTGAATATGAAACTGAAAATTTGGGAATTAGGGTTTTGATTTATGAAGCAGAGAGAGGAATGAAGCTATTTTGATGATGATTGGAAGTAAATGAAGGAATGTAAAAGAAAGTAAATGTGATCGGAGTAAATAAGGGGTATTTATAAGGAAAATTATGATCCCAATGAAATACCAAGAATTATTTTATTATCAAAACTCAATTTTGTAGATATTTTTACAAAAGTTAATTTGAATTTTGAACTAAAAATTTAATTCTCCGTGTCAGCATTAAATGCTACGACGGCTTAACTTACCCACGCGCCCACTAACTTTCATATTCCCAATAAAAACAGTTGTCTTTTACAAAAATGACTTTAAACACGTCATATGACGATATTGAGTGGGTTAAAACACTCGAGTACCATCACGTGTCACAAATATTGACCAAGTATTTTCCAACGTTATGAAAATCTGGTTGACCACCAGTTTTAAGACAAGACTGAACCTGTACACTGGAGGATTAGTCCAGTGCTAGTTTCCAACTGGAGAGTTCTCCAGTTGCCATTTTCAAACAAAAAGAATTTTGGTAAGAAAAATTATTTTGAGTCTTTCCCCCTAAAATGATGATCCAGAAATCGATTAGTGCCAGGATAGTATCACAAAGGCGTTTGATAGCCTGGCGAGCAAAGATTATCCGGACCTCCTCAACTGGAGAACTTCATCAGTGTCACTGACGTGTTCATAACAAAAATCTCCAGTTTTAAGGATTTAACATTCCCAGTTCGCTGATGAGATGTTTAAAAGTTTTCTCATCAAGAGGTTTTGTGAAAACATCAGCGAGCTGTTTGTCAGTGGGGATGAAATGTATTTCAATGTCTCCTTTCATAACATGATCACGAATGAAATGATACATGATGTCAATATGCTTTGTCTTAGAGTGCATCACTGGGTTGTAAGATATAGCAATTGCATTGGTGTTGTCACAAAAGATTGGGGTCCTTGTATACTTTTGACCATAATCTAGTAACTGGTTCTTGATCCAGAGAATCTGGGCACAGCAACTGGCCGCAGAAATGTACTCTGCCTCAGCAGTGGACATAGAGACTGACGTCTGCTTCTTGCTGGTCCAACTTACCAGTTTTCCTCCAAGGAAATGACAACCACCAGTTGTTGTTTTCTATCTATCTTACAACCTGCATGATCTGAATCTGAATAACCCATTAGATCTAACCCTGAGCCTTTGGGGTACCAAAGACCAAGGCTAGGACACCCTTTCAGGTATCTGAAGATGCGCTTAATAGCGTGCAAATGTGATTCTTTTGGGTTAGCCTGAAATCTGGCACATAGACATGTTGCAAACATTATATCTGGTCGACTGGCAGTTAAGTACATCAGTGAACCAACCATACCAAGATATTCAGTGGTGTTCACTGGTTTTCCAGTTGGGTCAGAGTCCAAATTTAAAGGTGCTGCAATAGGTGTGTTTTTCGATGGGATTGAATCATATTTGTATTTTCTTAACAAATCTCTGACATATTTTTCTTGGTTTATAAAAATTTCATTTTCAGTTTGCTTAATCTGAAGACCCAAGAAAAATGTTAATTCTCCCATTAAACTCATTTCATACTCAGATGACATGATTTTAGAAAACCTTTTACACATTGCATTATCAGTTGAACCAAATATAATGTCATCAACATAAATTTGTACCAATAAGATATTACCTTTTTCTTTCAAGATAAATAAGGTATTATTTATTGCACCTCTTTGAAAGCCATTTTTGAGAAGATGTTTAGTTAAAGTATCATACCAGGCTCTTGGGGCTTGTCTAAGACCATACAAAGCTTTGTTCAGTCTATATACCCAGTGAGGATGCTTCTCATTGATGAATCCTGGAGTCTTCTTAACATACACTTCTTCTTCCAATGTTCCATTAAGGAACGCACTTTTGACATCCATCTGGAAGACTTTGAACTGCAGATGGGCTGCATAAGCCAGAAATATTCTGATGGCTTCAAGTCTTGCAACTGGAGCAAAAGTTTCATCAAAATCAACGCCCTCTGCCTGACAATAACCCTTGGCAACTAATCTGGCTTTGTTTCTGACAACATTGCCATCTTCATCCATCTTATTTCGGTAGACCCATCTTGTACCAATGGGTTCTTTCTTTAACCCTGGTGGATAAGGAACAAGTTCCCACACATTATTCCTTTCAAACTGGATGAGCTCTTCTTGCATAGCTTCCACCCAGCTTGGGTCTGCCATAGCCTCGTCAATCTTCTTCGGTTCAATCAGTGATAAGAAGGTGACATTTAAGCATTGCTCACTGGTGGCTCTTCTAGTCTGAACCCCACTACTTGGATCTCCAACAATCTGTTCAATCGGATGTGTATTGACTAGGCTGGTGTATTACAATATCAGTGCAAGTCACCTGGCGATCTTCTTCAGTTGCAGCAGCTTCTGGAGGAGGATCAGCCCAAACTACTTCTATATCCTCATCAGAGTCAATGAGGTCACGATTTGCATCATGAAATTCTTCATTAAAAGACATTTCTTGAAGAACTGGAGAAGTTGGAGTTTGAACTGGTGTTGATATTGGAGTGGCACGTACATCAGATCCAATCACCAGTTTCTGTGGTAAGTTGAAACTGATGGAGGGATAAAATGAAGTATCACTGGTGGTGCTCTTCTTCTTAACTGGTTCCAATTGAGTGTAACTGGAAACATCTTCTGGTGAAACAACTGACTGATGAACTTGGTCAGTTTCACCAAAATTTATTGGAACGACTGGAGAAATATCAAGGCTTGGTCTCTTGTTAATTGCATCACTTGACTCGTCAAATGTGACATGAATTGTCTCGTGAACCTTTTGGAGTCTATAATTATACACTCTAAAGGCCTTTCGAATATCTGAATAGCCTAAAAATACACCTTCATCAGCTTTTGCATCAAACTTTCCAAGCTGACTGGAATCATTTAAAATATAAACTGGACAACCAAATACATGAAAATATCCAATATTTGGTTTTCGATTCCTGAGTACTTCATAGGCAGTCTTCTTATGTCTCTTGATGTAGACTGACCGGTTTTGGGTGTGACAAGCAGTTACAACTGCTTCAGCCCAGAAACTGGTGGGAAGACCTGATTCAGATAGCATGCTTCTGGCCGCTTCTATCAGTGTGCGATTCTTTCTTTCCACAACTCCATTCTGCTCTGGAGAGTGTGCTGATGAGAAGTTTTGAGAGATGCCAGTGTCATTGCAAAATGTTTCAAGTATCTTATTTTGAAATTCAGTACCATTATCACTTCGCAACTGACAGACTTTTCGAGTGTACTTGAGTTCAATTCTTTTGATGAGTGAGATGATTTCAGCAGGTGCATCACTTTTGGATATGAGGAATACCACCCAACAATATCTGGTGAATTCATCGACCACAACTAGAGTGTACTTCTTTCCAGCTCTAGTTTGAACATTCATTGGACCAAAGAGATCCATATGAAGCATGTGAAGAGGTTCAGTGATGCTAAAGTTTTGCCTTGTTTTGAAACTGGCCCTTTTCTGCTTGCCCATTCACACCCTGGACATGGCTTTTCTTTATTGAAAGAAATCTGAGGTATCCCATCTACCAGTTGTTTGCGAGACAACTTGTTAATATTTTTGAAATTAAGATGGGATAATCTTTTATGTCACAGCCAGTTGGTGTCCTCATCAGCCTTGGTATAGAAGCACTGCTCTTTTGGAGCTGGTTCCATATCCATGATGTACACATTTCCTTTTCTTGGTGCAACCATCACCACTTTCCAATCCTTGTTAAATATGGTGCCTTGAGCAATATCGAACAAAACTCTGTAGCCATCATCACAAAGTTGGCTTACACTGATCAGGTTGTATTTCAAACCATTCACAAATGCAACTCTTTTGAATTCGACCTGTCCGTTATTGAGCACACCATATCCTTCAGTCTTTCCATTTTGATCATTACCAAACGTCACTGCCGGTCCATCTTGGATAGTGAACTCTTCAAGCAGGGGCTTACATCCGGTCATAGTCCGGCCAGCTGCGCTGTCCAGATACCAGGTGTTCTTCTTTCGATTGCCCTGCACACCCACAAAAATCATTAGTTATTTTTGTGAACCCATCTTTTCTTGATGGGTTCACTGGACTTCACTACAGAAGTCTCAGTTGATTGTTGTGGTGTTAAACTGAAGACTGCATCTGGATCTTTTTCACCAGCTCCAGGTGCAGGAGTAAAAACGATTGGTATTTGATACTTGTTCCCCTTTTTCTTATCAGATTTTGTTCCAGATGGAACATTCTTTTGTTTTGGTTTTGAGGGGGGTTTAATATTTTGTTTTTCAACTGGAGGTGATGAACCCCCTTCCAGATTTTTAATCCTGGCAGTACAACTCTGAAACTGTCTAGACAAAAGTTGGAGTTAACTTTCCAGTTTGGAAAAAATATTATTTTCATCAGGCTGCTGAACCTTGGACCTAGGTTCAGCTGGAGTTTTGGTCTTTTGAGTCTTGGGCTCCTTAGACTTTTGAGGTAAAGGCTTGTTACCAGATGCCTTTTTAACTGGAGCTCTAGCCTAATTGGCTCCAGGTTTAACCTCAATGGGTGGTCTCAATGGGTTCAGTTTTGACAATCTTAGGTTGATCATATGGAGTTTCAACCCTAAGAGCTGGAGGCAATGCATGAAGATCTGGTATGAGAGCTGCCATTTCAAGATCTCCAGATTTCCATGCATTTTTCTGGGCATCAATTGTTCTAGAAAATGCATCATAATTCTTTCCAGATGCTTTTACCCACGACTTGATAATCATTTGTTCTTTTTCAAGATCAGATTTTGATTTTTGATTTTCAAGTTCAAGAGCCTCAATTTTCAAAACTGACTCCTTGAGAGCCAACTGGACACTTTGTAAATCATTTAATTATGGTTTAACATTGTTCAGTTCAGTTAAGATAGTATCCAGATATCTTTCACTATCTGCTCTAACAGTTTCCACAAATGCCAAATCACCACTTAATGATTCAGCTAGGTCCAGTTTCAGTTCTGGATCAACCTGGTTGTCATAATCACATACCTTTTTCAAAATGATGTCCACCCATCTTCCAGTGATGACATCTTCTTTTGCCACATGTTGCTGTTGATCTTCCAAGGCCATGAAACACATGTCCCTTTCCTCTTCATCATCAGCTGATGAGTCATCAGAGTATTCCCATTTTCCTTCAGTATTTGCCATCATGCATTTGTTCTTTTCATTTTCTCTTTCAAATGACAAGAGGGCAATCTGGGCCTTAAGCTTTTTGTATTTTGCTTTGTAGCTATCATCAGGCCTACTAAAATTAGGGACAGGGGGACCAGTTTGGTTGTTCATCTGACTAGATCTGCATTCCTTCATAAAGTGACCTTTCTTACCGCACTTATAGCAGGTAAGATTGGCTTTATCCAGAGAGTTGGAGCTGGAAGCATTGTTTGGGCCATTAAATATTTTAGATTTATGCTTAAACCTATTAAAGGTTTTAGCAATCATGGCTACCAGATCATCATCGTCAGTTTCATCACAACCATCACTGATTTCAGTGGTCAGGCCAGAGTTCAAGAAACTGTTTAACATCTCCTTCATTGAGTGTGACTGGACACTCTCTGCAGACATTAAAGTAGCACAAGGTCGCTCAGTTATGCTAGCAACCTTGGGACTCTGGGCATGGTTCATGGCATCCTGCTCAGCCACCAGTCTTGCTGCATTATTATATTCAGTGAATCTGAAGGCTCCATAGAGCGATGCAAGAGTGTGACTGTGCAGGGTTTTACTTTGTCTTAAGACAAGAACCATATTTTCCCATTTGGAAGGAAGAATATCACAAAACTTCTCAAGAAGAATATCCTTATCCTTCTCAACACCCAAGCCTCTCAACTGATTAATGAGGCTAGAAAACCTAGTGTAAGTACCAGTTAGACTTTCATTGGGAAGAGCAAAGAAGGATTCATACTTCTTGTTCAGGGCAACCTTTCTGGTGACAATTGTGTCATCACCTCCTTCAAACTGAATGACTAATTCATCCCACATTGCCTTGGCACTGGGGAACAACACAAGTGTTGGAATTAAGTCTTCAGGGACAGCTCCAAGGATCATGTTCTTGAGTCTGGTGTCCAGATCTACAAGTCTACGATCCTCATCAGACCAATGGTCTTCGAGCTTTTCTCTGGAACCTCTTCTTCCAGTAGGATCTAGAAGAGGACTTACCCCAAGAGACATAGGTATATAAGGTCCATCCTTAAGGATTTTCAGCATATACCTCTCTATCCCACCAAAATGTAAGAGCATTCTGGCCTTCCATGTACCAAAGGTCTCACTATTTCCATCAAATTTGGGAACATGAGTGTTTGAGTAATGTACATGGACATGGTTAGGGGCATTAGGAGGAGGAGGGTTTGTATTAACATTTTGAACAGGTGGTGTATTAAGAGGGTTTTCACCTTGACCAGAACCATCCCCACCTTCAGTAGTAGTCATCTAAGCAGATCTAGGAAAGTATATTAGCCTTCTGCTCTGATACCACTTGTAAGTTCAAACTCAATAGATGGTACTACCTGAAGACACCTCTATGTCGATGGTGGGGTTACTTTGCAATATAAACACTGAACTGGAGACGACCAGTTGCAGTGAGTGTATACCAAGTTCTTGATAAAGATTACTTATTAAGGTGACAATAAGTAAATGACAATGCAATAAAAGAATACTTGTAAAGTAAATTGGTGAGACAATATGTATTTTTCAAGTGTAATTTATTTATTAACTTTAAATAAATTACAAGGTTGTTGCGGAACCAAGATAATACAAAGTATGTAAATATCCTAACAACCTATGAAATACAATTGATCTATACTTGGAATTTCTCTAAACAATCGAAACACTTAAAGTTGTGAAATGTTCCTTTTTGCGATTGAGAGAATATTGCACAAGTTCACCAAGAATATTGCAGGTTTGCAAAGTTATTTTCTTGTTGTGCAAAGACCTCTATTTATAGGCAAAGTTGACATTGGGATGTCAACTTTGGCCGTACAAATATGGTTGAGAACATTTAAGGAATAGCATTTAATTCCTTAAATTGTTGTGTAAAGTTACAGAATAAAGTAACTTTTCTCAACCTGCTTTATGTACTTTTGTACTTTATACATAGATAAATCCTTTTATCCGTGTAATAGCACATAAAGCATAAAGGTCTTTTCCTCGTAATCAGTGTAAAGCTTTGTAAGTACTTTACACTGATGTTCTCCAGTTTGTATCTGAGTAGAATGTCAACTGGGCTTCACTGCCATTGTCATTCTTTATCTTCCACTTGTTGTCTTCGACTTCAACTGGAATGATTCTTCATATGGTCAGATCTCAACTGGAGGAAGTCTTCAGTTGCGTTAACTGTACGTTGCAACTGGACTTCAATATATTTCTGGACAAATCTTCGTAGTCTCCAGATGCAACTGGAGACTGGCCAGTTACAGTAAAACTGGTCCTAACAGATATCTTCTTCACATCAAAATCACGACTTCCCATTTTCCCCAATTTCTTTTTATAAACCCTAAATCCTATTTTTCCATCAAGTAGAACTTTTTTCAGAGAAGTGATGATGGCGGTGACTATGGAGGTGATGATGGTGGCGGCTTGATGTAACATCCCAAACTTTTTAATTAACGGTTGACTTGAGTCGTTAAGTCAACGTAAAGTGTTCGTTAAGTTTAGGGTGGATTAACGCTTATATGTAGTTAAAGTGTTTTATGTGTGAGACTTGAATGTCTTATTAATTGATGTAGAAATATGTTTAAATAAGAAGTTATGTGCCTTTTAGAGGTGTTCAAAGTGTTAATCAAGTTGTATATAGTCCATAGAAGTGTTTTGGGCTAATAATATGACTTTACGAAGTTTAGGGACCAGTTTTGACATGGTGTGAAAGTCAAAAACGGGATTAGGGTCAATGGGGGAGTCATTAGTTTATCAAATCAGATCTAATAACTTTTCTCCCAAGCCCTAGCTACCCCTTTGATCCCCTATCAAATTCCTAAGCCGAAAATCCTTCAAAACGTGTGATTCAAGTGAAGTTTGATCAAGATCTCTCATCCTTGCTTTCATCTACAGGTAATATAGACGATTTCCCTTTGATTTGTGATCATAAGAGTCGATCATATGGATCTTACTTCTGGTCTCTAGGGTTAAGATTGATTTGATTATGTTTCATTGTCGATTATTGGGGTTATTTTTAGACTCTTGCTTATGTTTTGGCATTTATGTAGTTTGCATGTTATGTAGTCGGTTGTTTTGTGTTGGGCAGCCGACGGGTTTCTATTTAAACTTGTTTTGACGATATGACCGAGTAACACCAATGATTAAAGAAACCAAACAGATTTTAATTGGTTTGGACTTTCAAAGTTTACTTCCGCTTTGTTATAACGCCGTTAGGCGAAATTTTTTGGAAACCCGTATTTTTAAATGAAGGGTGTTACAAGTTGGTATCAGAGAAATGGTTTAAGTGAACCAATGACTATAAGTGTGCCATAGGAATTGGACTTAAACCGATAGATGACAAGTTAGGCTTAAGTAGGTATGCTTAGCTTTGAGATGAAATGCCTTAGGACGAGTTTGGGATGAGTGAGAGTGTAGGAATAAGGCTATATGATGATTGTTTATTGATATGTGAATATGTGTTTTAGCCTTTATTCTTCCGTTTCTCGCTTCTCCGTCGCTAAGTTGTGCTATTGCTACGATAGACGGTCCTCGAGGTGATCTTCTATTCCTCTAACTGAATTTGATAAACTTGTGCTTTATATTATGTGAGAAGTTGTTGAGATGGAAAAAGGTTGGAGGATTAGGTGAGATGGTGTTCCATCAATGTTGCCTAGCCCATGGGGTTAGTGACAAGGACCGCAAAGGATATGAGATGTTGTATGTGTGCTGAAAATCATGTGAATTGGAATTGATGGGAAAAGAGGCGATACACAAATGTGGTAACGAACATGCATGTGAAAGGATACAATTACAATTATGGTCCGGAACATAATTGCAAGTGTATCACGACGCGAGTGTGTTTGTATGGCCATGCTTGTGTTGACCGGTGTACAAAGTAATGAAGCTGGAGAGATTTCTATGTAGTGAATCTTTATGTGTCGAGAGTAAACATCGTGTAACAACTTTAATGACGTTGATGCCTCGTGTGTGTGGAAATGTGTGAAGATCGGTGAAAAGTTATAGCCGGTTAAATGTTTATGATAATTATGAAGTACATGAAGTTAAATGAAGTCTAAAGGTACGTGAGGAATGAAGTGGTTGTTAGACAATATTGTTGAGTCTACTAGTTCAAAGGACATGGACTTGAAGTTGACAATTAGAGTTAATGCTGGATATTTGAAGGGTGATAAGCAGGTGATGCACAGAAGGGTTACCGGGTACACGTATGGAAGGATACAGTTACAATTCTGGTCGCGAACGTAATTGTAAATGTATCACGACATGTGTGTGTTTGTGAGACTGTGTCTGTGTTGATCCGACTGAAGAGAAGATGGGAAAGATGGAATCACTGGTTGGTGGCATAATTAACCATGTGAAGAGTAGACATGTATCTATGGATTAAAGAATGATGAAGCTGAAGCAAGTAAAGAAGATAACGCTATGGATGATTGAACCTTTTAACCATGAAGCTCTTCCATTCGATGAACACCATGTTATGATGTGAGGTTACCTTCGAGCTGCGAAGTCTTAAAGTTGTGCTTGGGTGTAAGGAAGACGCTTAGATTTTGTTTGAAATTATCTTTCCTGGTCATAGATGGTATGCGGCGCATATTCTGAGTTTTTAAGTTTATGCGGGGCATGTGCAAATGCATGAAAGTTACTGTTCAGAAATGCTCGAGTTATGAGGCGCATGCACCATCCATGCGGTGCATATTTTGGTCTGTTTTGGATTTACGACTCGCTCAGTTTAGATTTCATTACGGGATGATATATGACGATTGGAACGAGTATTCACAGCTGGAGATTCTTCCTTATATTGCATGAATGTGTGGTGAACTAACACGTGAACCTTTTTAGCAGTTCTATCGCTTACTGCCTTCGCCGGTGTGACGTGAAGGTGTTGTTGATATCCTATATTTGTACAAGATTTTATGTTTGGCCGCTTCTCAAAGATAATGATTTTTTTTCCCTTATGAAAAGTTAAGAGGTTGGATGACGGAGTTAACTATGGATCCTTAAATCACAAGAAGTAGAAGTTTTCAGGAGCATTCGGTTCTGAATTGATCATGTTTCTCGCCTATGTGATTTACTCATGTAAGGCAAAGGTTGTGTATTTCTAAAGTCGAGGTCACTCGTAGTTTTGAGATGTTCTATTAATGTTCTCGGTTTCATTGCGATCGTGAGGTCAAACCTTCTGTTGATGTGTGACGAGTGCTACTTTTATTCAAAGACACCTTTCGTTTTGTTCTCACTTATAGGAAGAAGTTAATGTTTTCGATTGTGGGATGTATTTCTTTCTATAAGATGGGTTTACGATTGGTACTACCATATGATGAAGTTGATGATGAAAGTCCTGTTTAAGTTAATTATACGCTCATTATGACTCTATTGAGTTTCTTGAAGTCCTGCATGTTAACGAATGGTCCTTACCATGTCGTGAACTTAAGGGATAAAGTTTAAAGTTTCTCTAGACCGTTCAGTCATTACATTCGGTGATGACATTATTATCTATTCTAAGTATGACGAAGAACATCATGTTGTGTAAGGAACATTACTACGATTTTCTATAAGTAGAGGCCTAATTTTAAATTCGCCCAAAGTGAGTAAAAGTTAAAGTAGAAGCTGACGCGTAGAAT
Organism: Erigeron breviscapus; assembly: GCA_034093135.1. Taxonomy (NCBI): domain Eukaryota; kingdom Viridiplantae; phylum Streptophyta; class Magnoliopsida; order Asterales; family Asteraceae; genus Erigeron; species Erigeron breviscapus. The sequence continues at coordinate 36,342,552 of CM067168.1, forward strand.
TGAAAGGAACAAGGTTCCATTTAATGTTTAATTCCATGACTATAAGGTTAGGGTTAGCAATTGTCTACAATGAGCCAGTCCAAGGTGATGTTTCTAGAGACGAAGATGTTGGTATTATGTGGGTGGATTCTGAAAATTCATAAATAACCAGCGTGGAACTATAAGTCTAAAAGTAAGATTTCGGTATCCGAGAACGAAATGACTAAAAGTTGTACTTGAGGAAGTTTATGAACCGTGGTGACATGCTCATTTGGATGCTGCCTGAAGTGTGATACGACCTATTATGATACGAGGTGTAGTAAATTTTATATGTTGACGTGTGATTGGGTTAAAAGCCAAGACTAGACACCGAAAGTTTGGTAGCAATACAAAGAGTTTAACGATCCTTTAACAAAAGTGAGGAGTCATGTCACCGTGGACTAAGAGACAAAGTTGCGTGGGAAGCGAAAGGTAATGATAAGACATGAGCAGTTAGTAGGAAAGTTGTCCAAGAATGCTTATTTTGTTTTGTGAGCTATTACGCCGTTTCCTTGGACATGAAAGAAAAGATGTGTGATCAAGAAGTGCTCTTAAAGTGTGAAAGTAAATGGTGGAATGTTTTGAATCGAGACGGCCATTATATGAAAATTTTTAAAGATGTTTGACAAAGTATGAGGAAAATGGTGAACTCAAGTGATGCCTATCACTCTTAGATTGATGGGAAAGAGAATGAATGAGTTAGAAACTTGGTAAAACCATATGATGGCGTGATGGTGCCTTGAGATTTATTGTTGTGTTCATAGGCAACAATGATTATGCCATAGGTGTTGGATGTCATTTCATGATACGACAAGTTATTGAAGGGAAATCGTGCTAGATGTAATGCTAGTGCGTAAAATGTGGGAAATCATGCTAGATGTAATGCTAGTGCGTAAGACGTGGGAAATCGTGCTAGTGTAAAGCTAGTGCGTAATATGTAAGTTGATTAAAGATGTAAGATGTGGTATTACAATGTGACGTGAGATTTAAGCAAGATATGTTATGAAGTTACGTTTAAGTGGTAAGTCTATGTTGATGTGGTATAAGACATGGATTAAGATGTGAGTATACGATGATATGATGTATATGTTGATATGAAACCAATGTGAACCCGTGGAGAGATATGAGTATTGATGTTAAGGAGTGTTTGTAGTTGGCCTGGTTGAGATCCTTGGCCAAAAGTAAAAGAAGCTTCATAGGAAGTTAATTGAGCTTGTGCTAGTGGGATGGAATCATATTTATGGTGAAAGTTGATTCGAAAGTTATCCTCACCTATTTGATGCTGAAATGATTCCGAGGACGGAATCCTCTTAAGGGGAGGTAATTGTAACATCCCAAACTTTTTAATTAACGGTTGACTTGAGTCGTTAAGTCAACGTAAAGTGTTCGTTAAGTTTAGGGTGGATTAACGCTTATATGTAGTTAAAGTGTTTTATGTGTGAGACTTGAATGTCTTATTAATTGATGTAGAAATATGTTTAAAGAAGAAGTTATGTGCCTTTTATAGGTGTTCAAAGTGTTAATCAAGTTGTATATAGTCCATAGAGGTGTTTTGGGCTAATAATATGACTTTACGAAGTTTAGGGACCAGTTTTGACATGATGTGAAAGTCAAAAACGGGATTAGGGTCAATGGGGGAGTCATTAGTTTATCAAATCAGATCTAATAACTTTTCTCCCAAGCCCTAGCCACCCCTTTGATCCCCTATCAAATTCCTAAGCCGAAAATCCTTCAAAACGTGTGATTCAAGTGAAGTTTGATCAAGATCTCTCATCCTTGCTTTCATCTACAGGTAATATAGACGATTTTCCTTTGATTTGTGATCATAAGATTCGATCATATGGATCTTACTTCTGGTCTCTAGGGTTGAGATTGATTTGATTATGTTTCATTGTCGATTATTAGGGTTTTCGGGTAATTTAATGTATTGTAATTGTATCATCTTGTTCCTGGAACAAGTGATCATGTGAAATCATTATATGAGTCATATTTTGGGTGCATATGAGGTTCATAGGTCGTGGTGGTTGCTATGGTCATCTGATGGTCGAAAATTGCTTGCAAAACTAAGGGTTTACTAGATCTGAAAAATTAGTAATATTGCAAAAATCATATCTCTTTCAATTAGAAGAGTTATAAGATGAATCTTATATTTTTGAAAAGTTCTATGTGTCCTCTTGATTCGATATGAACAATGTTTCTTTTGATTTTTCCCAGATATGGGTGAAAAATGTCAATTTCCAGAAGTGGTCGGATTTAAGATGAATTCTGTAGGTCTGTTTTGCAGACGCCATAACTAATTCATTAGAGATCTTCAAGAGTCAAACTTTATATTTCTGGAAAGGTCTTTGAATTCCCTACATTCCTTAAGAACTAAGTTTTGACTCATTTGGTCGTCTTGAGGTCTAAAAGTCGCCTGCAAGTGAAGGGCGCGAGTCAGTCTTTAGACCAGCACTCCATATGCGGCGCATATAACCTATGTGCGGCGCATATCGGGGCCTAGGAGGTTTCTGGGTGATTTTTGAAGCAAATATGCGACGCATATTCAAAGCATGCGCCACAAAAAGGGTCTGTGAGCCCGTTTGAGGTCCGAAACAAGCGTTTAAGGGTCCTATAAGTGTACCTAAGTTAATGTATGGTCTTATAACCTTATTAGGTTGGGTTTATACAGGTTTAATGACTATGAACTCGAGATAGGTTGTCGGGATCACAAACAAGATACATTAACGTTGCTTATTGATCGTCACGAGGTAAGATACACTACTTTGACACGATGAGGGTTCAACGAAAAGATGGTTTCAAATAATAACTTCCCAACTTATATCTTTGAATTGCTTGTGGGTATTCGGGGTTACACGGGAGGTGATATGGGTTATGTAGTTGACCATTGAGACCTGAAATGCAGTCCCAAATGAAGTATAATGTAGTGTTATGTTATGAAGTGATATGCAGTAGCTTGTGATGCTTTGAGATGTAGTATATGTTGTTGATTGTTGATATGTGCATGATTGTATGGCTTGCTCATCTAGTTTACTAGACTTGTTAAGTTGCCATGACACGTGCACGTTTAAGGGCCCAAAACATAAAAGCAGTAAACGTAGTAAATGTTTAGGTAATGCAGTCACCTAAACTAAATAATGCAGGATCGAGCTCGTTAAACTTTGATGCAGGAAAGTGTTAAGCTTAACCCGTACTTGCCCTAGCCCGGCTAAGTGCGTTGACGTAGGTTGCTTGGGTGGCTCCTTGCAACATGGTCATTGAGATGCAGTTGAGTAATACGAGGGGTCTAACCCGCCCTCATTTGTCTTGTGCATACGGATTACTCGGGGATTGGCTTGCCATTCCTTAACGACGTTTGATGTTCAACTGAATGGTTGTCATCTAGTTGGGTGTAACTTATGTTACACATTGACGCAGTTAAAATGTAGTAAAGCAGTTAAAACGTAGTAATGCAGTTAAAATGTAGTCTACGCAGTTAAAAGTAGTAATGCAGTTATGTGGTTATATGTGTGTAATGCAGAATGAAGGATAGGCACATTTAGGGTGTTTCATCCTATTATGTAGTTTTGATGATGTGATATGCTTGTAATGACGTTGATTAAATCCACAATGTTTGAAATGGATAAATGTTTTATAACTTGAGTGTTATCTTACTTAGCTAATTCGTTAGCTAACACTTGTCTTTTGAAATGTGTTGCTCCCTCAGGTTTAGCGTAGCTGAGGTAGTTGATGAAGAAGAGCGAGGAATGGGTAGATAGCTTGCTGATGACCTTAGCTACCCTTAGTTGTTGCACATTTTTAGACTCTTGCTTATGTTTTGGCATTTATGTAGTTTGCATGTTATGTAGTCGGTTGTTTTGTGTTGGGCAGCCGACGGGTTTCTATTTAAACTTATTTTGACGATATGACCGAGTAACACCAATGATTAAAGAAACCAAACAGATTTTAATTGGTTTGGACTTTCAAAGTTTACTTCCGCTTTGTTATAACGCCGTTAGGCGAAAATTTTGGAAACCCGTATTTTTAAATGAAGGGTGTTACACTTGAAAATGGTGGCGACTATGATGGTGGTGCAATCGGACTTTAAACTTCTGGCAGACCTAAACAGACAACCCCTTAAACCTTGAAACTTCCGGCAACCCACAGGCCACCACCGCCATTTCCTGACTTTTTCATCTGGGTTTGGTGCAATCAGACTTCATATGCTCCAGGCCTCCACTCATGGACTTCATGCGTGTGTATGTATATCAGAAGATAGATTCTTGGATTTAATTAAATTTATGTATATATATTTTTGCAGAGAGAGGGGTATGAGAAAGAGGTATGTATATAGAGAGTATTTCCCAATCAGATGTCCACGTGGACATTTTATTGACGTGGCATGCCTATATAGAAATTAACGGATGACTACATGGCAGCTGACATGGAGCACAAATTAAGTAACCGGTCATTTTGTAAGGTTTATCCGGTTACATACATTACATAGACACAAATTCGTTTTTAGTTGCATTAGATAGACGGATTTCGAGATCGTTACATTACATAGACATTTTGGCTTAGTTAGCTACACTCACAGGTCATTATTCCTTTTTATAAAGAAGTATACAAAATACATAAAGTTTGAACCATATCTTAAAAAATGTTTACAGATCAAGCTAGCGCAATGCGTTTGACTGTTTGAGTACAATTAATTGTTATGCTTTGAACTTATGTGTAGGTTTTGATCATGCTTTAGGCTGAATAATAGAAAAGGATCGTTTGCTTATAGAAATTTATTTAAAGGTACTGCGTTACCGAAAATGAGTTCATGAGTTCCATCCCATCAATCGAATAATGTTTTATATCTATCGGGACACAGGGCCAACATGAACAACCGAGAGAAAGGGTTCCATATCTGGACCACCTATCCCGGTTCTCCCAACCACAGGACTCATCACATATCGGCCTCTTAACTCAGCTGGTAACCTCAGAAAAAGGGCCGATTTTTGGAATGGGCCAAGTTGACCTGCAATTGTCATTGTCCAAACTCCTACAAATTCCTTTTTTATTTTATTTGGATCATGTTCTTCATCCTAAGAGGTAACCTGGCCAAACTGTTTATTCTTTTATCGAGATGATCTTGACAGCTTCAGTAGATAGCACCTCAGTAGGCGGTCCTCTGGTAGGTTCTATAGTGACCTGTTACACAACAAAAGACATATTAGATCAGTAGCGAAATAACATAGTAATGATCCATATATATGACCTTAAAATGGCTAACACAAGTTGATAACCTTTTACATTAAATGGTATCAGAGCGGGTTTAATCAACCATCCGTTCATCATATACCATTTCAGAGATTCTGCTTGAATCAAACCTTTCGCATACAAAGGATAACCGAAAGCATTAATCAAAAAAACTGTCGGAAATCATCAAGGAAGGGAACGGTTATCACTTAGTAACCATAATCAAGATTCATCAGAAAGCATCAAGAGAACATCAGTGCATCAGGTATCATTAGAAAAGAGGGAAATGAATTGAAACAGTGAAAAAAGGGGGAAAACACACCTGTTTTCAATCAAAAAACACAACCCTCAAACGAACCATTAGCGGTTCGAAATTTGTCCAGAAAAGATCCAGAAAGCAACCGGACCAGAAATCCCAAATCGCGAAACCCTAAATTTCGCATATCAGAAAACCAGGGATTCAACGGTTCAAGGGAACCATCACCACCGGTCGCAGATCAGAGAGGAGAGACGGTTACAAGCGGTTACATACAGTTACATAGAATCGACGGGTTTTGAAACCCAACAGGTTTCTTGTTTCTTTGTGCCGTTTCATATAATAGAGGAAGGATTAGAAAACCCGATTAGTTTTATTGCATCGTTTAGACTTTGAAAAAAAGAAAGAAAAATCTGTGGTATAATACCACATATCACACGTCTGTTTTTTCTTAACAAAAGGGTTAGGCCCAAAATCATTGTTTTGTAAAAGTTTTGTGGGCTAATAAAGAGTCTGTTGTTTTAAAATTAAAAGCCCAACAATATTAGATTTTAATCAAAGAATAAATAATTTAGAAGTTTGTAAATCTTTAATAATTTAATTATTTACAACTTTAAATTATCATAAAATTATTAATCATTTGGGATTAGTAATAAAAGTTGAAATAAATAAGACCTTAGTGGCAATATAAAACCTTTGTGGTAAATAAGACCTTAGTGGCAATATAAGACCTTTGTGGCAGATAAGACCTTAGTGGCAAAATAAGACCTTCGTGGCAATCAAGACCTTAGTGGCAAATAAGTCCTTAGTGGCAACAAGTCCTTAGTGGCAACAAGACCTTAGTGGCAACAAGACCTTAGTGGTCAACAAAACCTGTGTGGTAAAAAGAAAGTAAGAAAGGATGACAACTGGAGAATCATCCACAACACGTGACCAAAACATAGCACTTCAATGCCCGAAACTGACTGAAACGAACTACACGACATGGGCAATTATGATGGAGACAATAATGAAGGCATATGGTATTTGGGAAACGATAGTTGCAAAAGAAGGAGAAGCAACAAATGAGAAGAAAGACAACACATCAAAGGCAATGATCTTTCAAACATTGCCACAAGATGTTTTAATGCAAGTCGCTCAATACTCGACTTCAAAGGAAGTATGGGATTCGATTAAAGTCAAGTATTTAGGAGCCGACCTAGTTCAAAAGGCACGACTACAAACCTTGAGGAGTGAACTAGAGACGTTAAGGATGAAAACAAACGAAAATGTGAGTGATTTTGGAGGAAAGTTAAGTAGTATAAAAGCCAAGTTTAAAAGCCTTGGTGAAACTTTGGAAGATAAGACGCTAGTAAGGAAACTACTTAACTCCGCTCCAAAGAAGTTTCTACCTATTGTGGCATCCATTGAACAATGTCAAGATTTAGACGAGATGACATTTGAAGAAGCCGTTGGAAGACTAATTGCTTTCGAGGAACGAATCAAAAGCCAAGACGAACATGAAGAAAATTATCAAGACAAACTTTTAATGGCAAGTTCAAGCAATCAAAGATATGGTAGAGGACGAGGAAGAAACTTTAATAAAGGAGAGGGTTAATTACAAAAATGGTACCTGAACTATCCACCATATTGCACAAATCATACCCAGGGTTTATTAATTACGCCCGTCATACCCAAACTTACCATTTTTCCACTCGGACCATACCTGGACCAAACGTCCGTTAGTTGTGCCGTTAAGTGCCCCCATGTGCCGTGCACGTGAGGGGTATTTTCGTCATTTTGCACGCTCTATTTGATGTACAGGTATGAAATCTGTAATTTTTACTATACTTCAGGTACCATCTTTGTAATCTGCCCTTATTATTAATACTTTACTTTATATAATTATATTTTATCAATAAGTATTGTAATAATTAATTAAAAATATTATGGCTGATGATTATTATGTAGTAATAAATTATAATTTTTATAAAAATTTATTAATATTTTATAAATATTTATATTGTTTTAAAATATAACATTTTATTTTTATAAAAAAAATTATTATTAGTCTATAAAAGATATTATTTTTCTAATATTTTTATTTTATTAAAAACTATTACATATTGAATTATATATCTATAATGATCTTGATAAATATGTATCTCTTGTATCGCATTAGTACCTACACAACCACCATGCAATATTTTTTTTAATAAATAAATATGAAAATACGCATTTATCAAAATAATTATAGATCTATAATTCAATATATTTATAATTTTCAATAAAATACATTTTTTTATAAAAATTAATAACTTTTATAGAATAGAAATAATCTTTTATAAAAATTAAATATTATTTCATAAAACAAAAGTAAATATTTTTTAAAAAAATATTTATAGAATATTAATAAATTTTTATAAAAAAATATTTATAGAATATTAATAAATTTTTATAAAATTATAATTAATTACTAAATAATAGTCATTAACAATAAAATTTTTATTAAATAATACTATAAAATATAATGTTATAAACTAAAATATTAATAATAAGAGTAACTTACAAAAATGGTACCTGAAGTATAATGAAAATTACAGATTTCATACCTGTACATGGGGGCACTTAACGGCACAACTAACGGACGTTTGGTCCAGGTATGGTCCGAGTGGAAAAATGGTAAGTTTGGGTATGACGGACGTAATTAATAAACCCTGGGTATGATTTGTGCAATATGGTGGATAGTTCAGGTACCATTTTTGTAATTAACCCTAAAGGAGAAAGAAACGTTAACAATGGAGAAAGAGGTCGAGGAAGAGACAAACAGCAAGGAGGACGAGACAAGAAAGACATGAAATGCTACAACTGTAACAACTATGGACACCTTGCATATGAGTGCACCAAATCGAAAGAAAAAGACAAGAACGAAGAATCTCTTCTCGCTTATTACTCCGATGATGACCCAACGTTGCTTTGAAGACAAGTCAAACAAGTTTGAAGACTCACCTTGGACAAGTTTAGTTTAAGGGGGAGTGTTGGAAATTAAACTAAACTTATTATAGTTTGGGTCATGTATGTAAATAGTGTAAAGTATACATAAAGTATTAAGTGTGTATTAGGAAATATAGGGGTCATTTATGTAATAAAAAAAGTCGAAAAGGTATGTAGAACCATCACAATGGTTCATAAAGTAATAGGTGTCTTGAATTGAACCATCACAATGGTTCAAAGTGTCCATTCATGGTTTATAAATAGACATGAAAACATTGTAAATAAGTGTTGATTTATTCTATAAAGTTATATCTAGGGTAAATTACACAAATGATACCTGAGGTTTGTTCGAAACTACACTGGTCATACCTACAATTTAAAAATTACGCGAGACATACCCATCATTGTCAAAAACTTACATTGACCATACCTATCGCTGACGGTCGTCTATTTGGCCGTTAATTCAAGTCACGTGTCGTGCATGTGAGGTATCAAAACCGTAATTTCGTGCATACTTCAGGTATTATTCTTGTAATTCACCCTAAAAATAATTATTAACAATTTAAAGTTTTATTTATACTTGAGTTATTAAGTTGGATAGATATGAAATTTATTATGAGAAAATAGTTTTCTTTTTTTCAATGAAAATTATATCAAGAAAAATGGTTGATACAAGAATGCATTTATAATAATATCTATTATTATTATTTTGTTATATGTGTATAGTGAATTAAACAAGGATTAGAACCATGAAAACCACTATAATTTTTACTTTAATTATTATATTATTATTATTTTATTTTATTTTATTTAATAATTTATTCTTGTTAATAGAAACCTATTTAAAAAAATACAAAAAAAATAATTAAAAAAACAATATAATTTTTTCGTATGGTTTGATGACATCCCCCTCAGATTAGAGGGGTAAAGCAAAGTCGAAGACTCGTCACGGTTTTAGAATATAATTTCACCTCAGATTAGCAATCTGTAGCATTTTGGATTTGAAGTTCCAGGGTTAGTCGTTAGTCTGAGCTTAGAATTTCTAAGCCTTAACCTGTATCATTTGATCACGTTTTTTCATAAATTTTTTATTTTTTTATTTTGAAATAGGTTTTTTAAATATATATATATATATATGTGTGTGTGAATTTTAATATAGAATATCTACCCATTTTAATAAATGAAATATAACTATAAATATCTTTAATAAAATTATTAGGGTAAATTACACGGATGATACCTGAAGTTTACACGAAATTACGGTTTTGATACCTCACATGCACGACACGTGACTTGACTTAACGGCCAAATAGACGACCGTCAGCGATAGGTATGGTCAGTGTAAGTTTTTGACAACGATGGGTATGTCTCGCGTAATTTTTAAATTATAGGTATGACCAGTGTAGTTTCGAACAAACCTCAGGTATCATTTGTGTAATTTACCCTTATATCTATTGTGTCAACCAAATTTCGCCCATATCAATATCAATTCACGATCAAACAACATCACAAGAATATCAAGAACATTCATACAAGATCTGTGATTGTTCAAACTATTGGGTTGATTATTATAAGGGACTAACAGTAGGTTCTATAGTGACCTATTACACAACAAAAGACATATTAGATCAGTAGCGAAATAACATAGTAATGATCCATATATATGACCTTAAAATGGCTAACACAAGTTGATAACCTTTTACATTAAAAAGCTTAAAAGAACAATTTGTAGATTTGAATCATTTTAATGCAGAATGAGCCAAATGGTAAAGTGAGAGAAATTGAATCATTAGTGTAATGGTTATTTCAATAACTATATTCGATGTGTTGATTACTTATGAAACTAAATCAAAGTCGCATAAATGTAAGGCCGGTTCTTATAAGGAGGAGTCCTGACTGCCACGTCAGCAGGACTCCCCTCAGGACTCCCCCAGGACTCTCCCTGCCTATAAGACAAGCTTCTGGAACTTCTTCTCACATCATCGATTATTTTATAATTTATCTCACACACACAAATACACATATATACACCACACATATATAAAATAAAAAAAGGTACAGCTGACCCCACATGTTACCCCACAATGGAGAGTCTTGAGGAGTCCCTGGGAGGACTAATTTGAAGGACGCTGGGCAAAGGACTCCCCATGCTTATAGTGTCCTGCGTCTTTGAATTGAGGGACGGAGGGAGGACTCCCTCATAAGAACCGGCCTAACTGGGTCAGGCCCATATACGTGTTCCTGTGACTGAAACGTGTCAATGTTCACAAGCCCAGTCAGAGATGTGAATGAAATTATTAACTTCAAGTGCCCATATTTCTTCATATTTCGAGGCAATGGCATTGCACTCATGCCAACACACTGCAGTTCTCTTCTAGCAAACATTTCAGTAGCCAAGAAACGATCAGCTATGTTAATGGTAGTAAGGTACAAAGCTTCATTAGTGAGCTCGAACTTATCAGCCAATTAAGCTGAATAGCTCTCATTTGGTCATTGATAACAGGTTGCGAAGGCATGTAGCTCAAAAAAATGAAAAAAAGTCATGTTAAAAGGTTTCAAATATGTACTGTGTACATTCAGAATTTTAGAAGCAGGTTTCAAATAGAAATATACCTGGGTCCTGGCAAAACCCACCACAACAATGTTCATGACTCGATCATTGGTTAATACAAGTAGATAACACGGGAATTTAACAGAACTGTCCAAAAAGACCATTGCATCTGAAATCACATTCCTCTTTAAACTTCACTTTTGAAGCATAAGCTTCAACTGGATTCACATTATACCATCCAGGCACGCTAACATTTGTTGAGTAAATATGGTCATGGTCAGCTTTTGACCAGTCGACATCTTTTGGTGCATGGTTCAGGTGGGAATCTGGTTACAAGAAATCAAACCATGCATTAGAAACGAATTGTATTCTGGACACTGGAATTTGAGGAGGCAAGACGGGTGGTTTGACGGGATGGGTTTAGGGTCAAAACTTGTGCAGGTTAGATTGACTGACAAAAAAAAATTCTGCACTTTTACAAACAAGTAATGTGTGAGATATACATATATACAGTTACAAACAAGTTTAGGATTAAGATTTTAAATAAGCGATCTAGGATATAAGACACATTATGAGTGTTGCTGAAGGCATGTAGCTCAAAAAAATGAAAAAAAGTCATGTTAAAAGGTTTCAAATATGTACTGTGTACATTCAGAATTTTAGAAGCAGGTTTCAAATAGAAATATACCTGGGTCCTGGCAAAACCCACCACAACAATGTTCATGACTCGATCATTGGTTAATACAAGTAGATAACACGGGAATTTAACAGAACTGTCCAAAAAGACCATTGCATCTGAAATCACATTCCTCTTTAAACTTCACTTTTGAAGCATAAGCTTCAACTGGATTCACATTATACCATCCAGGCACGCTAACATTTGTTGAGTAAATATGGTCATGGTCAGCTTTTGACCAGTCGACATCTTTTGGTGCATGGTTCAGGTGGGAATCTGGTTACAAGAAATCAAACCATGCATTAGAAACGAATTGTATTCTGGACACTGGAATTTGAGGAGGCAAGACGGGTGGTTTGACGGGATGGGTTTAGGGTCAAAACTTGTGCAGGTTAGATTGACTGACAAAAAAAAATTCTGCACTTTTACAAACAAGTAATGTGTGAGATATACATATATACAGTTACAAACAAGTTTAGGATTAAGATTTTAAATAAGCGATCTAGGATATAAGACACATTATGAGTGTTGCTGTCTAAGTAAATGATGTGATCAAAAAAATGCAAACTGATGACACTGACTAAATCTTTAATTAGGATCCTATGATAATATACAAGTGTTCTTTCATTTCCAAAGCACTAATTTGAAAATCAAAAAAGGAATACATCTATTTGGTTCAAAAGATGCTGAGATATGATTGCAGTGTGAGAATCAAGGTTGGGAAATTCGGGACTCGGGATCGGATCGGCAAGGTGGGGAGTCAGGATTTTTGAAAACTCGGATCGGATCGGGAGAAAAATTGGATTGGGTTTTTTATGTGTAAAAATAAAAAACTTTGAAATTATATGTATAAAATATAAATTTTATACATAAGAAAAGTAGACATAGCAAGTTTATTATATATAGATAAAAATATTTTTGTAAATTTATATAAGTTTTGAAAAAAAACTAACGAACTATGATAATACACAATACAAAATATAAATGGAAATATCATTTAGGGAATAAAATAGACTAAATCATAAATCTAAAGGGTAAAGTGAAAGCTCATATCAACATGCAGTAAAAAGTCTGTCATTGACTCACTTATCTATTAAAATCTTATCACAAATTCCCATCATCTTCTCTCTCAATATTTATATTTGTACGTATTACATCTTCTTCACAAATGCAAACCACCATCATCGACCATCACACCCGGACCATCACGACCACCAACCACCGTATCTCTTTCTCTCTCCATTTTTTTCTCTCTTCATCACTACTCGTCCAAACGATGCTATCTCCACCGCGATCTACTGCCGTTGACCGGGTTGACCGAGTTTTAGGCCGAGTCCGGCAGAATTGACTCGCCACCCCACCGATCCACGAGCCGATTCCGGGAAATCGGCTGGATCGGCCGATTTTCACAACCCTGGTGAGAATCACAAATAGCTGACTTGACAATTATAAGGCATCAATTCACATACAGTCACGCTCGACATCTTGTGAGTCCAGGTAATCCTTCTTTCGAGATGCAAGACTATTCAACTTGTTCACTTAAGGGGAAGCTGTCGTTATTTGTTTTGGCTGCATAAGATAAAGGGTAAGGCCAAGTTCAGAAATGAAAGAACAAAATTTTATGAAACATTCAGTCTGTTGCAAAAAAGACATTAATACCTGAAACTCTTCCAAGCATCCGAATAGTCATTGACTGAGTAGGTGTTTTTGGGCGAGTATAACCTCCATGCCTTCCAATCTACGAAAAGCAAGTGTTTGGCCACACATTCATTTCCCTGATTCAAAGGACTCACCACGAATCCACCACCTGAAAGCAACAATCACAAAGCAAATTAACAAAATGTTGAAATCATTCTAATGAAGTATTGATACTTAAAAGCATACATTACTTTGAAGCCAAGCACATATATATATATATATATATATATATATATATATATATATATATATATATATATATATATATATATATATATATATATATATATATATATATATATATATATATATATATATATATATATATATATATATATATATATATATATATATATATATATATATATATATATATATATATATATATATATATATATATATATATATATATATATATATATATATATATATATATATATATATATATATATATATATATATATATATATATATATATATATATATATATATATATATATATATATATATATATATATATATATATATATATATATATATATATATATATATATATATATATATATATATATATATATATATATATATATATATATATATATATATATATATATATATATATATATATATATATATATATATATATATATATATATATATATATATATATATATATATATATATATATATATATATATATATATATATATATTAAGTGGGAGGCGCTTGAGAATCTGTTGTTTTTTTTTAACAGCAAAAAATATATATATATATATATTAAGTATACATGGACCTCTAGCAAGATACTAGAAGGTCACACGACAATTACAAACCGTACAATTACAAAACGAACTATATAGCAAGAAACGAAACAAACTAAACGAAAGAGAGAGGATTGGAAAGCCACTCCACCCACGACATGTATTTCTTTTTAGTTCTATTAGATAACCACAAGTATGAATAAGCAATGATGCTATCGATGATGTACTCCTTTCTTTGCTTCCCCTTGTTAAACACCTTGTCATTACGGAACTTCCAAATAGACCAACAACCACAAAAGACAATAGCTTCAACAACACGCTTTTTTCCATGGAAATCTGCATTGTATCAATCGACTGTAACAACTCAGCTGGTCCATGCGAAGCCAAAAGAACATTTTGTAGCCAATTAGAGACACCCGCCCATACATAAGAAGCGACCTCACAGGAACCAAAAACATGATCACAAGTCTCAACATAATTATCACACAAGGGGCAGCGAATAGACGGGATATCCATACCTTTATAAGCCAAGTTGTTTCGAGTTGGGAGCCTATCCAGACTAACACGCCACATATGAATGTTAGCTTTACGAGGAACACTTCTGTTCCATCTAGTCGCCAGGATAGTGATGGGCAATGATTTGTTATCAATCAATGTTCGCACCCCTTTTACCGAGAACTCCTTCAAGTTAGATGTAGAAAACACCCATCTATCAGGAACATCACTAAGCACAACTGTATTCAGCAATGACATAATGCTACTAAGTTCAACTTCCTCCGCCCCTCCTCGAATCTGTCGCCTCCATTCATACACCAAACTATTATTCCTCCATTTATCACAAATCAAAACGTTTTTATTTTGCTCTAGATTATATAAACGGGGAAATCTAGAAGCCATGCTGTTACTTCCATTCCACACATCATGCCAAAAGGATGTGTTTGCACCATTTCCCACCTTAATCGAAAATGAATGAAGAGGTATAATACCTGATAAATCAAGATGAGAAGCAATGTTGTTGATCATATGCCAAGTTCCGGCCTTAGTAAGCCCCCGTCTCGTCCAATCTTGAAAAGAGGCAGGGTTATAAATATTTTTAATAACCGCTACCCAAAGAGAAGAGGGGTTACACACATATCTCCATCTCCATTTAAGAAGCAAAGCACAATTAAATGCATCCAAAGAACCCACTCCAAGCCCTCCTTGCGCTTTACTGGCCAAAATGGAATCCCATTTAACCCAATGCATTCTTTTTTGATCATCAGTCCCTCCCCAAAAGCGCTTGAGAATGTTAACAGAGGGTAGATAATGGTCGCTATGTTAAGAGATTGAATACAAACCTTATCTACTATAAATGACTGAGAGTGAAGTTATTGAACCATAAGGATAAAATGTGACTTTTTATCTAAACCATAAGGACTATTTGCGTAGATAACTCTATTTTTTTTTTTCTGGATATCTTATAGCCTTTCATAAACCCTACATACCATATGTTCTACTCCCCCAAATGGATATGTCAACTGTTAAAACCCTAAATCAAGAAGAAGAAGTTGAGAATCAATCAGCCCAGAAAAAAGCAACAATTTCGTTCCCAATTGAAATTATCGAAGATATACTGTCAAGACTCCCTGTGAAATCCTTACTTCGATTCAGATCAGTTTCTAAACAATGGCTGTCTCTCATTTCCGATGATCCTTCTTTCCACAAACTCCATTTCACTCGCTCTCTTGTCAGCAACGACCGCACATCCTTTTTCGTATCTTCTTACAACAAATCCACTAGTGAACGACACTTTTTCTCGGCACCTCGTGATGGTGGGCCCCTCACTAAACTCATGACACTCAACGATGCTTATGATGATTACACTGAAGTTGAACATCTCAATGGGTTAGTTTTATTCACTTCCATGAAACTCGATTTCGATCTAAATTATGCTTTTATTGTAAACCCCGCCACTCGGAAGGTTTTTAGAGTCCCTCCTCCTTTTAACATTTATAAGTATTGCATATACTTCTTTGGGTTTGATAAGTCCAATACTGAGCATAAGATTTTAAGTATTGGCTGTACTCGTAACCCCAAAAATATCGAGCTTATGATGTTCTCTTTATCGACATATTCTGGGAGACAGATTTTTGTGGATTTAGAGGAGCTTCCTCGTGTTTCAGATATGATTCGTTATATCCGACGTAGTGTTTGTGTTAATAGTGTCATCCATTTCAGGCTGTATGGTTGGTATGAAATCTTGGCGTTTGACTTGACAACCGAAAAGTTCTCCATTATTAACCTTCCTGAGGGTGCTATTCCACGTGCTAACCCATTACGGTTCACTAGGCGGGGCAAGCATATTTTGAAGAGCAACATGCCTTTTTTAATAAAAGATAACGAATTACTTGGTGTTGTTTGTCATGATCTCCTGGTGGAAACCAACGAAATCCATATCTGGATTTTACAAGACTATGTAAACCGTATTTGGGTTAGAGAAACCGTTACTTCTTCCAAGTTTTGGATTGAATTAGATGATATGGAGATAATGGATGATGATATGGTATTAATAGGTCATCAGGCAATGGGGATAATAGGTGATCAAGATATGGAGAATCTTGTGTTTCCGTGTCCTAGGTTATCTAGGGATATGGTCAATGCATTTAACTTTGACATGAAAACTAAAACTTTCAAATTGGTAAGTTTCAATCTGGGTTGCCAGTTTCTGCATTCGGAAACACAGAAGTTTCGTCAAGTTAGGAGTAGTGTTGAAAGCATTTTTCCTTTAAGACAAGAATTTGGCTTTTAAGATAAGAATGAACCATGGATCTCACGATGCAGTAGAAGAAGCTCCATTGGGTAATGGCTATCTCGGATGAAAGCTCTTGGAAATGCTCTTTTGTATTCACTATGCAGTCAGGTTTTTACTTTGTTTGTCTGTTGCATGTAATGGTGGCTTTAAGATTTTTCTAGGATTTCTTATGCAAAGTATTGTTCTGATACCGTATTCTAAGCTTCTATGCTTCAAGTACTGCTTTTATTTTCTTTAATTAACTGTTATGAATATTTGCTTTGAGCCTTTGAGTTATCATGCAAGCAAAATGTTTGACAACATGTTACTGTGTAATTCGTAGATCGAGTATTAGGTGAAGCAAGTAAAATCTGACCCATTTTATCTGCAAACTATCCACACTTCTTACCCAACCCTCCCTGTTTTGATAACTCTATATACACTTCACAAATACATTGGTTAAGGATTTAATATCTACGTAAGCGCCCTGTTTTAGTGCTTGTTAAAAACTAAGAATGTCAAGCTTGCTAAAGATGATGTTTTTGGTATGTTAAGCCGTTAAGGCTCTTATTAATCAGGGTTAAACCTGTAGTTTTTTGTTGAATTATTTGACCTGCCATCAACTTAATGTATTCATTATTCAGTATGTGTAGAATACTTTATTGGGTGTAATAGGATGTGTTAATCAAGTGATTGTTGAATTTTTTTTTAATTTGGAGGACATATATTGAACCTTGTGATTATATTTAGAAGCACAAACACATATGCACATTTACCACATCCAACACATCGCGGCTAACCATAGCAAGATAGATTCATAACTTCAATTTCCATACAGGCTACATCTTATCTCCTTCATCCACCAAACTCCACTTCATTGAAGCCACCACAGGCCACTGAATCGCCCTATCTATCTCTGTCTACGACACAGCCACTTGAACATTAGGATCCTTTACTGTAAATCGATAAGGCCTTTTTAGACGACAACTGCCGACATCGTTATTTTCTCTGTGTTAAGCTATTCATGGAGAAAGATTGATGTGAATCTTTCTTTTGGTATTAGCAGGAGTCATTCATTTTGTGAGGAAAAAACGTAATATTTGCGTCTATGATGTAATATACTTGATGCTTCAATGTCCATATGGATTTTGGCTTTTGCTCCCAGAAAAGAATTTTGGTTTTATATGCTGTTTTCTTATTTAAAGTAAGACTTAAGAGTTATTGATGAAGGCCTTTAATTTCCCACAAGATGATCAGGATCCCCGATATTAATTTTTTTTTTTAATATAAACTAAAGAGTTGTCTGCCGTCTGTCACTTCTGACTTCTTACAGCATTATGTGTTTAATCCCCTGCACCACAAATATACTTTGCACACTACATACTCTTATTGTGTTCGAAGTAATCTTGTGATGTACGAATCAGATCCTACTATATACTGTTAATTTGGTTGAATCTGAAGTTATGGATTAAGATGAAGGCATTTTAGTGTGTGAGAAATTATGAGCTTTTGTTACCAGAAAGCAACTAGGGATTGGACAAAGTTGTGGTGCATTTTTTTTCAAGTCCTATACCAACACCAGGTTTGTGAGAATATGAATGTTCTGTTAATTTTTTGATATGCAGAATAACATGTTCTTTTACTAATATGTATAGAGTGCGGCTCTATGACATCGAAAATCATGAGCATGAAATATGCTACAAACATGTTTTCAATGTGTTTCATGGAGGATGAGGGTAGCCACAGGGTGGTTTGGGTTTTTATAAGAACTCTGATTAGGATTGAACTATGAAAGAATATAGTCCCTTATCACTTGTGAAATATGTGAATTGACCTCAAGTGTCGACCAAGGGCTCTTGGTTTGGAAGGGCTACCACGTGGTGACACACGGTCACAAGTATGGTACCCATGTGATACGTTCTAGACTACACATCGATGGTTGTACATGACGGATCCTGGTGATGATGGTACTATTATTAGAGTGAGCTAGCATGTTAACTTGTCATAATGGCATTTCACTGGCGAGTCAGCAGAATGGTAATCCAACCCAGCTCGGTCTCCTGAACCCGTTTAGACACGTTACACTGTATCCAATCTATCCAACCAACATTCTTGCGACATGACCACATCTCACATTAATTCATTGACATTCATTGACTTTGGGCCTGTTACTTAGGTTAAGTATGTTGTAGAACTCGCAAGATCTGTAGTTTCAATGCCAGGTAAGTATCGGATGGATCTGCTTACAAGACAAGTAGCTTATGTAGGCTAGAGTTTTGGTGAACCAACAGAAATGTTAAATCCACATAATTCTCGGGGAGAGTAGCGGTGCCTACATACTTCGTATTCCATTTGGCCCAAAGGACAAATATTTCCCCAAAGAGCTTCTTTGGCCTCAATTTCCTGAATTTGCTGATGGTGCACTTAGCCACGTAATGCAAATGTCCACTTTATTGTAGCTATCTGGCATGTGAGAAATGATTAAAAAAGTTACTCCATCCGTCCCACCAAATGTGTCCACTTTTAAGTTTTAAAGTCAATTTTTTGCAACTTTGACCTTGAATATCTTTGTTTGTGTTATATAATACTCGATGAAAGTTATACCGATGTAAACATATGTAAAACTTAATTAATTCATATAATTTTCATCAACTATTATACAACACAAACAAAGATGGGATTTACTTAAGCTTACCAGAGATACCAGCAGCCGTGGGAAAAGGTCTTTCTTTTATTAAAAAAAAATTACACAGCCACCGGCACCAATTAGACCTCGATTGTTCAGTAAAGCTTTCCATTACCAATATATTTTCAAAGGATATACATATAGCTCAAAAAAAAAAAAACTAGAATGACATAAAAATCACATACACATTAAGGCATTCCAAGATTGTGTCCAACACCAAGCACCTTTCGTAAAGCCTAAAGCTCACATTATACATCAATAAACTATAGAATCTTATACTAACATTTTATCCAGCACTTGTTGTGTGATTCTGAATGTACCGATAACCTTTCAAGAATGTGATATCGCCAGCTGGGTCGTCAACTCGTCATATGGGTATGGAATGACGGATCTCGGGTTGATAATAAAACTACCAACACCACCTGAAGCGCGTTGTAACGACGGGAAGTAGAAGTAGTTGCCAATTTGATTCTTAACTTGAAAGTTATAAGTCCAGTTCCACTTCGGAGGAATTGAACAATTAGTACCAAGAACACCATCTAGCCAAGAACTTCTCATTTGTAATACACAAGCCCTGTTTCACACAATATACAATCAATCCTAAATTTTAACCATCATTTGGCTTTCGATCTATTCACATTCTTTAATTTGCATTTTAATATGCATTTCCAAATTCAAATATTTAGGCCACTTTGAACAAATTCAAGATCTAAACATAATCTTCATCAGAAACAAACAATCTTCAATCAACAAGAAGCCAGAAAGTAAATTTATTATTATGAATAGAATATAGAGTCCAGATTACACAACAATTATCTAGATATAAAGATTATATCTAGATCAGAATTACCAGAAATAATATCTTCAAAATATGAGAGAAAATATCAAAAAATATAAGCAGAATATTATGAAGGGTTTAAACCCTAATCGACCATCTTGTTGTTTATATACTCCAAGATTTATCTTGACTGCACCCTCTTCTTTTATCTCTTGTCAAAACTGATCCAAACTCTTACATCTTCCAGAATATACACAAATAGCCCTTCAACTTATTTATCTTGTCAAACCTGCATATAACACAATCATGCAATAAGAAAACATGTTTAAGAATAATTTGACATTTCATTTTAACATCCCCCCTCAAATTAATCCTTAAACATGTCTATCAATCCCAATTTATCACAAAGAAAGTTGTGTTGATTTATGCTCAAACTTTTTGTAAAGACATCAGCCACATTAAGTTCTGACTGTATCTTAACAGTGTTTAAAAGACCTGCAGAAATTTTCTCTCTTACAAAATGCAAATCAATTTCAAAATGCTTAGTCCTTTCATGAAACACTGGGTTTGCTGCTATTTGTATAGCTGCCTTACTATCACAGTGAACATCAACAGGAATAGAACAAGTAATACCCAAATCATTCAACAAATGTTTGAGCCAAATTATTTCACAAGTCACTGCTGCTAAAGCCCTATATTCAGCTTCTGCTGAAGACTTAGCAACAGTGTATTGTTTTTTGCTTTTCCAAGAAACCAAAGTATTACCAAAATATATAGAAAAACCAGTGATAGATTTTCTGGTAGTAATACATCTTGCCCAATCTGAATCAACAAAACCAGTAAGTAAGTTATCATTACCTTTCTTGATATGCAATCCTTTACCTGGAGCTTTCTTTAAGTATCTAAGAATCCTTAGACCAAGATCAAAGTGTTCTTGAGTAGGAGCATGCATAAATTGAGAAAGACATTGAACTGAATAACTAACATCTGGTCTAGTTAAAGTCAAATATATCAATTTTCCAATCAATTTCTGATATACAGTGATGTTATCAAGCATTTTACCTTTTTCAGTGAATGGTTTCACTGTTTTATTCATCTCAAGAGGAGTATGCATAGGTTTGCATCCAAGCATACCAAAATCATTCAACAATTCCAAACAATATTTCCTTTGAGAAAGACATAAACCATTTTCAGTTTCTAAAACTTCTATGCCTAGAAAGTATTTTAACTTACCAAGATCTTTGATTTTAAACTTAGAACTTAAAAACATCTTAACATGTTCAATTTCTTTGATACAATTACCAGTAATAACTATATCATCCACATAAACCAAAAGAGCAACAAATTTATCATCAATCTTTCTTGTAAATAAAGAGTAATCAGATTTACTCTGATTGAAACCACATTCAAGTAATGCACTAGACAATTTTGAATTCCATTGTCTAGGTGCTTGCTTAAGTCCATACAAAGATTTATTCAGTTTACACACCATAGAATTATTTCCATTAGAATATCCTTGTGGAATTTCCATATATACATCTTCACACAAATCACCATATAAAAAAGCATTATTGACATCTAATTGAAACAAAGGCCAATTATTATTAACAGCAACAGTGAGTAAGCATCTAACTGTAACCATTTTCACAACAGGTGAAAATGTTTCATCAAAGTCAATACCAACTCTTTGACTATATCCTTTGGCAACCAATCTTGCCTTATACCTCTCAATTTCTCCATTTGCTTTATATTTAATTTTAAAAATCCATTTGCATCCTATAGGTTCTCTATCATGAGGTAAAGTAGTCAAAGTCCAAGTATTATTTCTGTTTAAAGCTTCCATTTCCTCATTCATTGCATTAACCCAATTTACATCTTTAACAGCTTCATAAAAACTTTTAGGTTCAATGCTTTTATTTAAACTTGTAGCAAAACAGAATAGGTCAGGTTTAAGATGAGCATAACTAACAACTTTGTTAAGTGGATATTTAACTTTCCCTTCTAATTGATAATCATTAAGCCTTTTTGAAAGAGTAGTATGCCTAGAAGATCTTCTTAAACCATCATTATTAGTATCAGAAGTGCCCTCAGAAATAATATTATCATTTATATTTCTAACAATAGTTGCAGCCTCTTCTGTTCTGGTAGCTACATTTGGACTGCCACTAGATGAAGTATCTGTGGTAGAAACAGTTGGGCTGCCAGTAACAGAAGGGTTACCATCAATTGTAGAAAAAAGATTCTTGTCTTCCTCTTCATCATTGGGACTTTGATACATGACTTTTTCCTCATTATCAAACAAATTAAAAAAATCTAATTGATTTAAAGAAGTAGGTTTTTTATCACAGTTTTCAGAAATCATTTTGAATGGAAAAATGTTCTCATAAAACTTGACATCTCTTGAGAAAAGAAATGTCTTTCTTTCAAGACTATAAAGTTTATAGCCTTTTTTCACATTAGAGTAACCAACAAACACACACTTTTCAGCTCTAGTACTGAACTTATCATCATTGTTTAAAACAGTTGCAAAACTTAAACAGCCAAAAACTTTTAAGTGTTTTAAACAAGGTTCAAATTTAAACAGTTTTTCATAAGGAGTCAAGCCATGTAACACAGAGGAAGGAGTTCTATTAATAAGATAAGTAGCAGTCAAAATGCATTCACTCCACAAATACAAAGGAATTCCCCCCTGAAACATAAGAGACCTAGCAACATTAAGAAGGTGTCTATGTTTCCTCTCAGCTATCCCATTTTGTTGAGGTGTATAAGCCATAGAAGTCTGATGTAATATTCCCTCATTAGTGAACAAAGAACTGATTTTATTATTCACAAATTCACTTCCATTATCACTTCTAATAATTTTTACTTTAGAATCAAACTGAGTTTTAACAAGTTGAATGAAATGAAATATATTATCATAAACCTCAGTTTTGGTTTTCATAAGATAAGTCCAAACAGCCCTAGTATAGTCATCTACTATTGTTAAAAAATATTTAAAACCCTCTTTACTTGGAACCCTATAAGGCCCCCAAACATCTAAATGTATAAGTTCTCCAAAAATTCTGGTTTTATGTTCACTAAGAGGAAATGGATTTCTGGTTTGTTTAGCTTTATGACAAATGTCACAAGGCCCCAAATGCTTTTCATTAGACAAATTAAATTTTTTGTAAAAAACAGATAAAGCTTGATCAGCAGGATGGCCAAGTCTCATATGCCATAACAATTTAGATTCAAAAGGAGAACTAACAGAATTGCATACCACATTAGAACACATAGGCACATCATCATACACATAAAGACCACCCTGTTCATTACCAGTCCCCAACAACTTCTTTTGAATTAAATCCTGTAAATAACATTTACTTTCATCAAAACCTACAAAAACTTTATTATCTCTAGCAATTTTATGGACAGACATCAAGTTAACACAGTAATCAGGCACAACAAGAACATCAAATAACACAAGACCATTTTTAAGATGCATATTACCAATTTTCTGAACCAAAGCACTAGTACCATTTGGATGACCAATTCTCAAATTTAACTCAGAAATATCCACAACATTAGTAAGATATTTTTCAGAAAATGTCATGTGTTGATTTGCTCCAGAATCAATAATCCATTGAATAATAGATTTCAAAACATAAGAATTAAAATTAAACCAAGAACTTTTCCAACAATAACTACCTGCCATATTAACTTGAGGACCAGAAGAAGAAGCAGATTTGGTTTCCAATAAACTCAACAACTGATTAATTTGAGCTTGTGACAGAGAAGGAACAGAAGTAGAACCATTAGAAGCATTAGGAGTCACATGAGAGGAGGAGACATTAGAAGAAGTGAGAGAATTATTACTATTAAACCTGTTAAAATTACCAGAAGGTCTCTTATTACCAAGTTGAAAGCATCTATCCACTGTATGTCCAGGTTTATTACAATGAGTACAATGAAAATTAGGATTTGGAGGTCTAAAAACTCTTTGAGCATTGTCAAAAGTTCTTCTGGACTCATAGTTGTTATCAAAAGTTTTCTTAGCATCATAGTTTTGACCAGAATTTTTGTTTTTATTAAAACTTGATTTAGCCACAAAAGCATTAGTTGCAGGTTTATCATTTATCCCTCCTCTATGTGACTCTTCTCTTGAAATAATAGCATAAGCAGTTTTAACAGAAGGCAAAGGTTCTCTAGTCAAAATATTAGATCTCACAGACATATAAACATTATCCAATCCCATCAAAAACTGCATTAACCTCATCAAATCATTATGATTCTTAATCTCAGTTGAAGCATCACAAGTACAAGCAGGCAAAGTAATCATAGCATCATATTGTTTCCACAAAGATGTAAGTTTATGATAATATTCAGACAAAGAAGTACCACTTTGAGTAAGAGAATTGATTTTATGATGCAGATTAAAGATTACAGAACCATCTATCTTATCATATGTATCTTTAAGTTCTTGCCAAACAATAGCAGCATTCTTTGAAAAAATCTGACCCAAATACAATTCTTGAGAGACACAGCCAAGAATCCAATTAAGAACAACAGCATTACATCTATCCCATTGACTAGCAAGCACAGGATTATCCACAGATTTCGAGCAAGTACCATCAATAAAACCAATTTTATTCTTAGTTTGCAGAGCAAGTTCCATAGCACATGACCACACTTTATAGTTATCTGTTCCTAACAACTTGAAACCAATCAAAGGTGTACTAACAGTGTCACTAGCATGCAAATAAAGAGGATCACCAAAATCTAGTTTACTAATTTTAGTTTCATTTATATCAAACTCATTTTCATGATCAGAGTATTCATTATGCACAGAAGCAGGAGGTGTATTCACCATTATAACAAATTGTCACAAATCACACAAAGAAGATAAGAAAAAACAGTAACAATCACAGAAACAATCAAGTAATTACTAGGCTCCCCCTTCCTTAGAAGAGGACCACATACATCAAGATAAACTTGATTGCGTAAGCCAAGTAATTATCACAATCAGATAACAAATAATCACACCAACATAATTATTAGGCAGAAACTAAGAGTAGAGAGAAGAATACAATACAGCGCTATCGGATGAATAAGAAACCCTAATTTACTCTGGATTCACTTAGTCCAGAGATAAATCAGGATCAGAAAATATGAACCCTAATTTTAGGGAAAATATCAGAAGCAGCAGCGGAATACCAGAAATTAGGGTTTCAATCTCAAACCCTAATTTAACCGATCAAAAAACCCCAAAACACAAATCTAGGGTTCCTGATGGAATACGCCCTAGATTTGAAATAGATCTAAAATAAATCGAGTCGACGATCACCACAACGAACCTGTCTCTGATACCATGAACAAATTCAAGATCTAAACATAATCTTCATCAGAAACAAACAATCTTCAATCAACAAGAAGCCAGAAAGTAAATTTATTATTATGAATAGAATATAGAGTCCAGATTACACAACAATTATCTAGATATAAAGATTATATCTAGATCAGAATTACCAGAAATAATATCTTCAAAATATGAGAGAAAATATCAAAAAATATAAGCAGAATATTATGAAGGGTTTAAACCCTAATCGACCATCTTGTTGTTTATATACTCCAAGATTTATCTTGACTGCACCCTCTTCTTTTATCTCTTGTCAAAACTGATCCAAACTCTTACATCTTCCAGAATATACACAAATAGCCCTTCAACTTATTTATCTTGTCAAACCTGCATATAACACAATCATGCAATAAGAAAACATGTTTAAGAATAATTTGACATTTCATTTTAACACACTTACCAAGTGGGAAGGTCTTCATCAAATTTATTCCTCACATTGACACGACACTCCCTGTTAGAACCTGAAAATTTTCCATAACGACAAAAACGTACAAGATATAAAATTCATAGCAATGCATATTATTATCAAGAAATATTAATTAATGGGAGTCAAGATACAGATTAAAGCTCACTGACTCCTTGTTTTCTAATCACAAATTCTAGATCTAAAGCTAAAGACACAAATATAAGTATAGCAAAATAATAAAATATATATTAAATAGTCTAGGAAAGAAAGTTATCTGAGTTTGATGATCGAAATACCTACAAATTCAAGATCTAAACAGAATCTTCATCAGAAACAAACAATCTTCAATCAACAAGAAGCCAGAAAGTAAATTTATTATTATGAATAGAATATAGAGTCCAGATTACACAACAATTATCTAGATATAAAGATTATATCTAGATCAGAATTACCAGAAATAATATCTTCAAAATATGAGAGAAAATATCAAAAAATATAAGCAGAATATTATGAAGGGTTTAAACCCTAATCGACCATCTTGTTGTTTATATACTCCAAGATTTATCTTGACTGCACCCTCTTCTTTTATCTCTTGTCAAAACTGATCCAAACTCTTACATCTTCCGGAATATACACAAATAGCCCTTCAACTTATTTATCTTGTCAAACCTGCATATAACACAATCATGCAATAAGAAAACATGTTTAAGAATAATTTGACATTTCATTTTAACACACTTACCAAGTGGGAAGGTCTTCATCAAATTTATTCCTCACATTGACACGACACTCCCTGTTAGAACCTGAAAATTTTCCATAACGACAAAAACGTACAAGATATAAAATTCATAGCAATGCATATTATTATCAAGAAATATTAATTAATGGGAGTCAAGATACAGATTAAAGCTCACTGACTCCTTGTTTTCTAATCACAAATTCTAGATCTAAAGCTAAAGACACAAATATAAGTATAGCAAAATAATAAAATATATATTAAATAGTCTAGGAAAGAAAGTTATCTGAGTTTGATGATCGAAATACCTACAGATCTAGTGGTCGTGGATCTAACAGCCACAGATCTCATCAGAAAATGGTTCTTGTGACCGCTGAAGGACTTTTAACATAAAAAGAAACTTGATTGCTTTTGGTTTAGTAATCATAAATAATATATCTATTTACTAATTACACATATCATCTTTTGAAACAACAAGATGACTTGATAAAAGGGAAGAGATTTAATTGTCTGAGATGGGATAGAAGATAAAGACAATAATGGAGGAAGGTAAAAAGATAAGATAGTTTACATAGTATCTACACGGTTTCCTAACTCAACGTGTAAAAATCTCCGTACTAAATTCTTTACTCGGTCATATGTTATTAACCGTGTATAAATATCCGCGTTATCAATTCTTACACATCACCATGTACACAGTGTATAATAAGATGTAACATAAGCCAACTGTAGTAGTGCAAAATCGTAAAAGATTGACTTTGAAAATTTAAAAGTGGACACATTTAGTGGGACAGAGGGAGTATATTTATTTCCGTAGTAATCTACATTTTCTTTTTCTCTACAAGATGCTTCATTTAGTTTTTTGCATCATTGCATTAACGATACACTTTCATTGCATTACACTTCCATGGTCCTAACTATCTCCCCCTAGCTACCGAAGTAAAGCTGGTAAACTTCTTCTTGAAAAATGCTTGCTGAAGTTACTCGTTGAAGTCTTCGGTAGCTTCTATGAAGTGAAGTGAACTGCTGATTATTGGAAAGCAAGAAAACATAATCTTCCATTAATGACTATGACTAACCGATTATATATGGTTTTATACATTTTAATTGTAATCTATGTTATTAGGAGTTAGTAAAAAGATGGCATTTTTGTAATTTAAACAAAAATTGTACAAGTAGGAAATAAGATGGATATTATCCCAACTTTAATGGTAATTTAGCATGTTGAAAATATTACAGTAATATTTTATTAAGAACTATTATAAAAAGGAGGTGTCATATATCACCAAACATATTTTAAATTATTTGTATAATGAAACACCTTAAAATAGGGGTGTTCATGGACCGGTTTGGTCAGGTTTTGACTAAATCTCAAACCAAACCGGCATTTCCGGTTTTAAAATATATTAAACCAAATCAGACCAAGTATGTTGTCAAACCGAACCAGACCAGACCATGTGAGCCGGTCCGGTTTGGCCGGTTTGACGGTTTCAAATTCTTATTACCCTTTCTTTTATTTCCATATAATCTTATGTACATATGTGAAGATTTGTGACAAAAAGTCATAACGAACACTTAAAATTAGAATGTTTATCACATTATTAGAACGGGAAAGGATTTCTTAAAGTTACCCAACTTGACTAGTCAAGTTGTGTAAATCTTGACCTTTGATTTAAAATCAAAGGTTAAGATTAAAAGATGATTATTTAATCTTAACCCTTGATTTTAAATCAAGGATCAAGATTACTCTAACTTGACCTATCAAGTTATTACTAACTTTAGGGAATCCTTTCCCTATTAGAACACAATATATGTTTGATCCCACATAGTTTAATTAACAAGAAAAATTTTATTTTCTCCAAAAACATACAAGGTCGAAACAAAATATTTACATAAAATATATTATATCCATTTTAGTACAACACGTTATCATAAAATATTATCAAAACGGATAAATATTATCAAGTTTTTATTTCCTTTTCCTTTAAACGGCTAAATATTATCAAAGATTATATGCACATATACTTTTTGGTCTGGTCCGGTTTATGACGGTTTTTTCTTTGTTTAAACCGTAACCGAACCAATGAACCCGATTTTTTAAAACTTAAAATGTCGGACCAGACTTTAACAACTTAATCCGACCAAACCAATCCATATACCCCGGTTTGGTCCGGTTTTGACGGTTTAACGGTTTGATGAACACCCCTACCTGAAAACATGTTTAGTAGTAGATGATTAACAAAAGATGGTGTATAATCAGAAAGCTATCAGGGCTTAACTCAAACGTACTTTTCATTTTATATATAGTGTCAAAGTTAAGTAATGAATTTTTTTATTGCGTTGCCTATCGGAGAGTGCTTTGCCATGTTAGGTCACTGACATATCTTTTTTTGTCTTTATTTGACCCATGGTTCTTCTCTCCCTAAACAATAGCTCTTTCATTGAGAAGTTGGTCATGGGGCTTCAATCATTTATTTAGTTGACTCTGTTAGACCAATTGGATTTGACGTACCAGTAGGTACCAGAGGAGATTGCTATGATCGTTAATGTATTCGTATTACTCACCGCTGTCGCCGTATTGCGCGGGTAACCTTTTAATTTGTTTAAATATGGGCATATGGCAAAGAACTTTCAATTACGCTCATCCTTACTTTCAATTTTTATATAATTGTTTATTTAACCTATATCTATTATCTCTTATAAAAATTATATCAATCCGGTTGAAAATGGTTTTAAAGTTTCACCATATAAAATAAACTTAAATCTTAATTAATACTGACTTTATATAAGTCAAAATTTGTACAATTAACTCGTTTAACTATGAAATCACAAATCTATACGAGAGATGAGAATATATGGCTGTAATGTACCTAGATTATGTATGGAACCCGTCATATGTTAATTTTTTATCGAATTGAAAACACTATTTTTTTATTTTTATTTTAAATAAAAGATCTTCACAATTCACTAATATTACTCCCTAGGATTCATTGTCCCTAGGTATCCGTCCGATCCGTTTTCCCTTTTACAACCAATTGTCGAATTTCCAACGGCAAAAACATATGGAAAAATTGAAAACCCTAACCGAAGAAGAACATGACCACCAAACAACTACAACCAGTATTTCATTACCACGTGAAATCATACAAGAAATCCTTTCAAGACTTCCCGTCAAATCCATTCTCCAATTCCGATCTGTATCCAAACAATGGCTATCCCTCATCTCCCATGATCCTTTTTTCCCCAGACTCCACTTGAATCGCTCTCTCGCCGCCAACCGCACTCTCGCTCATTTCCGTTTACGATTCCGCTACCAAAAAACGACACTTTGATGGTGGGCCCGTCACTCATCTCTTGACAATGCTCCTTATCGTTATTATGAACGTGTACCAACAACATCATCGAATCAACATCTGAATGGGTTAGTCTTGTTTACTTCTAATTCTTTGTGTAGACGATACAGTTTTGCTTTTGTTATAAATCCCGCCACTCGTAAGGTTTTTAAACTCCCTGTCCCGACTATAGACACCGGGTTTGCTCGATGTATTTATTTCTTTGGGTTCCACCCGTCTAGAAACGAACATTCTGTATTATCCATTAGAATGCTTTTTCCTGAGAACACCAATTTTATGGACATGGATGATGACATCATACCAAATGCTATCGAGTTTATGATATATTCTTTGTCGACTAATTCTTGGAGAAAGATTGATGTTAAGGAAGAGGATATTCCTATGGATATTAGTCGCAAACGATGGAGCAATTTCTAGTGTTTGTGTCAACAAATTTCTGGCTTTTGATTTAACAACAGAGAAGTTTTCCACAATTGGCGTTCCTCAGGATGCTATTCCCCAT
Organism: Erigeron breviscapus; assembly: GCA_034093135.1. NCBI lineage: Eukaryota > Viridiplantae > Streptophyta > Magnoliopsida > Asterales > Asteraceae > Erigeron > Erigeron breviscapus. The sequence continues at coordinate 36,373,334 of CM067168.1, forward strand.
GAAATAACAACCATTTGGTTTGATAGTAGCCTGGGCATGAATATTCAAAAAAAGAATTATCCTTACCTTATGGAAATCAGTGGGACTTGTTTGTCATGATCGTGTAGTGGAAAGGAACGAAATGTATTTGTGGATATTACAAGACTATGATAGTCGTGTTTGGGTTAAACAAACTCTTACATTCTCAGAGTCTTGGGCTAATTCCAATGTGATGGGCCCAGTAGATTATGTTGTTGATATGGACAAGATAGTGTTTTCAATACGTTACTTGGAGTGGGATGGGGAGAATATACCTATATATGACATGAAAACTAAAGGTTTTAAGCTTGCACAATTCACTCCCAGTCAGCAGTTTTTACGCTCTAACGGAAGGGTTAGGAGTTATGTTGAAAGCATCTTGCCTCTGGAGAAGAACGAGGAAGGACTTCATTAACATGATAAATTGGGCGCCTTATCAAGTAAGGTTATCGTTGCAGAAGGTTTTTGAAAGTATGTGGTGCTTATCATGCAAATCAGCTTTGCACTTATTTTGGTATTTTGTTGACGGTACTAGTTGATATATGTTTTTTATAAGGTTTTATTGAAGCTTGTAGTTCTGAGCAAATGTGGTGTAGGTAAAATGCTTTTTATCAGCTCTAAGAAATCTAGGATTGTCTTTTATTAATGTTTTGTTTGATTAACTATTATTCACTCTTAAATGATGTTTTCCTTGAAGATTTTTGGGTAGGATGATACATTATGTTGGATCATGAAGCGTATCATGATTTTTAAGTTGGATTAAATCATGACCGAATCCCTCGATCAATGGTTCAATGATATTAACAATGGTAATTGCTTCTGAACTCTTTGTGATTTTATGATCAAATTTAGCATCGTATCGACTTTTTGCTGAATTTAATGCCATATGTTCATGACTTTTTCAAATCCTAATGATGGTGTGCAATGCCTTGAGATTTATCCCAACCTTCATTCATTTTCTTTTTTCTTATTTTCTATTTTGCAAGATTCACAACCTCTACCCACCAATGATCACCACCGCCTCAAAGCCATTATCACCACCAATGTATTTCTTTGTTTGTCTTCCATTTTATGCGATATTTGGGTTGATTGCTTTCTTTGGTCAAGGTTCCCTTTCTATTTGAATTTCTTGAATTTTAACATACTGTAAGATTGCAATCTTTTTAGTAAAAATAGAAAAAAAGGCGCAGATTTTAAGTTTTTAACTGACACCCAATGAGAAATCTTCTGGCCCGGAGAAGAAGTATTAGCAAGTCTCGGATCTCCCTAGAGTCTTCTAACTGGTTCACTGTTGCCTTCATAACCTGTGAAGTTGGCAAAAGTTACGGAACCCCTCTGTTATTAGATGGAACAAGGTCGTTCCCAGCAGTTAGTGCATCTCTCAGGACCATCTTCCAACAAAAGAGAATCTTGTTAATTGGGGAATAGACGCGCACTCCTTCAACAAGACGTCTGGCCTGCTAATGATGACTTAAATGGCTACCACACTAAGGCACATGTACATCCAACAGAAAATCCACAATTTGCTTCCATGATGCTGTCATTCAAATAAGTCACTGCCTCACTGTATTCTTTGGAAAAACAGAACTAGTATCTGCTTCAACAAAACCCCCTTTGCAAAAAAAAAGTTGGTCGACTTATGACCCCGTCGCTGTTGGATCACTAGGTACCACTCTCTCTAAATTGATTGCCAAGCTCGTGCCCAAAGAATTGGTGGATTCTCCTAATTTAAAACAAAACAATTGATGTGTATGAATCAAACCTAAAGGCACAACAAATGTATCATCCAATGTTTCAAGAATTAACAATAGTCATGAGTTTAACAAGATGTTAATGTACATATCCATCGAAAATAAGAGGCCTTCCCTTTTTATGCTTTATTTAAAAGAATAGCAACATAGAAATGGGTAAACTGGGAAGTTTTCTTCTCAAGCTGTTCTCTGGATAGCCCAAACAAGTTAAGATGTCTCTCAAATTGTACAAGTAAAAGTAAGAGTGTGGTGTCAAGTGAGATGATATGAGCGACGTGTCCACTATAATCGCTGCTGCTGGAGAACAAGTTGTTGGCGAGTTGAAATGAACAGGGCGATGCTATTTCCAGTAACGAGAGAAAGCCATGGGTTTGGAAACTGATCTGAATTGAAGAAGGTTTTTGATAGGGAGTTTGGAGATGATATCTTTGCTCTTTTAGCCAGTCCATCATCTGGGTTGTTGATTGCTTTCTTTGGTTAAAGTTTTCCATTTTTTTTTTTTTCCCAAGATGATTCACAAGCACGCATCACCGAATATAGAGATACTAAAAAAGAATAATAATAATCCTACTTAATAAAACAAATCAGTATTTAAAACAATTGAAAACAAACTATTAAACATCCTTAAAGTTAAAAGAATGGAGATACTAAAAAAAGCAAAGCAGGGCAGGGTAATCAAATGGCACTTTCAAAGAGATACTAACTTTTAAGAAAAATCCTAAGCCTTGGTACGAAATTCCTCTTCAGGGGAAAGTTGCTTTCAACATAGCTCCCAACATGATGGACATAAAGGGTGTCAGAGTCGCGAAATCTATGACCGAGAGTCAATTGTATTGTTCTAAATCTTTTATGCTTCATGTCGTATATAGGTACATTCGTCACATCCTTTTTTAAGGTCAGTGGGGAAAACACGATCTGGTTGTTATCAACAGAATGTATCAAAGAGTACCAGAATCCAGTTCTTGCCTTGGATAAAGGGTCGGTTCTCTTAACCCATACACGATTATCATAATCTTTTAACATCCAGATACGCACTAATTTGTAACCATACTGGTAAACTCCTAAGAAGCCGTTGATGTTTATGAGGGAATTCTCACGAACTTCAGAAGCTGTTACCATCATCTCCGCAGGGATGTTAATTACGGAAAAGGTCTCTGTTCTCAAGTCAAATGCCAATATGACATTCTGTTTTGCAAGCATCAGATGTATCACACTATTGATACAGACACTGCTTATCTTTGCTTCGCCCCAATTGCAATCATACCAAATAATACCAGAAGGAAGCAACCCCATATCAATCTTTCTCCATGAATAATCTGACAAAGAGAATATCATAAGCGCCGTAAGAGACTTTGGCCCCAATAATTCAAACCTAATGCTTAAAATCTTGTGTTCGTTTTTCGCTTCATCATACCCAAAGAGGTTATACATAAGCATTGCCTCCGGGAGGTCAAGCTTGTAAACATGACGTGTGGATGGGTTTAAAACGAGAGTGTAATCTTCAGCACCGTATCCACTAGAAGAAGCATATAAGATCAAACCGTTAAGATGTTGGGCTTCGGTGGGTTCTTTCAAAGAAGTAGTGATTTTGTGCGTCTCAAGATGAGTGAGCGGTCCACAGTCACGAGGGGCTGAGAAAAAGTGTCGTTCACGAGTACGTTTATTGTAGACGATCACGAATAGTGCACTGGCGGTAGAGCCGGTGGTGGATTTTGCTTTCTTCTTCGCTAGTCGATCATTATCTGTCGTGTTCTTCTTTGTTGAAGGTTGGATTTTTAGGGTTTCCATGACTTGTGAAAAACAAAGGAAACGGGGGCTACAGACAGGAATAATAATATCCTAATTAGACTCAAACATACCTCCAAATTATTTATGGAAATAATAACCTCAATTCCATAATTATCAATTACACCTTCCATAATTATAGGGTGATTATAATTTCATTAACATTTTTTTGTTATATACAACTATCTATCACAAATTCCCAACCATTATTATTTGTATATGTAGTGAAAAATTGTTGTGAATTTGTTATCACCCATAATTTAATACCAACCTAAACAACTATATACGTGAAACAGATAATTAATCTGTCCATCAACCAAAAATAAAATCTTATTAATCATCAAATAAAGTTCAAGAAATAAGACAGAGAAACTATCATGTTGCCTGACATGGGTCAATTTCAGCTTCAATTGGCGGGCCCGGTTTCGCCCTCACAATAGCAACCTGGATTGTTTTATAAAAAAAACAGGTTGCCTTAGGTAACATTTTCTTGCCTTAACTGGGTAAGTATAAATTCAAAGAAAACGAAACCGTTGATCATTATGAAATTATGCCAAAGCGTAAGGTAACACCAACGGGTCCAAATGGGTGAAGAACTGGTTCTTCATAAAATCAGTAAACCTATTATAAAAAATGCATGTTGACCCGAACCCGTCATGACCAGTGACCCAACCAACGCTCATTTTTCTAATGAATCACACAAAATAGCATAACATCTAATCAAGAAGCAAGTGCTGCCAAATCAATGAAACATAATTAGCTTCTGGGTACCCAAACCGGAAAACTAAATTGCAGTAGTCTCATCATCGAAGTTGTAGTCATTCATCATAAAATTTTATGTAACAAAGCAAAGTTTTCAGAGAGGTTAAAAAAACCATGTCAGATTAGAATTTAAAAGCACTAATACTATTCAAATTATAGTTACTGGTACAAGATCCACTATAATAATGCAACCAACAAATCACATGATGAATCTGTAACTTCAATCATCAAAAAGCACATTATGTTGGCGGTATGTTATAAAATCGTGTAGAAAAAAATATGTTCATCAGACACAATCGGTGCTATATGCAGTTCACACAAGATTGATGCATAATAATTCTAGCATTTATAATGCAAACCTAAGTCAAATACATAATCAAGATGAATCCATCAGAAGAACAGATAACAGTTCTGAAAACAAGAAGAAAAAAAACCCAAGAAATCTCAGAGCAACTGAGCAATAACGTCCAAAGAGGCAACATGTGAATAATAGATCCAAGAAGAGATAATGCAGTAAGTGATTATTTGATTAATGAATGTTCTCTTCATGAAATTTTAGCTGCAGAAAAAATGGCGATGCTTGTAAAACGGACAGGTTGATAATTGGTCGGATCAAAACAAATAACTCTTTTGACCAGGTCAAACAAGTCGAAAAAACATTGCAAAAACATAGGACTTGACTTCTTTTCGTATCCCTAGTACAATTATATTTTCTGCAAAATTCAAATTTTACAACATTAAGAGATGTAAAAGAATCTACGAATCTACAAATATGCATATACTATATTTATGCTTGTTTTTAAACATTTTGCCAAATAACTAAATGCCTAACACTTAGCATAGTACAATAACTATGATAGAAGGAGTGTGCAAGGGTACATGTCAGATATACAAGTATACAACCCGAAATAAATGCCGGTTCATGTTCTAGCATTATATTCCTACCCACCAACTTGGTAATTTGTGCTTCTGTCTGGATATCCCGAGCTTGCAAAACCATCCCTTTCTAACTGACCCTAAAATTACGTACGAACAATTTTGAGAATTTGCAAACTTATTTGATTGAATATACAGGTAAAATTGCATAATTGAGGTCTGTTATGTTTTCTCTAAAAAGGACAAAGTAGTGTTTATGTTTAGATCAATCCGATGACAAATTAACATCAATAAAACGTGTTTGTAGCATACTCTATTAACTCGTAAGGGTATTTATAAATCAGGACAATGCTACAAACTTACATATAATTCATATCAAGTAGATACAAAGTTAAGGAATTCTGAGAGGTACCTTTGGAATTCCAGGTCTAAGATCAAACTAAGGTACTCCCTTAGTCTCGTTCCTGCCATAGTCCACGCCCGTTGTTTACGTTGTCATAGTAGTCACACTATGCAAATGTTGGTGAGAAAACATGTTACTGTGCATACCATTAGATTAACGGAACATTCATGTCTTACATACTTGTTGTTTGTAAAGGACTTGACTAGCGAAGGACTCGACAAACTGAATCAAACTTTGTCCATTCGCTAGGTTCTTTTTTTTGGTAACAAAAGCTCTTAGTTTTAGAACATGACCACAAAAATGTGGGCTGTGATTTGTACACTGCAACATTACTTCGAACAACACACAATAGTCTGTATGTGCAACAGTAAATTCGTGTGCAGGATTAAACACATTGTGCCGAAACAAGTGGAAATAGCACCATTCAAGGTATAATCATTGAGATTAACTACCATTTCCAAAACACATATTAAGTAGATATTGCAACAGTTAAAATGAGCTTAATTGTAATAAAAGTAAAGCATTCACAAATTTATAGTGTCATATATATTTGACATTACTACAGATGGCAAGACTTGATGATAAACTTTCATAATTAAACATCATTTAATGGGAATATCCTACAAAACACACCATAATCATAGACTTAAAAGACCTTCTACATATAACATTTCCCCGTTGAAAGAACCTCGCAGCAGGATTTAGGATCATGAAGTTCCTGATTCATTCGTCATTAAAGGTACAATGCTTTCAATATAACTCACAACTTCATTTAACTTCACGGTTTTGGACCGTAGAAACTGATGACCCAGAAAGTAATGCACCGATTTAAAACTTCCAGATTTCAAATCATACGCGGGCACACTCATCGTATTTCTAGACAACCTTTTCAGGCTAAACAAAATCTCTTCCGCATTACCAGAACCCAACGGAAAAGGCCTGTCTAGATTAACCCAAGACTCAGAAAAAGCAATAGTTTTTCTCACCCAAACACGGTTTTCATAATCATCTAAAACCCAAAGATACATTTCGTTGCTTTCCACCACGCGATCATGACAAAGAACACCTAACAATCCATCAACTTTCAAAAGCACAGGAAAGTTCAACTTCATCATATCCACCCTCTTCCTAGTATACCAAGTAGAATGCTCAAATGCAAGAGCCTCATCCGGAATCATAATTATCTGAAAGTTCTCCGTTCTCAAATCAAATGCTAAAATCTCCATTGGATCATGAAGCATGACGTGTATGACACTATTAACACAAACACTACTTTTAGTTCCAGAATACCAACGATCTGCACTAAAATCAACAGGCAAGTTCCCCCCCACGTCAACCTTTCTCCACGAATAATCCGACAAAGAAAATATCATAAATGTTACAACACCCCTGCTCTAGGGACCAAAACGACTCAAGACCGGGCATTCTAATGTTGAATACCTTATGTTCATTATTTAACTCATCAAATCCAAAGAAATAATACATATAACAAGACATGGGACCAGGTGGATCGGGGAGTTTGTAAATATTACGAGTGGCAGGGTTTATGATGAAAGCAAAACTATTATATTCAACAAAGCCATTACCAGAAGTGAATAAAACTAACCCGCGGAGATGTTCGGCTTCCGTGGTTTCATTATCGGCTGAAGGAGCGTTGTTGACAGTCATGAGATGGATGACGTGGCCACCGGAAAGTGGGGCGGAGAGGAAGTGACGTAAGCGAGTCGATGTGTCGTAATCGTCGATAAATATATATATATATATATATATATATATATATATATATATATATATATATATATATATATATATATATATATATATATATATATATATATATATATATATATATATATATATATATATATATATATATATATATATATATATAATATATATATATATATATATATATATATATATATATATATATATATAATATATATATATATATATATATATATATATATATATATATATATATATATATATATATATATATATATATATATATATATATATATATATATATATATATATATATATATATATATATATATATATAATATATATATATATATATAATATATATATATATATATATATATATATATATATATATATATATATATATATATATATATATATATATATATATATATATATATATATATATATCTATAATACTACATCTATAACACTTAAATCTATATCTATATCAATATATCATCCGATCTATATCTATAATACTTTAACATCATCACATTCCTAATATACATAAATCTTTGATGCCATAACAACTCATCGGCCATCTGCACCACCACGCCGTCGGCCATCTCCCACCACCACACAACGACCATCTTCACCACCACACCGCCTTCATCAATATATATATATATATATATATATATATATATATAGTCAAAAGTTAAAATGAGAACCATATAAATGTCGAGAACTATATAAATATATTAATTATATAATATATATATATATATATATATATATATATATATATATATATATATATATATATATATATATATATATATATATATATATATATATATATATATATATATATATATATATATATATATATATATATATATATATATATATATATATATATATATATATATATATATATATATATATATATATATATATATATATATATATATATATATATATATATATATATATATATATATATATATATATATATATATATATATATATATATATATATATATATATATATATATATATATATATATATATATATATATATATATATATATATATATATATATATATATATATATATATATATATATATATATATATATATATATATATATATATATATATATATATATATATATATATATATATATATATATATATATATATATATATATATATATATATATATATATATATATATATATATATATATATATATATATATATATATATATATATATATATATATATATATATATATATATATATATATATATATATATATATATATATATATATATATATATATATATATATATATATATATATATATATATATATATATATATATATATATATATATATATATATATATATATATATATATATATATATATATATATATATATATATATATATATATATATATATATATATATATATATATATATATATATATATATATATATATATATATATATATATATATATATATATATATATATATATATATATATATATATATATATATATATATATATATATATATATATATATATATATATATATATATATATATATATATATATATATATATATATATATATATATATATATATATATATATATATATATAATATATATATATATATATATATATATATATATATATATATATATATATATATATATATATATATATATATATATATATATATATATATATATATATATATATATATATATATATATATATATATATATATATATATATATATATATATATATATCTATATCTATAATACTACATCTATAACACTTAAATCTATATCTATATCAATATATCATCCGATCTATATCTATAATACTTTAACATCATCACATTCCTAATATACATAAATCTTTGATGCCATAACAACTCATCGGCCATCTGCACCACCACGCCGTCGGCCATCTCCCACCACCACACAACGACCATCTTCACCACCACACCGCCTTCATCAACTTTGCTGTATATATAGATTTGTATATCTTATATATATATATATAATATAATGAATGAGAAAATTTAGCTAAGATATCTATGTGTATATATATACATATATATAGATCTACCACCACAAGCCGCCGACCACCGCACCACAACCTTGTCTCCCTTTTTTTCCGCAACTATTCGGCGCGTGGGTTGTATCCAAGATTGATCAGATGAAGACCTAAATAGAAACAGAAGATTTACCGTTACGGTGGGGGCTGAGGCTGTGCGACGGCGACGGCTGAAGTGGCATCGGGGGTTGGATGATTGCTTTTTATTGCTTACATGAGGATGGAGGTTATTTTGTAGCATTTTCTTGTTTTTCCGGCAATTGGGCGAGAGTCCGGCAGTGGGGTGGCCGAATAAGGAGAGGGAGAGAGAGGAAGGAGAGAGAGAAACTAAGTGCAGAAATATATGCTATACAGTCTTTTTCTATCTTTATAATCTTTATATATAACTAAGAGAGGATATTAAAAATCCTATGTGGCATCTTTATTTATATGACAAATAGGATTTTTGATTAGTTGTAATTTTTCTAAATTTTTGGTATTATTTCATGCCATGTAGATTATATAAATATAAAATATAAATATAATATATGGAAGATCTTATGAAAATATAATAATAACTAGGTTTTTGGCCCGTGCGTTGCACGAGTTAACACAAATTGTTAACGAATAATTCAACAAAATCTCAATATAAAAAAACACTATAAATTTTAGAAAATTCAAGTAAAATGTTAACAAATCACAAAGTAAAAAACATTATTACAATGAAAAATTGTAAATATTAGGGTGAACAAACTCTTTTTCACTTTTTTTTCATCTCTTTCCATCCCCTCCCCATAAGTAAAAAATGTTTAACCATCCCACTTTTTTAAATAGTAAAGTTGAATAGGAGGTTACACACTTCTATATGTTTACGTACACTCTAATAACTTTTTTTCGATAATCAATCTTTTTTTATATAACATGTAATTACTTGAATCAGACGGTAACAAAAGCGACAATTACATAAAGAACAATGAAAAGAACACCAATAACTATCATTTTGAAAAACGTTGAAATGGAAGAGTCGGGATGTAATTGGAGATTGCGAGTGGGCTATTTAGACGGAGTCGGTTAAGACAACGTATTTATCGAATTTGCTCACTCATTATTAAAATTTTGATGATACGTACTTATAATATTAATGAATATTTTATAAACAACCCTTGTTAATTCACGAGGGTTAAATCTAGTTATAAAATTAAATATAGACTTCTATTATATAATATATTTCTTTAAATTAATAATTACCTCACATATTATAAAATTTTAAGAGAGAGATAGACATATAATCACTTAGTGAAGTGAAGGTGTGAGACAACACTACCCAACTTGGGTGTGATCCCTCATACATCAAATTTTTTTAATATATTTTGATACCTTTTTGATTTTTGTGTAAAGTTTAAAAAATGTTGATGTGAGGGGGATCACACCCAAATTGGGTGGTGTTATCTCAAACATTCACTTTTCCCATTAAAAAATTAGTATGTTAAGATAACTATATCTAATTTTAGTTACATGACAGTCACACATTATTTTTTAATAAAAGTGTAATTAATATTAGTGTCTGTTATTAACAATTAAATTCATAAAGAATAAATTTTTTTAAAACTAACAAACCAAGAATATATTAAACTTGGTGTAATAACATCATCTTCACTTTTCTCCTTTTAGTTCTTAAGAGATATATATAAAAAATAAAAACATGATTACTTTTTAGTGAGAATTAGACAAAATCTTTAAAATACAAACTTTTGTTAATTTGGAATATGTCATTAAGATATAATTTGTGATGAATCTTTTATAATAGATTTATGTCATAATATATATTTATTAATCTATACTACTCTATAAAGCAAACTACCCCCTCCCCTTTAAGTAATTAAGATTTTGAAATGACCATATTACCCCTCTTTTTTATTCACTAATTTAAACATCTTCACCTATTTACCTATAATACCCTTAATGAAATAGATTACAACATAGATTCTCCAACCCTTAATGAACCATATTAACCCCTATTACATCAATCAATTTACATTCACCACCACGCCACCACCACCGTCACTCCGCACATTGCCGCCACACTGCCGCCGTCGCCACACCTTCGTCGCTACTACCATCACCGCCGCATCGCGCAGACATCCTTCTAGTCTTTTATATAGATATATTAAGTGTAGTTTAATACTTTTAAGATCATATTAAATATTTTTGGTAAGAACTATTGTAAAAATAATATTTTTAATAATTTTTGAGGGATTTTAAACTAATATTTATAATGTGTTGTAATAAATAAACAAAAATCTCATTGGATCAAGTGGTTTGTGTTTCATACTCAAAGCTAAAGGTTGTTGGTCCTAAGTTCTAACCTATGACTTTAAATTTCTTTTCATAATTAATAAAAGCAGATATTTATATGACTTGGTTGTCCGCATTCATCAAGGTTTACCATTATGTTATCAATCTATGATGAATCTGTGATTATTTATTACAAATAACTTATATTTAATATAGCTATTGATGTAATAGTTAATCTTTATATATAATAAAAGAAAACTGTTATGACATAAGCATTTTATAAAAATAGTTTATGTGTCACCTCTAATTTTTTTTAAAACTTAATTCTTTTTTTGTTTAACTTACTCATGATGTCATAAATATTTTTCTTTTTAAAATTTATTTTATTTTTATTTTTATTGTTTATATGTATTTTTTGAAAACTCTAATAATTTATACATGGTATTTAAATTTCCATTATCTAAATAATTTTTTATAATAGATTTTAAGTTATCCGCATATATGCGGTTATTAAGCTAATTATATTTATTTGAAACATAAGATATACTATCCTGAGATTATGAGTAATATATTTATGTTTGTTGTTTACGCACACTAAAAAAACTTGAAGGTAGTAATATGTATTTTGATTATCAAAACTAAAAAATGTTATATAAATTATCGCATAGATACTTAGGATTAGGCTCAATCAATTTCGTCGTAACTTTAATGCTATATAAATTAATGCACAACGATGGCTCTGATACCATGTAAAATTAATTAAAACTTATATAGATTTTGAAGATAATACGAGATGATTCAACTACAAGTTCACAATATACCGAAATATCCATATGATCGATTGATTAACAAATACAGAAAATAGTTTAATACATAAAGAAAATAGTTTTCTTGAACAAACCCTAACCAAACATTAAAGAAACAAACGATTACATCGAAGATAATTTTGAGAATGACACAACGGTAATAACAAGAAAAGCGGCTAGGGAATGTTGAAGATCCCTAGGGCTGCAGTAGAGAGGTTATATAGCCATCAACAATTTCTTCTAAGTCCTCCATCTTCCTTTCTTGTCTCTTTAAGTCCCTTAAGTCCAGAATGAGTTATAAGTCCCAAATATAGATGAATAACAAACCCGACTGGCAAGTACAACTGATCTTGATGGACAAGTTCAGTTTACGATCCAGATATGGATAACAAGAAACAATTGACTATATAAATAAATGCAAGAACAAATGGCAGAAACTATATAAAGATATATATAAATATATTCAAGTATGTAGCATTGAGACACGTTGTTTTCTTTTCAATGTATTTGATTTATTGATGTATAAACAAATACAAGGATTGTTGCGGAACAAAGATAAACACCCAAGTGTAAATATCTAAACAATCCTGAAATACAAGTGATCTAATTAACTTGGAAATACTCGTAAGTTTACTTAGAGTATATCTCACAAGTTGCAATGCTAAAGTTTCAAGCCTTTTGCAAGTTGTGAGAAGACTTTGTATTTATAGACCAAGTCCATGATGACATGGACAAGATCGTACAAAGTGGTTGTGAGCATTTAAGGAATTAAACCATAATTCCTTACATGCTGCACTTGGAAGAGTATATAAGTCACTTGATGTGACTTATAGTACTAGGTTCCAAACCTATACTTTGTACCTTTTATTAATAGATAAATCTATTAACTGGATAAAGGTGTAAAGTAAAAAGTCTTCCTCGTAATCAGTGTAAAGTGTTGTAAATACTTTACACTGAGATGCTTCAGTCTTCGATCTGGTAGAATCACTCTGATGCTCGCTTCTGAGGTGATTCTCTTCTTCATACTTCAGTCTTTGACTTCAGAATGAATGCTTCAGATTTGTCTTGATCTGAACTGAAGTGAAGCTTCAGTGAAGGAATTCTGAGACATCTCAGAATTCTGTAAAAACGTCTTCACTAAACTTCAAGCTATTTCTGAACAAATTATACATGGTCGATTTTCGACCTAACAAATTCCCCCTATTTGTTCTGAAATAGTGTATGCATCTCAGACTTCTATCTATACATGTTTGTAAGTCTGAAATGCAAGTTTTGTTTAAGTTGTAAAAATTTTCTAAGTACATCTTATAGATCATTGATGTCTCAGAATTTTACTTGTGGTTTTCTAACTTAAACTTATCATCTACTTATTTGTTACAATTGCAACTTGTATATACAAACTGAAATAATAGTTACAAATGTAAATATTTACAAGTACATGATAATCTGAAGAAGAAAACTACTTCTTGGCAGGCCTTGAACCAGAAGGTGCCTCAGTAGGTTTTCTCTTCAGTGGAGAGTGATCCTTTTTGCCAAATAGCCTTCCTTCAATCTCTACCTTGGCTTGCATCTTTTGTTGAATTCTTGCTAACCATGCACCAGTCAAGGCAGACTTTGGCTTTCCTTTCAGAACCTGGATCATCTCCCTGTGCTCAGAAATCCCAAATGTGTGAACTGAAACTTGATTGTATTCTTCAGCAGCCCTTCCTTCTCTTTTCACAACCAAATCAAATAACTTCAATCCATCAGCCTTAGTAACTTCCATATCAATGATTTTGGCTGGATGCGATCGATGGTTCATATAGTGATCATACTGAACCTTTTCATGTTTCCTCTGGGTCTCAGCAGCATCATCAGATATTGGTTTGATTGAAGTATGGACAACATCACGAGAATCTTTCTTTACAGTCCTTGTTCCAGTTCTGGGCTTCGTGGGTGGTCTGAACAACTCTTTCTCTACCTGCAGAACTCCAGCCAGAACCTCTTTCTTCTTTCTGGCCATTTCCTTTTCTCTATTCTTCACTAAGTCCTCAATGGACATCTTGAAGGTGAGATGGTCCAGCTTTTGTTCCAAAGAAGAGTAGTTCACCCCATATTCATAATCGAGCATTTCTTTAACTGCCTTCTGCACTCTTGGATCATGTTTGATTTTCTGAAATCTTTCCAGTGATAGACCAAGAGATGCAGCATCAATGTGATCAAGGGTTCCATACTCTGGTGTTGAACCCTTTCCCTTTCCTTATTCTCACTCCACATGATAAATTGGTTAGAGACTTGCTTCTACAGAGTCTCTAACTTCTTGCTATCAGCATTTGGATCATGAAGTGGATAGCCTTGTTCATCAACATCTTCACCAACAACCAGACCAGAACCCTTAACATTTTTCTTTGTTGGTTCTGCCATCACTGGGGTCTTTCCCTTATCTTTCTTTCCAGCTTCAGATTTCTGAACATGTTCCCCCTGAACTGAGGCACTACCAGAAGGTACCTCAGTTTGCTTCTTGGTTGCTTCAATTATCTCTTGAGTACTAGCAAGCAAACCAATAGGCACACCACTTCCCCCTTTGGGAATCTCTGAAGGCATTCTAGCATATAGATCAATAGTAGATTTAAGTGCCTTCAGTGGTTCCCAACTTTGTTGTTCTAGGTACTCACAAATACCTTTTGCCATTGTAGCAAACTGAGCCTTTAGTCTGAATGAAGAACTAAGGTTCAGTGCTTCTTGATCTTTTAAGTCTTTCAACATCTTTCTGTCTTCTTCAGTGAAAGAAGCAGGGGGAGGAGGAGCAGTGACAGGTTCTTTCTTCAGAAGTGTTAAGATTTCATCTAATTGCTTTGACTGATTCTGAACTGAACCTTCAAGCTTGGAAACTGAATCTTTAACTTCATTCACAGCCTTTTCCACCTTGTCATTTGTATCTTTGGTCAGTTCAGCAATCATCTTTCTAACTTCTTCTCCAACCTTCTGAGAGACAGACTCTGAAATCTGAGCAGCTAGATTCTGAGATAGCTCAGACTTCAGATCTTCCACAATACCAGCACTAATAGAAGTCCCAAGTTCTTTTTCATTGACACTTGGCTTCTGAACCAGCTCATGAACTTCACTTCCAACTGCCATAACCTCTTGCTTCAACAGCTCAACACCAGATGTCAAGTTCGCAACCACTGAAGCTTGCACATCTCTCTTTGTCAATCTGAAGGCTTCTCTGATTGCAGAGCTCACCTTGTTGCACGTCATTACCAACTCATTCAATTTTCCAACCACTAGTCCTTCATTCCCAGCAACTTTGGTCAACTCAGTTCCAAGGAACATCTGAGCACCTTTCATATCAGCCAAGGAGCTAGTGTTGGCAGTTAGAGATTTAGTTAAGTCCTCCACCCTAAGAATAAGGCCTTGGACTTCGGTTTGGGTTTTCTCTAACTGTGCTTCTACGTTGAAAGGAGGTGGAGGTTGTGCAGAAGCAGGAGCCACAAAAGGTAAACTACCAAGCCCTTTTAATACCTTGTTCATTTGTACATCTGTAGGACTCTCAGATTCTGTCTCAGAATCCAAGTCCTTTTCTGAAGGGGCATCATAATTGATCGGTGGTGGTACGTTGTAAATTTGTGGGTGTAGAAATTGAAGTGAAGGAGTGAAAGAAGGATCGGTTACATATGCGGGAGTGGTGCCTGGTGGAAAGATTGGATTTTGGTGAGATGGTGGTGGTGGAACATAAGGCTCATTTCTGGTTGGATTTCTGGGGGAGGAGGAGGGGCGTTTGCGAGGATGAAGGCTGGCTCAGAATCAGATTGATTCGCCTCCAATAAGCCCTCATCAAACTCAAAGTCAGCAAGAGAATCGAGATTCTCCTGAGGTAGCTCATCGTCATCCCAGAAAGCATTCACTTTTGCGATCTGGTCAGATATGCCCTGGTTTGGGTCACTAGTACCCTCACCAGATTCTGGTTCAACAGCTGCAGCAGCAGTTGCATCGTCACCAGATTCAATGATTTCAACCGTAGGTACACTAACGGGTCCCACATTCTTTTGTGGCCCACTTAGTGACCTTTCTGAACCAGCTAGTGTGGCTGAAACAGTTTTAGTAAATACCTGAAGCATAGCAGAGGAGAGTTCAGGCTCATCTTCAGTAATAGTTGCCTTTGAGAAATCTCTGCTATACTCTGGTACAGAAGCTTCAGGTCCAGCTTGATCATAAGCTTCTCCAAGTATATCCATAAAGCACAAGCTCAGAAATCTTGGGAATGCAACATGCAGACTTCTCTTCCCCTTTAACTTTGTAATCAACTGAGAGAAGAGAATCTCAGCAAAGTCCACTTGCATCCCATTCCAGATATAATACCCCATCTCCACTTGGGGTAGTGAAAGTTGGTCCAACCCTCCATGGTTGCCACCAAGACTTTCCACGATTTGTGTCCAGAAGAACCTCCAGCAAATACCAAAACCAGACATGAAAATGTGTCCAGAGGTCTTCAAGTTACCATCAGCATCCTCCATATCACCATGACCAGTGGCGACTAGAACCTCCCTGAAATTGACTCCTTTGAGTCTTTTAACAAACACCTGGGGAGGTTCGAGGTAGTTCAGATGAAGGGAAGTTCTGAACCCCTCAAGAGTGATGACACACTTCTTGGTGCCTTCATTTAGAGTGAAGGATATAGATTGTTCATCCTTATTCACCACGGCAGTGTACCAGAATTCAAGCAAGTATCGATGATACATTGCTTGCGGATTAGCGGTCAGCGCATAATGGAAAGGGGATTGCTCCCAAAAATTGTTTATTCTTCCCATTAAGGTTTCAGATTTTACATTCAATTGAGCCAAAAAGTTGCTCATGTTGAATCGGATTTGGGATGGAGTGAAGTTCTTAGGCCATTGAGCAGATGTTTTTACATCATTAGAAGGAGTGTATTCAAAGTTTATGAGCGACTTATGAGACATTTTAGGATTTGAAAGTGAAAGTGAAAAGGAATATGAAGAGTTATGAATTTTGAGAGTAAAGATGAGAGAGATTGATGATTAGAGAGTAAATGAAAAACGAAGTAAATGAAAGAATGAATAAGGAATTTGTATTTAAGATGGAACAAAAAGGATTTTTCCAATTAAAAACAATTTCTGGGGTCAAGTCCGCATTTAATGCAGAGACGTTTGAGGGACCCCACCCTGCACACTTTTTCAGTAAAAGTACTCATTTTCTTCTCTTTTTAC
This sequence comes from Erigeron breviscapus, assembly GCA_034093135.1. NCBI lineage: Eukaryota > Viridiplantae > Streptophyta > Magnoliopsida > Asterales > Asteraceae > Erigeron > Erigeron breviscapus. Next base: position 36,391,065 of record CM067168.1, read on the forward strand.
GGCGCCACTTGTGTGACACATAAGCATGACCAACGTAAGTTTAAAAACATAGTATAAAATAGGCCACGTGTACACACAACTGACCAAGTATCAAAAATATCTTGAAAAGATTTTTGTATTTCAGTGATGACTAAACAAATTCTGAGCATGGTCAGTTCCAAAGAGATCTGAGCCATCTCAGTCAATAAAATTCAACTGAAATATTTTGATATTCTGAAGTGCTTCAGTTAAATACATTTTTCTGAGCAAAAGGTTCCCCCTCAAAAATGAAGGTTTATTTTATAATTTGAAAAATGTTTAACATTCCCCCTGAAGTGATGATCCATGAATTAATAAGTGCCAAGATAGTATCACAAAGGCGTTCGATAGCTAGGCGAGCAAAAATCACATGGATCGCTCAGACTGGTGAACCAGATCAGTGTCACTGAGGCGTTCATAACAAGATTACCAATCTAAGGATTTAACATACCCAACTCACTGACTAGATGTTTAAAGGTTTTGACATCTAAAGGTTTTGTGAAAACGTCAGCGAGTTGCTTATCAGTGGGAATAAAGTGCAATTCTATATCTCCTTTCAGAATATGATCACGAATGAAATGATACCTGAGGTCGATGTGCTTGGTTTTTGAGTGCATCACAGGATTGTGAGATATGACAATGGCACTAGTGTTATCACAAAAGATTGGAGTCTTTGTGTAAGTAACACCATAATCAGTCAGCTGGTTTTTCATCCATAGAATCTGAGCACAACAACTTGCAGCAGAAATGTACTCAGCTTCTGCAGTGGATAGTGATACTGCAGTCTGCTCTTACTAGTCCAGCTTACTAATTTGCCACCAAGGAAATGACACCCACCAGTGGTACTTTTCCTGTCTATCTTGCAACCTGCATGATCAGAATCTGAATAACCCATTAGATCTAGACTGGAGCCTTTGGGATACCAAAGACCCAATCTGGGGACACCCTTAAGGTATCTGAAGATCCTTTTAACAGCATTTGCATGTGCTTCTCTGGGATCAGACTGAAATCTAGCACAAAGTCATGTTGCAAACATTATGTCTGGTCTACTTGCAGTTAAATACATCAGTGAACCAACCATACCACGATATTTTGTATGGTCCACTGGTTTTCCATGTGGATCAGAATCCAAAGTTAATGGAGCAGAAATAGGAGTATCTTTTGATGAGACTGAATCAAATTGATATTTCTTTAATAAATCTCTAACATATTTTTCTTGGTTTATAAAAATACCATCTTCATTTTGTTTTACTTGAAGTCCCAGAAAATATGTTAGTTCTCCCATCATACTCATTTCATACTCAGAAGACATGATTTTTGAAAATTTTTCACACATCTTCTCATTAGTAGAACCAAACACAATTCATCAACATAAACTTGTACTAAAAGGATATCACTTTTATCATGCAATATGAATAAAGTTTTATCGATTGCACCTCGTTTAAAACCATTTTTAAGAAGATGTTTAGTAAGAGTATCATACCAGGCTCTGGGTGCTTGTCTCAGACCATATAAGGCTTTGTTCAGTCTGTACACCCAATGTGGTCTTTCTTCATTGATGAACCCTGGTGGTTGATGCACATACACTACTTCTTCTAGTTCGCCATTCAAAAAAGCACTTTTGACATCCATTTGATAGACTTTAAATTGATGATGAGCTGCAAAAGCTAATAATATTCTGATAGCTTCAAGTCTAGCAACTGGTGCAAAAGTTTCATCAAAATCTATTCCCTCTTCTTGTGCATATCCCTTTGCAACAAGTCTTGCTTTGTTTCTTATGATGTGACCATCTTCATCCATCTTGTCCCAATTGGTTCCTTCTTCAGGTTACTGGGACAAGGAACGAGTTCCCATACATCGTTTCTTTTAAACTGGTTGAGCTCATCTTGCATGGCTTCAACCCAGCTTGGGTCTTGCATAGCTCGTCAATCTTCTTGGGTTCAATTAGAGATAAGAAGCTGACGTATAAACATTGATCGCTTGTGGCTCTTCTGGTCTGAACCCCTCTACTGGACTCTCCAATAATTTGCTCGATTGGATGTGCTTTTGTCCATTTAGAGTATTGACCAGGATGAGAAATGATATCAGTGCAAGAACTTCTCTGAGTAACTTCAGGAGGAGCTTCAGAAAATACATCTTTCAGCTTCTTCTTCTTCCTGCATATCATGACTTGCATCATGAAATTCTTCAGATTGAGGTTGCTCAGTGGAACCTGATATCATAGGAGAAGCAGCATATACATCTGATCCAATAGTTAGTTCAGAAGGTAGTTTGAAACTAACTGGAGGATAAAATGGAATGTTGCTTGGCTTGTTTATTTCTGGTTTCTGAACGGAGATGTTCAGAAGCATGTTCAGGTGACTGATCAGTTTCAGCAATAGGATCAGAATCACCAAAACTTATTGGACTTTCTGAGGGTGGTACAGGAATGGAATTTTTAAAGATTGCAGAATTGGATTCATCAAGGTAACATGAATTGACTCATCAACCTTTTCAAGTCTCTTGTTAAAGACTCTAAAGGCTTTGCGATTTGATGAATATCCTAGAAAGTACCCTTCATCAGCTTTTGCATCGAATTTTCCAAGCTGATTAGAGTTATTCAGAATGTATATTGGACACCCAAATACATGGAAGTATCCAATATTAGGCTTTCTATTTCTGAGTACTTCATAGGAGGTCTTCTTGTGTCTTTTGACATAGACAGATCTGTTCTGAGTGTAGCAAGCAGTTGCAACAGCTTCAGCCTAGAAATTCTTGGGAAGACCAGATTCATTCAACATACTTCTAGCAGCTTCAATCAGCGTACGATTCTTTCTTTCTACAACACCATTCTGCTCTGGTGTGTGTGCTGAGGAAAAGTTCTGAGATATGCCAGTTTCAGTGCAGAAGGACTCCAGAGTGGCATTTCTGAATTCAGTGCCATTGTCACTTCTGAGCTGATAAACTTTTCGCTTGTACTTGAGCTCAATTTGTTTGATGAGAGCAATGATTTCAGCAGCAGCTTCACTTTTGGATTTGAGGAAAATCACCCAGCAATATCTTGAATATTCATCTACGATGACAAGGGTGTACTTCTTTCCTGCTCTGGTCTGAACATTCACTGGTCCAAAAAGGTCCATGTGAAGCAAGTGAAGAGGTTCAGTTATACTAAAGCTTTGCTTTGTCTTGAATGAAGCTCTTTCTGCTTACCCATTTCACAACCTGGACATGGCTTGTCTTTATTGAAAGACATAGAGGGTATCCCATCAACAAGTTGTTTTCTTGACAACTTATTAATGTTCTTGAAGTTCAGATGGGATAGTCTCTTGTGCCACAACCAATTTGTGTCTTCATCAGCCTTTGTGTAGAAACATTGTTCAGAGATAGATGGATTCATATCAATGACATAAATGTTTCCTTTCCTTGGTGCAATCAGTACCACCTTTCCATCTCTGTTGAATATGGTGCCTTGTGAAATATCAAATAAACCTTGAAGCCATCATCACATAGTTGACTGACACTGATCAGGTTATATTTCAAACCGTTCACATATGCAACTCGTGTGAATTTGACTTGACCATTATTCACCACACCATATCCCTCAGTTTTTCTATTTCCATCATTTCCAAAAACAATTGAGGGCCCTTCTTGCACCCTATATTCCTCTAGCAGGGTCTGATAACCAGTCATGGTTCGGCCAGCAGCACTGTCCAGAAACCATATATTCTTCTTTCGGTCTCCCTGCACACAACCAAAGATTAGTTCTTTTTGGGAACCCATCTATGGATGGGTTCACTAGACTCTCCCTTAGCAGTCTCAGATTTCTTTGGCTTGTAAGGAACAGAAGGATCAAAGGGGATCTCAGTCATAATTTCAGATGACATAAAAATTGTTGGTTTGATGGGGTGCTCAACCTTTTTCTTCTCAGATTTTAGCTTGATTTGTTTGGAAAAAGGTTTTGCATTTTGTTTAGGTTGAAGAGGAGTGGTTTCAACATTTTTTAAACGTGCATTACAACTCTGCACTTGTCTAGCCAATAGTTGAAATTGACTTTCTAACCTTAACAAAATAGATTCTTCATTAGACACCTGAGCCTTACCAGAATCTGAGGTAAAAGGCTCAGTGGGGGAGATGGTTTTCTTCTTCTTTAGCCTTTTGGAACCTTAGATGAAGTCTGAGGAGATGGCTTTTTGTTTTTAGCCTTCTTTTCTGAAACAGTTGTCTGAGCTGTTTCAGAGTTTCCCTCAGATTGTTCCTTGACCTTATTAGTCACAATTTTCTGTTTGCCAACTTTAGGAAAAATAATTTCCGGTTTCATTTCTTTTGGAAGTGCATCTAAATCAGTGATTATAGATGCCATGTGAAGATCACCAGATTCATATGCTGTTTTTTGATTTGCAAAAGTGTTTTTAATTGCAGCATCTGGTTTTGGTGCACTCATCCAAGATTTGATTTTTTTTCTTTTTCAAGGATGGTTTTTAGTTCTTCTTTTTCCAACTCTAAAGTGGCAACCATTGATTGATAACTTTTTAGGGCCAGATGAACATCTTTCAGTTCCTTTAGTCTGGCCTGACTGGCGTTCAGTTCAGAAGTATTGTTTTCAAACATTTTTAAGCTTTCTGAACGCACTGTCTCAACAAATGAGATGTCAGCCTCTAAAAGAACCAAAAGGTCCATTTTGTGTTCCTCATCTTCTTCATAGCCAAAATTACTGACCTTTTTCATCACTATATCCACCCATCGACCAGATTCAACATCCGTTTTGACCAAATGACCTTGGTCTTCTTGTGCCATGAAACACATGTCCCTAACTTCCTCCTCATCATCAGATGATTCATCAGAGTCTTCCCACTTTTCAGTTTTGGCAATCATACAACTGTTGCTTGAGTTGTCTTGTGCCAAGAGAGCCATATGTGCCTTCAACTTCTTGTATTTGGCCTTATAGCTGTCATCAGACTTCTGAAAAATAGAATGGTTAGGAGCATATTGTGATGATGAAGGTTGACTAGATCTGCATTCCTTCATGAAATGTCCTTTCTTGCCGCATTTAAAGCATTCAAGATTGGACTTATCAATAGAAGCGCTGGAAGCAAAGGTTTGCCAGATCGATTTGATTTGGCCTTAAAACGATTGAACGTTTTAGCCAGCATGGCAACCAGATCATCATTGTCATTCTCATCACAATCATGAGTGACATTGGCAGAGACACCAGTTTTTAACATTTGAGAAACCATCTTCTTCATCGAGTCAAACATATCACTCTCAGAAGATAGTAGAGCAGTACTTTGTGGTTCAGAATACTGAACCGTACCAGAACTGGTAGAAACATGGTTCTTGGCATCCTGCTCAGCCAAAGCTCTTTCAGCTTTGTTCTCTTCAGTATACCTAAATGCTCCATAAAGGGAAGCAAGAGTATGACTGTGCAATGTTTTGCCTTGTCTCAAGACCAAGATTAAATTTTCCCATTTAGAAGGTAAAATGTCACAAAATTTTTCCAACAAAATTTCTTTGTCTTTGGTTACACCCAGGGCTTTCAGTTGGTTTACCAGATTTGTAAACTGCATAATCAATTTTGTAGCTTAGTGTCAAGTCTACAAGTCTATGATCTTCCTCAGACCAATGATCCTTCTCCTTAGGTGACTGCCTAGGAGTCCCATCGGCATTTCTGACAACAGTAGAAGCATTCATAAGGACAAAGGGTCCTTCTTTTAAAATATCTGGTAAATGTCTCTCAACACCAGCAATATACTTAAGCATGCACGCTTTCCACGTTTGAAAGTTTTCACTGTTCCCATCAAACTTGGGAACAGGATTATTTGGAAAGTGTACGTGAACATTGTGTGAAGGTATATTGTTGTTGATGATAGGGGGTGGGGTAGCATTATTAGGGTCAGGTCGTTCTTGTTCAAAGTCAGCCATCTATGCAGATCAAAGGTTAATGAATTGATATAATTCAACCTTGCTGCTCTGATACCAATTATAAGTCCCAAATATAGATGAATAACAAACCCGACTGGCAAGTACAACTGATCTTGATGGACAAGTTCAGTTTACGATCCAGATATGGATAACAAGAAACAATTGACAATATATAAAATGCAAGAACAAATGGCATAAACTATATAAAGATATATATAAATATAATCAAGTATGTAGCATTGACACGTTGTTTTCTTTTCAATGTATTTGATTTATTGATGTATAAACAAATACAAGGATTGTTGCGGAACAAAGATAAACACCCAAGTGTATATCTAAACAATCCTGAAATACAAGTGATCTAATTAACTTGGAAATACTCGTAAGTTTACTTAGAGTATATCTCACAAGTTGCAATGCTAAGAGTTTCAAGCCTTTTGCAAGTTGTGAGAAGACTTTGTATTTATAGACCAAGTCCATGATGACATGAACAAGATCGTACAAAGTGGTTGTGAGCATTTAAGGAATTAACCATAATTCCTTACATGCTGCACTTGGAAGAGTATATAAGTCACTTGATGTGACTTATAGTACTAGGTTCCAAACCTATACTTTGTACCTTTTATTAATAGATAAATCTATTAACTGGATAAAGGTGTAAAGTAAAAAGTCTTCCTCGTAATCAGTGTAAAGTGTTGTAAATACTTTACACTGAGATGCTTCAGTCTTCGATCTGGTAGAATCACTGATGCTCGCTTCTGAGGTGATTCTCTTCTTCATACTTCAGTCTTTGACTTCAGAATGAATGCTTCAGATTTGTCTTGATCTGAATTGAAGTGAAGCTTCAGTGAAGGAATTCTGAGACATCTCAGAATTCTGTACAAACGTCTTCACTAAACTTCAAGCTATTTCTGAACAAATTATACTTGGTCGATTTCCGACCTAACATGAGTCTTGAGCATCTTTGGTCCTTCAACTTCTCCAAAGTATAAACCTGCACAAAACTATTTAAGTAAGAAAGGGATAAATGTGCATAATTAAGCTATCCAAATAACACCCCCCTATAGCTTAATTATGAAAAACATCATGAAGACCAAATTTATTACAAAGAAACTGGTGTTGACTGATTGAGAGACCTTTGGTGAAAATGTCAGTCACATTTTCTTTAGAAGGGATTTTTACAGTTTCAATTATACCATACCCAATTTTCTCTCTTACAAAGAAGAGATCAATCTCAAAATGCTTAGTCTTTTCATGGTACACAGGATTGGCTGCAATCTAGATGGCAACCTTACTGTCACAAAAAATTGGAACTGCAGTGTTCCTTTTTATACCAAACTCATCCAGAATCTTAAGAACCTAAATAATTTCACATGTTATAGTAGCTAAAGCTCTGAATTCAGCTTCAGCTGAAGATCTGGAAATGGTGGGCTGCTTTTTACTTTTCCAAGAAATGAGAGATCCACCCAGGAAGAGGGTGAACCCAGTGGTGCTCTTCCTGGTGGTGATCTTCTTGGCCCAATCAGAGTCAACAAAACCAGTAAGGGAGAGATTGGTGCCTTGTTTAAACAAGACACCTTTACCTGGGGAGCCCTTGAGATATCTAAGGACTCTCATAGCAAGCTTTAAATGAGATTCAAGAGGATCATGCATGAATTGACTGAGAATATGAACAGCATAAGCTATATCAGGTCTAGTGAGGGTGAGATAAATTAGTTTTCCCACAAGTTTCTGATATCCACACACATTTGACAGTGGCTTATCACTGTCAATATCATCAGATGGTTTAGGATTGGGTTCAATAGGAGTTTGGGCTGGTTTGCAACCAAGAAGCCCAAACTCAGAAATAAGGTCAAGAGCA
>CM067168.1:36399841-36516442 GCA_034093135.1 Erigeron breviscapus
TTATATTGTCATAATGTTTGATCACCAACTGTTTGATTAAATGCCAAGATGAATTTTTCGAATTCTTTTGATTGCTATGATGTTTTAATTCATGTTTTGATGAAGATAGATGCATGATTAGGTATTGTATGTATTGTTTATATGATTGTATGGCTTAATCTGCATGAGAATCAATGTTTCTGGGTGTGATTTGAACAAGGGCTGGGTATATATTAAGTTTTGATGAAAAGTACCATTTGCAGAGCATTTTGCTCGGCAAATGGGTACTTTGTTCTTGATCATCGTCAAATCATCATAAAGTTTGTTTAACATGTTTACTTGGTAATCTCAAACAATTTTTTGGATCAAAAGTGTCATTTGCAGAGCTTTTTGCTCGGCAAATACTTGTTTTTATCAAACCAAATGTTTTTCACCAAGTCATGAAAACAACATAATGCAGAGCATTTTGCTCGGCATTCAAGCCTTTTTGGTTTTCAAAATAATCAAGGTTTTAAAATCAATTGTTTGCAGAGCTTTGAGCTCGGCAAACAAGCCATTTTGAATTCCAAAATTTTTTTCCCAAGTATGAAAACAACTGTTTGCAGAGCAGTTTGCTCGGCAAACAAGCCATTTTAAATTCAACTGTTTGCAGAGCTCCTTGCTCGGCAAACAGGCCTTTTTTGATTTCCAAGTCTTTCAAGCCTTAAAAACCACTGTTTGCAGAGCTCATTGCTCGGCAAACAGTGCTTTTTGTCCAAAATTTTTACAACTTTTAAAAATAACTGTTTGCAGAGCATTTTGCTCGGCAAACAGTACAAAGTAAAAATTTTCACCAAGTTTCTAAAATCAACTGTTTGCAGAGTATTTTGCTTGCTCGGCAAACAGTACAAAGTAAAAATTTTCACCAAGTTTCTAAAATCAACTGTTTGCAGAGTATTTTGCTTGGCAAACAGTACAAATTGAAAAATTTTCACAAAGTTTCTAAAATCAACTGTTTGCAGAGCATTTTGCTCGGCAAATAGTACAAAATGAAAATTTTTCTCAAATTTTTTTAAATTCAACTGTTTGTAGAGCATTTTGCTCGGCAAACAGTACAATTGAAATTTCACATTGAAATTTTTCTTTATCAATTGACAACATTTTTGTTGTTCAATAATAGAAAATTTCATACATTTCAAAGGAGTTGATCTTAACTGCTCATTTGCAGAGCTTTGAGCTCTGCATTTACATATTTCAACTCCAAAACAAATCAAACTTTTTCCTAAACCTATTTTTGGGCAAAATTTCAAAATGTGCTATTTGCAGAGGTTTTAGCTCTGCAAACAGTACAAATTAGAATTTCAAATTTTTTTTTTATTTTTTTTTATTTGTTTATTTCCTCTTTCTTTTCTCTATATTTTTTTATTATGATTAGTTGTGTTATGTTAAATGTATGTATGTATGTGTGTATATTTTGCTGTCTATATAGTTTTTCATAAGTGTTAGGGTAAGAAACAAGGTATCGAACGCCTTTGTGTACTACCTTGTTTTCTTATCTTTTAATACTTATGTGATCCTATATATTGTGATGTTTTGTATATATGTTTGAGTGAGATGCAAGGTATCGAACGCCTTTGTGTACTACTTTGTTCTCTCATTTTTAATATATATGCAAAACATTGTCTGTGTTATAAATGTGTTTCTTAAAAGTTGGTATATTTTGTTATTTTTCTGTTCTTAACATGTATTTTCTGGTCAAAAACTTTGGTCAGTTTGTATTAAACAGAAAAATAATAAAGTATCAAGATGGCAATGTTCAGAGAAGGAGATTAATGAAAATGCAAGCCAATCAAGCACTTACATATTCCATTTGCTTGCAAATTTCCGATAATTCCAGAGATTCTCAGCTATCATCCACTGAATAATGCATTGACTGGAGGTGCAATTGTACCTGAGAAGTATGTATTTGAGCTGTGGAATCTATTGAATATGTGCGAGGAAGTAAAAGGCACAACACAGCAGAATACTTCAAATTTTCTCTGGAATCAGAAACTGAAATCTTCAACTGTAGATTATCTCTGGATGAATTTAGAACAATCATTGGATTTCCTGTTCTAGAAGAATACGAAGAACTCCCATCTGTTGAGGAAATGTTGGCAGGAGTTCATTCGTTGGGTTATGCAGGAGATTTGACAACGATGAGAGATTTTCGAAGAAGTAATGTAGCAACTCTTTGGCATACGATGTACAATATTCTTTCAACCTGCTTGATGCCATCCCAAAAAGGACTTGATCTGATGACAAAAGATTCTTTGTCAATCTATTATGCAGTCACTCACAATGTGCAGTGTGACTTTGCGAGTATAATCTGGAAAAAGCTGATTCAAGTTGTTAAGGGAAAAGATAAACAAGACAGAAAGTATATCCCGTTTATCAGATTTTTCACATTGATTGTTGAAGATGCTCTTGATATGCAGAAGAAATTCCAAGGTTGGAAGATAGCTTTAAATGTGTGATTGCTTTATATAAATCCAACTTGAGAGGCACAAGTTGTGAAACCGTAAGACCTTTTCCGATTCCACCATTTTTGATAAACCTGGTTCCTGCTCAGAGTCCTCACCTTAGGGCTTATCTTGAGTGGTTAGTCTCAGCTATGGGGTCTGAAAGCCGACAGACTCCTTCCCAAGCTGAGCATAGGTCGCCAAGTGAGGGTCCTAGTTCGTCAAAAAGAAAAAGAGGGGTTAGTGATGAAGGGGCCTCTGAGCAGAGGAAAAGAAAGTCAAAGACAGTTATGTTTGAGCAAGATGTTGCTTCACCTAACTATTTCTTCACACTCTATTCTCACAATCTACCCAATCAACACCAACTCAACAACCAACCGTTCCCCTTTCACAATCTTCACCTTCGCAATCAACACCTTTACCATCCGTTGTTTCACCGAATCCACCATTCTAACACCACCTCGATCAATTGCTTCAATACTACCTGATGAACCAACTCCACCACCAGGTAGACGACTTAAAATGTCTGCTAGAAGTGTCCTAAAGCAGACTTCAAAAAAGAAGAAATCAAAAAGAAAACATAAGTCGTCTAAATCTGCAAGACAAAGACTTGAATCAACTTCAGCAGATGTGAATGAACAACCTGATGCCTCAGCGGAGTTTGATGTTGACCAAGCAACAAGAATTGTGCATAATGTTGAATCTGATGTTGAGACTGAGCATGTTAGCACTGGAGATGATGTTGTGCTGGAGGAACAAGGCGGGACTGAGGGAGGAGTTGAAAATACCAGAGAGGATGTGCGGTCCGGGTTAGGACAAGGGCAAAAAGAAAAAGATGGCCTCCATTAGTTCAAACAAATGTGTCTAGCCGGGTTGTTTACCCTAGGGTAGAAATCGAGAACTGCCCATTCTCGTATGCACCAACCTCTCCCAGCCATTCTGACTCCTCACAACAGGAGTTAGTCTCAGAAATGCACGGGATAAGCCACGCTCACCACACTCTCCTCATTTGGAGGATGAGAGTGTTGAAATTAGAGAGAGGACCAGCCCCACCTCTCGCCTTCAATTCATGCACAAGAGTCTAGATCTCCTAGGCACAGGAATCACAAGCCCAGTTGAGTACTGGTGCCGGAACAAGCGGAGAGGGACCCACTTTGTGTGACCCTCAAGGACAGCTTGGAAATCCTGCCTTAGCTAACATCACGCCAAGCTTTAGCCGCAGGTAACAGTCCTCAGACCGAGACTGGGAGCAGTATGAACGCCGTAGTGACACTGCTGTTCCTCAGGATCAACCTGAGACTGTATTAACGGGCATTCTCAGTGACCCCGGTGTTGTTAGAGGTGTTGCCCAACAACAAGTCCAGGACAGTGATTTATCACAGTCTAGGACACCAATTGATTCGGGTTGCAAAACCCATGAATCTGAAACTGCTGGTGAGGGTATAACCCGAGGATCCGCAGGAAATCCTGAATCAGCATCGCTGAATTTAGGTCACACCACAAGTGTGCCAACAACCTCCGGGTTGGATCCTCCACATCAAACACCAACACAAAGAATACCAACACCAACTGAAAATCCATCAACATCAACAAATCTACCAACCAAAGACTCTGCTTGTGAAGTTTTATTGAATATCTTAAGGTCTGAAGGGGATTTGTTGACTGTTACTGAGAGAGGAATATTGAATGCTCTGGAAGTTAGAGAAAGAGAACTTGCAACAGAAAAACAACTCAAGATCTTACAAGATAAAATTGAGAAGGAAAAGGCTGAGTATGATGCTAAGCTTGCAGCTTTTGAGTTAAGATTGATAGCTTTAGAATCTTGCCGACCGGCCTCGGTTGCTTCTCGTCGGGATGATCCTGATTCTGATGATCACCCCGAGGGGGAGAACCAAGGAGAAGGTCAAGCGAACATTGATAATACTTCGGCAATAGTTGAAGGAAATGTTGGAGATGTGGTGATGGAAGAAAGAGCTGAGGATGTGAATGTTGAAAATGTTGAGAATGTTGAGAATGATTCTTTGAATGATGAGATTAGAAGAAGGTTAGTTGAAGTTTTTGGAGATGATTCTGATGAGGATGATGATGAAGATAATGAAAATGTTGTTGAACATGAAGATGAAGGGTATGTGATTGAAGATTAGATAGTTGAATATGCTGAGAGAGATGTAGATATTGAAGCCTTAAAAGATAATGTAACATTGGATGAGCCGGAGATAGTTGAGTATCCAGCAAATGTAGAAGCTGTTGAGGAATCTGTGTTTGAAGACTTCCCAGATCTTGGTTATTTTGAAACAGGCTCATCAAGCAGAAAAGATGCTGGAGAATCTTCTACTCAGGGTTTCACAACTCCTCAACACTATACTTTGAAGACTTCAATAGCTTTGATGAATTGAGAAAGACTCCTGAGGCTACAACTCAGAACTTCAAGAAATCAACTTATAAGCAAGTGTTGAAAGAAGCAATAGTATCCGAGGAAGTTCTCCCTGATTATTTTCCAACTGAATTGACTGATGAACAAAGGAGGTTCATTAATCGGGGATACTTCTTGAGGGATAAGGAAAGAATGGTTGCGCTGGGTGTTAAGCCAAAGGAGGCAGCTAAGAAGTCTAGATTTTTGGAGAAAGAGCATTTCCAATCTTTTGTGGAGCTACCAAAGTTACAAAAACCAAAAGACCTGAGTTGGAGTCAATGTACAAGTTTAAGGAAGCAAGACAAGTAGAAGAATACAAAGAGCTTCTTAAACTCACCAAGCAATATAATCCCAAGCTCCTTGAGGAACAAAGAAATCACAAAATCTTGGTGCTGATCAGAGTCATTTTGGTTAAAAGAAACACTATCTCAATCCCAAGTTTTCATGTCAAAAGAGATAATGGCAAGAGCTACAGATTTACTGAAACACAGTTCAAGCTGCTGCCAGTTGATGACATTATCTTTCTCTACAATCATTTTGTGAATGCTATGCAGAGATATCGTGAAGATGTTATTGCCTTTGAAGCTGTTAAAAGATATATGTCAAGCTGCATTCAATATGCTTCATTGGAAGATTTTCAGATAGGATTTGAAGTTGTAAAGAGAAAGATTAATGTGCCGTATCCAGATCAAAGTCTATACACCACAGATATTGAGCAGCTAAGTATTGGTCATATCATTGAAGAACCATCCTTCGGTGTTGTCTTTTTGAATAGCAGAAAGAAGAAGATTTTCATTCGCATGGATGAACTTGCTTCCTATTCTGATGGAACGTTGGAGTTTTGTAAGAATGTGTTGTTGTTCCTGCAAGATGACGAGCAAGATGAAAAGAAAAAGGAAGTGTTTGATAAAGCAATCTCCAAGATTAATCAAAGACTCGAGTACAGAGACAGCATTAGAATGATGAGAGAAGCAAAGAATGCTAAGAAGTCTAAGTACGTCGTACGTCAACAAGGAGGTTGTTGGATCAAGTATGAGCCCGGTCATCTTCCAGGTCCACAGAACATTCCTCCAAGAAACTTTGCAAACAACATGGTTGTTCCTGATGACAGACCCGAAGGAGAAAATTGGTTCTGGCATCCAAACAAAGGAAGACCAAATACAAGAGCTTAAAGAAAGACAAGACTGGATATTTTTGACAAATCACTACTAAGGGGGAGATTGTTAGAAATATAATGTAGTAGTTGATTTGTGTACTTTATGTTGTTTTGTACTTAGAATGTAAACATGTTAATATGGAAGGGGGCATAGTGTAAATTGCTCTTATGTATATAAACCCCCTCCATAATGTAATTTGTAACCTTTCACCCATAATACTATCCAAACTTTCACTGACTCTCTCTCTACTCTCTCTCTACTCTCTAAAACCGCCATTACACACACTCACAACTGGGAAAGGAACCAGATACCAGACCTTGTTCCTTTCAAACTGGTGAAGCGCTTCTTGCATAGCAGTCACCCAGTTTGGATCTTCCAGAGCCTCGTCAATCTTCTTTGGTTCATTCAGTGATAAGAAACTGACATATAAACATTGATCACTGGAGGCTCTTCTGGTCTGAACTCCTCTACTGGAGTCACCTATAATCTGATCAATAGGATGAGCTTTTGTCCATCTGGAGTACTGACCAGGATTGTTACTGACAACAATATCAGTGCAAGAATTTAGTTGAGTCTCCTCTGGTGTTGCTTCAGGAGGAGGATCTTCCCAGACTACTTCAGCATCTTCATCTGATTCATTTAAATCACGATTTGCATCATGAAATTCTCATTTGAAGGCATTTCTTGAAGTACTGGTTCAGTTTCAACTGGGACTGATACTGGGGGAGTAGTACGAACATCTGATCCAATATTAATTTCAGAGGGTAGCTTGAAAATAATAGAAGGATAGAATGGAGTACCACTGGAGGTTTCTTATTCTGAACAGGTTCCAGATCAGGATGACTGGAAACTTCTTCTGGTGAATCTTTATTGTAGTTGATAGGATCAGATTCACAGAAGACAATTGGAGTTACTGGGGGAGTATCAAGGGTTGGCTTTTTATTGATTGCAGCATTTGATTCATCAAATGTGACATGAATTGACTCATGGACCTTCTCCAGTCTCTTTTTGTAGACTCTGAAGGCCTTGCGAATGGCTGAATAGCCTAAGAAATACCCTTCATCAGCTTTGGCATCAATTTGCCTAACTGACTGGAGTCGTTCAGGATGTAAACTGGACATCCAAAAACGTGAAAATAACCAATATTTGGTTTTCTATTTCTTAAGACTTCATAGGCTGTCTTTTTGTGTCGCTTCACATACACTGACCGGTTCTGGGTGTGGCAAGCAGTAGCAATTGCTTCAGCCCAGAAACTGGTAGAAGACCAGATTCAGCAAGCATACTCCTGGCAGCTTCTATCAGCGTTCGATTCTTCCTTTCCACCACTCCATTCTGTTCTGGAGAGCGGGCTGATGAGGAATTCTGGGAGATGCCAGTGTCAGTACAGAATGACTCCATAGTTGCATTCTGGAATTCTGTTCCATTGTCACTTCTTAACTGACACACTTTCGACTGTACTTGAGCTCAATTTGCTTGATAAGACTGATGATTTCAGCAGCAGCTTCACTTTTAGACCTAGAAAGATCACCCAACAATATCTGGAGAATTCATCTACGATCACCAGGGTGTATCTTTTACCAGCACGAGTCTGAACGTTCACTGGACCAAAGAGGTCCATATGAAGCATATGAAGAGGTTCAGATATGCTGAAATTCTGTCTGGTCTTGAAACTGGTACGTTTCTGCTTACCCATCTCACATCCTGGACATAGCCTTTCCTTTTTGAAGGAAACTGAAGGTATCCCATCTGCAGTTGTTTTCTAGACAACTTATTAATATTTTTGAAATTTAAATGGGATAACCTTTTGTTCCATAACCAGTTTGTGTCTTCATCAGCTTGAGTATAGAAACACTGCTCTGAAGGAGAGCTTTCCATATCCATCACGTACACATTCCCTTTTCTGGGAGCAATCAACACTACCTTCCAGTCCTTGTTGAATACGATATCGAGAGCAATATTGAATAGAACTTGATAGCCATCATCACACAGTTGGCTTACACTGATCAGGTTATGAAAGACTGAGGGATATGGTGTTCTGAACAATGGACAAGTTAAGTTCAGACGAGTTGCATTTGTGAATGGTTTGAAATATAACCTGATCAGTGTAAGTCAACTGTGTGATGATGGCTATCAAGTTCTATTCAATATTGCTCAGGGTATCGTATTCAACAAGGACTAGAAGGTAGTATTGATTGCTCCCAGAAAAGGGAATGTGTACGTGATGGATATGGAAAGCTCTCCTTCAGAGCATTGTTTCTATACTCAAGCTGATGAAGACACAAACTGGTTATGGCATAAAAGGTTATCTCATTTGAATTTCAAAAATATTAATAAGTTGTCTAGAAAACAACTGGCAGATGGGATACCTTCAGTTTCCTTCAAAAAGGAGAGGCCATGTCCAGGATGTGAGATGGGTAAGCAGAAACGTACCAGTTTCAAGACCAGACAGAATTTCAGCATATCTGAACCTCTTCATATGCTTCATATGGACCTCTTTGGTCCAGTGAATGTTCAGACTCGTGCTGGTAAAAGATACACCCTGGTGATCGTAGATGAATTTTCCAGATATTGTTGGGTTATCTTTCTCAGGTCTAAAAGTGAAGCTGCTGCTGAAATCATCAGTCTTATCAAGCAAATTGAGCTCAAGTACACGCGAAAAGTGTGTCAGTTAAGAGGTGACAATGGAACAGAATTCCAGAATGCAACTCTGGAGTCATTCTGTACTGACACTGGCATCTCCCAGAATTTCTCATCATCCCGCTCTCCAGAACAAAATGGAGTTGTGGAAAGGAAAAATCGAACGCTGATAGAAGCTGCCAGGAGTATGCTTGCTGAATCTGGTCTGTCTACCAGTTTCTGGGCTGAAGCAATTGCTACTGCTTGTCACACCCAGAACCGATCAGTGTACATCAAAAGACACAAAAAGACAGCCTATGAAGTCTTAAGAAACAGAAAACCAAATATTGGTTATTTTCACGTTTTTGGATGTCCAGTTTACATCCTGAACGACTCAGTCAGTTAGGCAAATTCGATGCCAAAGCTGATGAAGGGTATTTCTTAGGCTATTCAGCCATTCGCAAGGCCTTCAGAGTCTACAACAAGAGACTGGAGAAGGTCCATGAGTCGATTCATGTCACATTCGATGAATCAAATGATGCAATCAATAAAAAGCCAGCCCTTGATACTCCCCCAGTAACTCCAATTGTCTTTTGTGAATCTGATCCTATCAACTACAATAAAGATTCAGAAGACACAGTTTCCAGTCATCCTGATCTGGAACCTGTTCAGAAAAAGAAACTCTCCAGTGGTACTCCATTATATCCTTCTATTATTTTCAAACTACCCTCTGAAATTAATATTGGATCAGATGTTCGTACTACTCCCCCAGTATCAGTATCAAGTTGAAAATATACCAGAAATGTCTTCATATGAAGAATTCCAAACTGAACCAGTACTTCAAGAAATGCCTTCAAATGAAGAATTTCATGATGCAAATCGTGATCATTTAAATGACTCAGATGAAGATGTTGAAGTAGTCTGGCAAGATCCTCATCCTGAAACTCAGCTGAACACTTGCACTGATATTGTTGTCAGTAACAATCCTGGTCAGTACTCCAGATGGACAAAAGCTCATCCTATTGATCAGATCATAGGTGACTCCAGTAAAGGAGTTCAGACCAGAAGAGCCTCCAGTGATCAATGCTTATATGTCAGTTTCTTATCACTGAATGAACCAAATAAGATTGACGAGGCTATGGAAGATCCAAGCTGGGTGACTGCTATGCAAGAAGAGCTTCACCAGTTTGAAAGGAACAAGGTTTGGTACCTGGTCCTTTCCCAGTTGGAAAGAAAGAACCAATTGGAACCAGATGGGTCTTCAGGAACAAGGTAGATGAAGATGGCCACGTAATCAGAAACAAGGCCAGACTGGTAGCACAAGGCTACTGCCAGTCAGATGTCGATTTTGATGAATCATTTGCTCCAGTGGCTAGACTTGAAGCGATCAGAATATTTTTAGCATTCGTTGCTCATCATCAGTTCAAGGTCTACCAGATGGACGTGAAAAGTGCATTTTTGAATGGAAAACTTGAAGAAGAAGTTTATGTCAGACAACCACCAGGTTTCGTTGATGAAAAGCATCCACATTGGGTATATCGTCTGGACAAAGCGCTTTATGGCCTCAGACAAGCCCCACGTGCCTGGTATGATACTCTGACTAAACATTTATTGAAAAATGGTTTCAAACGAGGTGCAATTGACAATACCTTATTTATTCTTCATGAAAAAGGTAATCTGTTGATGGTACAAATTTATGTTGATGATATTATTTTTGGCTCTACTGATGATAAAATGTGCAAGAAGTTTTCGAAAATAATGTCAACTGAATATGAAATGAGTTTGATGGGTGAATTAACGTATTTTCTTGGACTCCAGATTAAACAAAACAAAGATGGCATTTTTATTAATCAGGAAAAATATGTTAGAGATCTTTTAAAGAAATATGATATGAACTCTTCACCATCTAAACCCACTCCAATTTCTGCACCATTAACACTGGACTCAGATCCAAATGGTAAATCAGTGAACACCACTGTCTATAGAGGCATGGTTGGTTCACTGATGTATTTAACTGCCAGTAGACCAGATATTATGTTTTCAACAAGTTTATGTGCCAGATATCAGTCTAATCCAAAAGACTCTCATATGCTTGCTGTAAAGCGCATACTGAAGTACCTTAAGGGTGTCCCCAGTTTGGGTCTTTGGTATCCCAAAGGCTCAGGCATGGATCTAATGGGTTATTCAGATTCAGATCATGCAGGTTGTAAGATAGACAGAAAATCCACTACTGGTGGATGTCATTTCCTTGGTGGCAAACTGGTCAGCTGGACCAGTAAAAAGCAAACTCCAGTTTCATTGTCCACTGCTGAAGCTGAATACGTGTCTGCAGCCAGTTGTTGTGCTTAGATACTCTGGATGAAGAACCAGTTGCTTGATTATGGTATTAAGTATTCAAAGACCCCAATCTTTTGTGATAATACCAGTGCCATTGCTATCTCGAACAATCCAGTCATGCACTCCAAGACGAAGCACATTGATCTCAGGTATCATTCATTCGTGATAATATTGTGAAAGGCAACATTGAACTCCATTTTATTCCCACTGACAAACAACTCGCTGACATTTTTACTAAACCTCTGGATGTCAAAACTTTTGAATATCTTGTTGGTGAGTTGGGAATGTTAAACCCTTAAATCTGGAACCTTGGTATTGAACGCCATTGTGTACTAATGAGGATCCTTGATTTAAAGATTTATAAATCTATGACTGCTTAGATATCGAACGCCATTGTGTACTATCTTTGCATAAATAGATTTCTGGATCAACATTCCAGGGGGAAGACTTGAAAGATATTTTTTTTGTTCTTAAAAATGTTTTAAGTTCAGGGGGAATTTATTAATTTATTTTCTCACTGGACAAACTTTTCCAGAAAATATTACTGGTACCTTGTAAATGTGTCCCTCTCACTGGTAATTAGATAGGTTGAAGTGCATGTTTGAGGTGACTTTTGTCTCCTTGTAAATGTATCCCTCTCATTTGTCTGTATTAGTTGACGTGCATGTTTGAGGTTACCAGTCTCTTTCAAAATGGTTTTCACTGGTACTTTACTGGAGTGTCCCTCCAGTGTACCATCAGTGCATGCATCACTGGACTAATCCACCAGTGATACTGGAGTGTCCAGTCAACCTCCAGATGCATTGATATGTCAGTCATAATATTTTTTTAAATACTTGGTCATTGTGCGTGCCACGTATGCAAAATCTTTGAAAAGATATTTATCTTATTATCCTACGTGGCATGTAAATTTTTCAAAGAAATGATGGTATTTTTACCTTGGAAAGACAAAAAGTGCAACTTGATACTGTTTGTGGGCTGTAAACCGTCACACATTTATGTGTGATGTGATGTAATTAATGCGGATCTCAGAACCCGATCAAAATTATATTTGATAATTTCAAATTAACCGTTTGAGTTCCACATTCTCTCTCCTATATAAATACCCACTTTCACTTTCATAAGCATTTACTTCGAACATATTTACTCCCAAATCTTTCAAATTCCTTCATTTATTTCTTTTTCATTCAATTCACAATCATAAATCTCTCATATTTACTTCAATTCATTAAATCTTCATCAAAACCCTAAATTCTTCAATTTCATCTTCATATATCTTTCATATTCAATGGCACCAAGACAATCCAATTCACCTAAAAATCTGCTCGCCGCTGAATATGCTCCGGTTGCCAATATTGTTAAGGCACCTCATATTACTCTTGAGGCTAAGGCCATAAGGATCAATATGAACAATTGGTTGGCTAGACTCACTAGCACCACTCATGCTCCTCACCTCTCTCATCGGACGACTGAATGCTTTTTTCCTCAGTTGTCCACTCTATGGTGCTCTCACACGTAATCCGGGTAAAATGTATCATGATTATTTGTGTGAATTTTGGTATTCTGCTGTGTATGTTGAAAACACTAAAACCATCAACTACACATTGCAACAAGGCACCAGATCGTTCACTCTCACTGTCGATTCTCTCAGAGATGTTCTTCAATTAAATTATTTGGCTGAGAATGAGATGGCAATTCCTCTCCCTACTGGTATCAATTTCAGGGATGTGTGCAGATTGATGGGGCACACTGAAATATTGGATGAACATGGCCAGTTGTTAAGGAAAGACACAATCTACATGAGCAAACTGACAGACTCATGGAGATATTTCTTCACTCATTTGGTTGAGTGCTTAGGTGGCAGTTCTGGAGGATTAGATCAGATTAATCAGATGCAGCTCCAGATTGCCTACTGCCTTTGGTTTGGATATAGAGTTGATTTCGCTCAGATCTTCTTTGATGATCTGGTGGACCGTCTAAAGGTGAAAGGTAGAAAACCACACATTCCATACATTCGTTTTCTTTCACTTGTATTTTTAAGAGCCCTAGGTGCTGAGTATGATTATGAAACAAATCATTTCTCTATGTGTGAATATCTGAGGGAATTAAGTTCCCTAAAATCAAGAGCTGGTGAGGTTGAAATTCCTGCAAATATGTTGAGTAATTTTGGAAATGATGCACCTGAAGAGCAAGAAGAGGCTCCAGGTAGGGGTCAGATTGTTGTAAGACCCACTGGAGTCATTGATGTTGAAAATGTGCAACCAGTAACCCAGGTGGCTCCTGTCACTGGACCTAGAACTGCCAGACGTCTAAGAAGAGGTGGAGTTCAGGTCAATCCGAATAGAGCTGAAACGAGCCATCCTGGTGATATTATGAACATAGATGGGTCTCCTATTTTTGAGGAAGAAAATGTTGTTCAGGTTGATGAGCAAGAGAATGTTGAGCAGGAAGAAAACATTGTACAAGATGCTGAGCAGGTTGGGCAGGTGACTGATGAACAGGTAGAAAATGTTGCTCAGAATGTTGAGCAGGCTGGTCAATTGGACTTGAATGTAGAAGTTGGTGAACAGGCTGGTGATGAAACAGTTGGTGAAACATTTGTCTGGGATGAGGCTGATTCACCCATGTCAGAAGGTAATATTTTTGATACTGACATGAGCTTTCTGGGTGAAGAAGTAGAAAATGTAGTTTCTTCTGTTATTGCTTCAGTCACCCAACCACTTACTGAAATGCCACCACCTCCACCAGAATCAAATATTCCACCACCACCAGAATCCTCACCA
Organism: Erigeron breviscapus; assembly: GCA_034093135.1. Taxonomy (NCBI): domain Eukaryota; kingdom Viridiplantae; phylum Streptophyta; class Magnoliopsida; order Asterales; family Asteraceae; genus Erigeron; species Erigeron breviscapus. Next base: position 36,413,607 of record CM067168.1, read on the forward strand.
GCCACCACCACCACCACCTTCAATTCCACAAACCACTCCTTACTTCAATCCTCCCACACTTCAAATTTCGCAAAATCAACCACCACCACTTGAAACTCCAATAGACTTATCTGAACACCGTGCGCTGGACTCAACAGTTGTAACTGCTGAAACTTCCTCTGAAGAGGTCTGGGCACAAGTACCTTTAATGACCAGAATGACTTCAACTCTTGATCCTCCCAGTGGTCCCTCCTCTTCTTCTTCAGCCGAGGTCCAAGGCCTTTTAAGTAAGGTGGCGGACCTGGAGAGATCACTCCAGTCTTCATCACAGGTTGTTTCTGATTTCAAATCTTTATTGTCAAATAATCTTTCATCAGAAATGAATGTGTTTGCTGAAAATGAGAAGCTGGTAGTCGAGAAGTTGAATGAGCTGGTACTGGCCACCAATAACAATTCTGAAAATCTCAAAGTGGCAGTCCAGGGATTAGAAGCAAGGCTGGTTAGCTCTGTTCAGACTGCAGTGAAAGGTGAACTTGTTCAACCACTGGCAGGTCTGACAGAAGAAGTTCAGAAGTTGACAACCAGGATAAGTAGTTTGGAAAGTAGGCCAACACTTGATCAGAATGCCGTTGTTAGCACTATCAGTGATGAGTGTGCTAAAAAGTTCAGACTTGGTATGTTGAAAGAAATATCTGAAGATATTTCTGGGTCTGTTCTTAGAACAATTCAAGATGGTTTGTTGCCACAAGTTGTGAAGATGATAGAAAATGAAATGCCAAAGCACTTGTCTTCAGAAATTGATTTTATCAAGAAGGAAGTGACGAAGCTAAGGCACACTGTGAACATCACAACTCCAACTGCTGGAAGAACTTTTGGTGAGACAGACAGATATATGCTTGAACAATTATGGAATGCCCACAAGTCTCAAACTGGTGGACATTCCAAGGGGGAAAAGTCGTCTGTTCCAGAAGGATTGATAAGGAAAAAGAAAGAGGTTGTTGTAAGTGCTATTGAAAAGGCCTTTGCTACTGAAAGCATTGTGCAACAACAAGTGACTGGTACTGATGCCAGTGCACAAGAAGCACAAAGGGCACTTGGCACTGAAGCCATTGTGCAGGTTGAAGAGGCTGCTGGTACTGATGCCAGTGAGCCCCAGTTTGAAGAATTCCCAGATATCACAACCTCTCTAAAGTCAGCAAAAGGAAAGAAACAGATGGTATCTGGAGAAGAAACTGAAACTGCTGAAGGTTCATCAGAGTTTCCTACTGCTGATGAAGACACCTCGAAGAGACTGGAGCAAGAATGCATTTTGATAGAAATATTCAAGAAAAATCAAAAAGATGAATTGCTGGCCCACCAAAGGGAGATGGCAAATATGGGGACTCTGGATTCGTACAATGCTGGCAGGTTGGGCATTCATATTGATGTGTACAAAAAGATGAAGGATGACCCCAGAATTCATCAATGTCTGAATGCATTGGATGATGTGTTCATTCGCTCCAGGTACTCTGAAGATGAGCAAACCTATGATGCTGTAACTTATGGGGTAAGTGTGACTGAACTGATAAGACAAAGAACGGAGGAGCTGGTGAACCTCCAGAAAAGATAAGGAAGAATGCTGGTGCTCTGGAGATAGAGTACAGGAAGAAGATAAAGGGCTTGCCAAAACTCACTGCCAAACAGATCAAGGAAATCAAAGACAGAGATCTGAGCACTTTCATTCCTTTGGATACTTCACAAAGAATCAATCGTGAAGCATTTCAGTCTGCCATCGATCAGCAGAGAGTATCCAAGGAAACTGAATATATGATCCAGATGGCTAAGCAAAGAGCCAAATATGAAGATATGTTGAAATTCAGGGCTGATGCCAGAAGGATCATAGGTGCTGAAATCAAACTCGCTGAAAATCATGAAGGCATGACCAGGTTTAATATAAAGTTGACCAGAGAGGGTAACTTTACTGATGAAAGGAAGAATGCATCAGTCCAAGCTTTTGGATGGACTGAACTGAAGGAGATAGGATTAACTTTCAAAGGAAAAACTGATTTGTCTCCTGACGTCAAGGCATTTATGAAGAGGATTGAAAAGGTTTGGAAAAGAATACAACAGATGGAAGTTGTTCTGGGTATGAGACCACCAGTTTCTGTTCCATCCTCTCCATCACCAAAGAGAAAGGCTTCTGAAGATGCTCCTGGACAGACGTCGAAAAGAAGGGCCTAACTCTTGTATCATTTGCTTGTAATTTGTATTTAAATTCACAAAATTGTAACTTATTTTCTGTTGATGGCTGTAAATATAGTTGCATATTTTGATTCACAAAGTAAATGATCAGATTTAGTCTAAGTTAGAATTAAAAGATGAAACTGGAACACTGATGATCTATAAAGTGTTTCCCAGTAACAATAAATTTTTAGACTAAGTCAAAACAAGTGTTTTTCAAGCATACAAAGTTGTATAGATATAAGCTTGAAAAACCTTGCATTATTTCTAAACAAATAGGGGGAATTTGTTAGGTCCAGATTTACTGGACTCGCTCCAGACTCGACTACTGGAGCCTTACTGAAGATTTGTCCAGAAATAATGGAAGACCAGTGAGCAAAATACTTGTATAGGAAATCTGGAGTATTCCAGATTAGCTCACTGGACTTCACCGCAGTCCAGATCTATTCTACTGAAGACGTTCTCACTGAAGTCAAAGACTGAACAGAATAAAGAAGACTGACAAATGGTGGAGTCCACTGAAAGTCTTACCAGATCTACGACTGGAGGATTGTCAGTGTTCTAGACCTTACAAGTCTGAACACTGATATCGAGGAATTGACTTTTTGCCTTTACACACTTTCCAAAGAACATTCCACTTGTTCTTTACTAAAGTTTATACGTGTGTAAAGGTGGTTGGTTAAAAGGATAATAAGTCATTTGATGTGACTTTATCCTTGTACCTTAACCAATGCATTTAATGATCTTGTCGGTTCATTAAATGCATGCAACCATATTTGTACGACACAAATTCACAAATTCACTGGTGAATTTGTTTGCCTATAAATACAAAGTCATATTCTTCGTTAAAATTACTTTTAGCATTAAAGGTGAATTTGTCTAAATACTCTCGATCTTAAACAGGGATACTTCACAACTTTAAGTATCTCGATCCAAAGAGTTTATTTGGCAAATATAGATCATTTGTAATTCATAAGATTGTAGAAAAAAGAGATTTGAGCAAATATAGATCATTTGTAATTCATAGGTTGTTAGGATACTTACATATTTGTATTATCCTGATTCCGCACAACCTTGTATTTTATTTAACATCATAAATAAAATACACTTGAAAAATTACATTGTGTTCCACCTTTAATTTATTGCTTTTAGTCTTGTATTACTTTGTTTATATTCTTGCATTTATATTCAAGTAATACTAGTCCATTCTAGTGCTTATTAGACTTGTTGTATTTTACACTTCTGAGTTAACCATCGAGTTTGGGACTTTACACACCTATGAATTACAAATGATCTATATTTGCCAAATAACTCTTTTAGATCGAGATACTTAAAGTTGTGAAGTATCCCTGTTTAAGATCGAGAGTATTTAGACAAATTCACCTTTAATATCTAAAGTAATTTTAACGAAGAAATGACTTTGTATTTATAGGCAAACAAATTCACCAGTGAATTTGTGCCGTACAAATATGGTTGCATGCATTTAATGAACCGACAAGGTCATTAAATGCATTGGTTAAGTACAAGGATAAAGTCACATCAATATGACTTTATTCTTTTAACCAACCACCTTACACACGTAAATACTTTAGTAAAGAACAAGTGGAATGTTCTTTGGAAAGTGTGTAAAGGCAAAAAGTCAATTCCTCGATATCAGTGTTCAGACTTGTAAGGTCTAGAACACTGATAATCCTCCAGTCGTAGATCTGGTAAGACTTCCAATGGACTCCGCCATTTGTCAGTCTTCTTTATTCTAACTTCAGTCTTTGACTTCAGTGAGAATGTCTTCAGTAGAATAGATCTGGACTGGGGTGAAGTCCAGTGAGCTAATCTGGAGGATGTCTCCAGATTTCCTATACAAGTATTTTGCTCACTGGTCTTCCATTATTTCTGGACAAATCTTCAGGGTCGCTCCAGTCTTCAAGTCTGGACATATTATTTCTGGACAAGTCTTCAGAGACTTCCCAGTTGTCTAGTCTGGAGCGAGTCCAGTAAATCTGGACCTAACAGAGCGCACCGGTTTTATTTGTCAAGAAGAAAGATGGCTCATTTCGAATGTGTATCGGTTATGGAGAACTAAATAAACTCGCTTTATCCTCTCCCAAGATTCGTTTGATCAACTTCAAGGTGCTCGTTTCTTTTCTAAGATCGATTTGCGGTTAGGTTACCACCAATGGCGTGTACACGAGAACGATATTCCCTGGACGATCTTTCGAACATGTTATGGACATTTTGAATTCACTGCTATGCCTTTTGGTTTGACCAATGCACAGGCAGTGTTCGTGATTCTGATGAACCAGGTGTATCGGCCCTACTTAGATAAATCTGTTATGTGTTTTCATCAATGACATCCTTATTTATTTCAAGAACGAAAGTAGATCATTCGGAACACTTGAGGAAAGTTTTAGAGTTGTTGCGAGAAGAGAAATTGTATGCCAAGTTCTCCAAATGTAAATTTTGGCCTGAAGAGGTCTATTTTCTTGGTCACGTGGTGAGCAAGGAAGGAATTCACGTAGACTCAAGTAAGAATCGAAGCGATGAACAAGTGAAGACGACCTGAGACGCCAACCGAAATCCGCCAGTTTCTTGGTTTGGTGGGTTATTATAGACGTTTCATTAAGGGATTTTTAGAAATTGCCCAACCCTTGACTCTATGGACTCGACGAGGAAGACGATTTGATCAGAGAGAAGTGATTGCTTATGCATCTAGGCAGTTGAAGGTGCACGAGAAGAGTTACCCGACTCATGACTTGGAATTGAGAACGGTTGTGTTGGCCTTGAAATGTTAGAAGCATTACTTGTATGGCACCAAAAGTGTGATCTATACCGAACACAAAGGCCTTCAACACATATTTGACCAAAGTGAATTGAATATGAGGCAACGAAGATGACTTGAACTTTTTAGTGAGTATGATTGTGCTATCCGTTATCACCTGGGTAAGTCAAATGTTGTAGCCGATGCATTAAGCCGAAAGGAACGCATAAAGCCAAGACGAAATAGGGCCATGAACCTTACCGTGCAAAGGAGTGTTCGCGACTTCATCAATGAAGCATTGCACCGCTTAGAAGAAAAAATTTGATAGAAAAGACGATGACGGTTTATACTTTGTTGAACGATTGTGGGACCCCGTTATTGGTGGGCTTCGGATGAAATTGATGAGATGAAGCTCACATGTCAGCCTACTCGGTACACCCGGGGTCCGACCAGACGTATTTTGACATGAGATGCTTGTATTGATCGCCGGGAATAAAGGAAGACATTACAAGACACATTAGTGAGTGCATCACGTGTTAGCAAGTAAAAGCTGACCACAAGAAACTAACCGGTTTACTAGTTCAACCAGTAACACTTGTGGAAACAAGAACGATTGCCATGAACTTCATCACGAAGTTACCTAGAACGATTAGTGGTCGTGACACCATTTAGATGATAGTGACCGGGTGACTAAGTCGGCTTACTTCTTAGTCATCCGGGGAAGAAGATAAAATTTGACACCATGACACGTTGTACATCAGAGAAGTAGTATCCAATTATGGAGTGCCGATTTCCGTTATAACCAATCGGGATACCCGATTCACTTTAAAGTTTGGAAGGCGTTCCAAAAAGCGATGGGTACCCAACTCGATATGAGTACGGCGTGCCATCCACAAACCGACTGTCAAAGTGAAAGGATGATTCAAATGCTTGATGTCATGCTAAGAGCTTGTGCAATCGAGTTTGGTGGCAATTGGGATGTGCATTTACCGTTGGTTGAATTCTCTCACAATAATAGTTATCATGCTAGCATTCAAGTGGCGCCGTTTAGAGCCTTATATGGGAGAGCATGTAGGTCACCATTAGCTTGGGCGGAGTGTGGTGAAAGCCAACTCATTGGACCCACAATTAGTAGTTGAAATGACCTAGGTGATCTCACAAATCAAGGAAAGGTGGAGAATAGCCCGGAAATGACAATTTAAGTACGCAAATGTTGGACGACGACCTCTAGAATTTGAAGTCGATGATTTCGTGTTGTTAAAAGTGTCCCCGTGGAAAGGCGTGGTTCGAATTGTGAAACGTGGTAAATTAGGGCCAAGATATATATTGGTCCATTTTAAATACTTGAACGTGTTGGTCCGGTAGTGTATCGTTGGAGCTCCCTCAAGACTTGAGTGGAGTTCATAATGTTATCCATATTTGTAATCCTCGGAAGTGTTGGCGAACCCAACACTTCACGTGCCACTTGATGAAATTCGTGTCGATAAAACGCTGAAATTCGTGGAAGAGCCGGTAGAGATTTTTGACCGGTAAACTAAAAGATAAAGGATACTTGGTATGCGATTGTTATAGTGAGATGGCGAACGAGGCGTAGACCCGAATTTACTTGGAAACGTAAGATTCTACCAAAGCTAAGTATAACCGCTTTTGTTTAGTGACTAGAGTTTTGATCGAATTTCGGGACGAAATTCCTTTAACGGGGTAATAATGTAACATTCGTGAAATTTGACTTTCGTTGACCCGTTGATTTTGTACACATTCGACTAATTAATATTAATTAATTAATATATGATCGAATCTAGTTGTGATTTAATCGTGTTCAAGGTGTACATGTATATGAGTAATGATCGTTTTAATTAATTTATGTTCGTGTGTTAGTCGAGGTTATTTGGTCGAGGTTGATTGATCGTTTTGCTTAAATGTCGATACTAGACGAATTGTAAGTAATATTGTAGTGATGGGCTATCCATGGGTTGAACCCATGACCCAACACCCATGCCCCACCAACCCTATCCCTTTCCACCCTCCCAACCATCCATTCATTTCATCTATCTCTTTCTCTCTCTCATACTCTTACATGCAAGATTTCTTACATCTCTCTCTCTAAAATCAATGCATCAAGAATTATGTTTCAAGCAAGATTAATTTAGGGTTTTTCATCTCCATCATCATAATAGCAACATGTCAAAAAAATTGGATCTTCAAAGTACAAGAACACCATTTATCTAGCTAAATTTCGGATTTAACACTTGGTGGAAGCTTTGGTAAGTCTAATTCATCTCAAATTCATTATTTATTGTTTATAAACTTGTTTCCTAGCCAAACCTTAGGTGTTATTGGTCAAATTTGGGTCAAGTGTCAAAGTGGGTCGATCTAGGGTTTCAAAACGGGTCAAATGGATTTTTGGCAAGAAAATGAGGTTAGGATTCAAATTATGAAAGGGGTTATATTTGATTATGTCCAAATATGTTAATTGTATGTCAAATTAAGCTCTTAACCTCTTGAACTGAACTCTAGGTCGAATTAGGGTTCTTGGTTGTGTGTAATGGGTCAAAAAACCAATTCTTGGGCAAGAAATTGTGCCTTGGAAATGATTTATGAAAAGGGTTAAGGTTAATCATGTTTATGTATGCTCATTTAAGTTCATTCAGGTCCAAAATCTATTTATAAAGCTCATAAGTCGATTTATAGAGCCAAAATTTGGGTTTGTATGGGTTTGGTTCATGTTTTAGCTCCTTGGTTTGTTGCTGATGGAAATTGTAAAGAACCCAGCGTAAGGTACGCCATTCTGGGCGTAGCTTACGCCCCCTCCTATCTTTCATTTCGTTTTTAGCTTCTGTTTACGCTGGAACTTAGCAACGAGATGCCAAAAGCAAGTTTTCTAGGCCACCGTAAGCTACGGTGGCCATGACCGTACCTTACGCCCCCAGCTTCTGGACCAGCGTCTTGAACGCTGTATTTGAACGTGGCTTACGCTAGTTGAAGGCTGAACCACCGTAAGTTACGGCGGTGAGCACCGTAGCTTACGGTGTCCCCCATTTGACATTTTTCAGTTTCACTTCCTAGCTTCCTTTCTAGTTCTCTTGGGTCATTTTGAGATTTCTTGTGAACCTTTCCTCGACCTTGCTAGTGTTGTATCCAGGTCTCAGTGGTCGTTCAAGGTCGAGGGTCTAATCTTAAGGTAAAAATGTAAGTCTGAGGAAGTGTGATGAAGTATATTGATATGTATGTATGTATGTATAATGATAGGTCGTGATCGTGTGACGCTCATCAAACACATATAACTTGATTATAGCTCGACATTCAAGGCCAAGGTGAGTTTCGTACTTCCCTACTCAATGAGATTCGGGCTGAATGTACTCCTTTGCTTGATTGTTGATTAATTGTTTGATTGATTGTTCGATTGACGCTTGACTTATTACTCGGTTGATTATGCATTCGATTATGAATATATGTTGTGGTTAGGATAGTGTACATACATGGAAGACGATGATGCATTCAAAGAGTTGTAGATGTGGTGGGAAGGCTGCGGGTGACCCTATATATAAGCATCTATGGTTCTTTGAATGCAGAGTCGTACGAAGTGTAAGTACATGGTGTTTCTTCGGTTGTTTGATCGTTATATGTTCGTATCAAGGTTAAATGATCAATTATCGAACAAATCTTGATTATGGGATCGTTTATCGATCCAATCAAGGATGTATGATTGTTATGTGTTCGTATCAAGGTTGTGAGGTTCATTAAATGATCCAATCAAGGTTTCAAGGTTTTGTGATCGTCTAACGATCCAAATTATGAGATCATTTAATGACCCAATCAAGGTTTCAAGGCTTGTGATCGTTTATCGATCCAATTTATGTGATCATTTAATGATCCAAATCAAGGTTTCAAGGTTTCAAGGTTATATGTTCGTTATGATCGTTATGTTCATTATTTGTTCGTTATGTTCGTTATTTGTTCGTTATGATCGTTATGTTCGTTATTTGTTCGTTATGATCGTTATGTTCGTTATTTGTTCGTTATGATCGTTATGTTTCGTTATGCTCGTTGTTTATGATCGTTTGGTTATTTAACCAAGGTTACAAGTTCGATATATATAATCGTTGGTTATTAAGCCAAGGTTACAAGTTCGTTACATGATTGTTATGACCTAATAAGGTTATTTGTTCGTTATATGATCGATATGTTCGTTATATGGTCGTTTATTGATCGAATCAAGGTAAAACGGTTGTTATCCCGACACTTGTTTCCTATTACTTGTCCCTACGAACTCACCAACTTTATGTTGACGCGTTTTAGTACACTTTTCAGGTGAACATGTGGATCAAAGATGTATCGGAAGTTTCATTGCATGCTAGGATTGGACTTGGACCTTTTCATGGATCCGTGATTCTTTATCCCGATTAAGGGTTATGTTTATTTATGAGCCGATACTTGTATTCTTGAATGATTTGTATGGATCATTGAATCATATTTATGCATTTAGTTTTGCTCTACATAATTTCCATGTCGTGTTGTGCTATTGGTGTAACCCTCATGATTCCGCCTTGTTGGGGTGTTACAAGATTTTCTCTCTCTTCCTTTTGAATAACAGTTGTAATCAACAACTGTTTTATAAATAAAATGGTATATAATATATAAAATTAGATGTGAGTAACGTTTAAATAAAAGGAAAAGAAATTTTATTCAAAAATACTTGAGTGTGCGCCGTATTGACAGACGTAACCTGTCAATCAGACTGTCATATTCAGACAAATGACGTGATCAAGGCAGAAATCGAGGTGACCTTTCAGTTTGAATTTATAAAACATGTGGTTCAAAATTTTGCCACGTCACCCACATAGTTACTTTGAAAACACTTAGTTTCGAAAATATCCTATGTTTTATTAAATAAGAATTTTATTGTTAAGAAAGATATTTGGAAAGACCACATGCTGGAAGATGCTCAGCATGTCTAATGTTTTGTCAGCGACTTCACAACTAACGTTGGTCGCTGACTACAGTTTTTGGCAAACTGTCAGCCATCAACGGATTTAAGAAGTCTTTACCATAGCCGTTTGCTATTGGACTAGATGAAGACTTTTAGCTCTCCATTGCTTTATTTTGCTTTTTCCCAAAGCAACAGGGATCAATGGATTTAAGAAGTCTTTACCATAGCCGTTTGCTATTGGACTAGATGAAGACTTTTAGCTCTCCATTGCTTTATTTTGCTTTTTCCCAAAGCAACAGGGATCAATGGATTTAAGAAGTCTTTACCATAGCCGTTTGCTATTGGACTAGATGAAGACTTTTAGCTCTCCATTGCTTTATTTTGCTTTTTCCCAAAGCAACAGGGATCAATGGATTTAAGAAGTCTTTACCATAGCCGTTTGCTATTGGACTAGATGAAGACTTTAAGCTCTTCATTGCTTTAGGTTCAGCGAGTAAGACAGACTTAAACTCGCTGAGTTAGCTAACATGATAAGTCATGTTGCTGATTCCCCATTTAGCATTCCTAACTTGCTGACAAGCAATTTGAATCTAGTTTCATCCAATGGTTTAGTAAAGATGTCAACGATTTGATCATCAGTTGGAATGAAATAGATTTCAATATCACCTTTCATGACATGGTCACGAATAAAGTGATATCGAATATCAATATGCTTAGTTTTTTGAATGTTGAACAGGGTTTTGTGTAATAGCAATAGCACTTGTATTATCACACATGATTGGAATTTTGGTATATTCCAAATCATAATCAGCAAGCTGATGTTTCATCCAAAGAATTTGGGCACAACAGCTCGATGCAGAGACATATTCTGCCTCAGCGGTGGAGATGGAAACTGTGTGTTGCTTTTTACTAGTCCAGCTAGTCAGCTTCCCCCCCAACAGTTGACATCCTCCACTGGTGCTTTTGCGATCAAGCATGCACCCAGCATAGTCAGAGTCAGAATAACCAACTAACTCAAAGTTGGAATCTTTGGGGTACCATAGACCCAGCGTGGGTGTACCCTTAAGATATTTGAAGATGCGCTTGACAGCGAGAAGATGAGATTCTCTAGGAGAAGCTTGATAGCGAGCACAGAGGCATGTTGCAAACATGATGTCTGGTCGACTCGCTGTGAGATACATCAGCGAACCAATCATGCCTCTATAGTGAGTAGGATTCACATACTTACCATCTGGGTCAGCGTGGAGGTTATTAGGAGGGGACATGGGAGTTCTCTTTGGAGTTACATGGGTGAAGTCAAATTTATGCAACATATCCCGAATATATTTTTCTTGATTGATAAATATTCCAGTGGGAAGCTGCTTAATTTGTAACCCCAAAAGAAGGTTAATTCACCCATCATACTCATTTCAAAAGTGCTAGACATAAGAGCGCTAAACTTTTGACAGAGTTTTGTCGATAAGGAACCAAAGATAATGTCATCGACATAAATCTGAACATACAGAACATCAGCTTTCTTCTTGTAGATGAAGAGAGTGCTGTCTATGGTTCCTCTACGAAAGCCATGGTCAAGAAGGAAGGTAGACAATGTGTCATACCAAGCTCTAGGAGCTTGTTTAAGACCATATAAAGCTTTATTTAGCTTGTAAACATAGTGAGGATGCTTTGGATCCTCAAAGCCAGGAGGCTGCTTAACATAGACTTCCTCATCAAGAGCACCATTTAGAAAGGCACTCTTGACGTCCATTTGATAGACAGTGAAGCCTTTGTAGGCAGCGTGAGCAAGAAAAGACGAATAGCTTCAAGCGAGCGACTGGAGCAAAGGTTTCATCATAATCAATGCCTTCAGCTTGAGTATAACCTTGAGCAACCAGTCTTGCCTTGTTTCGAATAACTACACCAGCTTCATCCATCTTATTCCTATAAACCCATCTAGTACCAATGGGTTCCTTATAGGGAGGAGGAACAAGAAACCAAACGTGATTTCTTTCAAATTGTGTCAATTCTCTTGCATGGCTTCCACCCAAGAAGGATCAGCCATGGCTTCGCCAATATTGGCAGGCACAATTTGAGATAAGAAATTGACATAGAGACAAGTATTACTTGTCGCTGAGCGAGTTTGGACACCAATGTGTGGATTACCAATCACATGGTCAAGAGGGTGATCGGCAGTCCATTTGAGTGCTGGTGTATGGATAGAAGAAGAGTGAGTGACAGCGGATAAGGTGGAGGTAGGATCATTTGGTGTAAGAGAATAAGTGGAAAGATCAATGGTTAGAGAGGGTGCAGAGTTGCTGACAGGAGGGTCACTGAGAGCAGTGGGTACCTCTTGCTGAGAATTGTCATCCTCAGCGTCTCCCGAAACAGGATTCGCTGAAGCATCATGAAAGATGTCCTCAGCAATACCGTCAGCAGCTTGAGGTTCAGCTAAAGGAGTGACATTAATGGAAGTGGCATTAACTGTCCTAAGGAGAGGCTCAATTGGATCAATAGAGTAAATGTGAGCTGCCACATACTCATCATTATTTGAGAGACTTGAAGTATCAGCGATAGGTGAGTTAGCAACATCATGATGTGTCACTGACTCTACTGAAGGATCAGCAAGATCGCTGAAGATGCCTTCAGCAGATGTCTCACTTGAGAGATCTCCTAGAGCTGAACAGCTTTCATCAAAAGTAACATGAATTGATTCATCTACTTTTTGAGTGCGAGTATTGAAAACTCTGAAAGCTTTACTAATAGAAGAATATCCCAGAAAATAGCCATCATCAGCTTTGGGATCAAACTTACCCAAATGATCCTTATCATTCAGGATGAAAACTGGACATCCAAAGACATGGAAATATCCAATTTGAGGTTTCTTGCCCTTAAGAATTTCATAGGAAGTCTTGTCATGTCTCTTGACAATAAGATACCTATTCTGAGTGTGGCAAGCAGTACTAACTGCTTCAGCCCAGAATTTACTAGGAAGGGAAGACTCACTGAGCATAGTTCGACCAGCTTCAATGAGAGTTCTGTTTCTCCTTTCAGCTACTCCATTTTGTTCAGGAGTTCTAACAGAAGAGAAGTTTTGTCTAATCCCTTGATCAGCACAAAAACTCCTTCAGCAGATGTCTCACTTGAGAGATCTCCTAGAGCTGAACAGCTTTCATCAAAAGTAACATGAATTGATTCATCTACTTTTTGAGTGCGAGTATTGAAAACTCTGAAAGCTTTACTAATAGAATAATATCCCAGAAAGTAGCCATCATCAGCTTTGGGATCAAACTTACCCAAATGATCCTTATCATTCAGGATGAAAACTGGACATCCAAAGACATGGAAATATCCAATTTGAGGTTTCTTGCCCTTAAGAATTTCATAGGCAGTCTTGTCATGTCTCTTGACAATAAGATACCTATTCTGAGTGTGGCAAGCAGTACTAACTGCTTCAGCCCAGAATTTACTAGGAAGGGAAGACTCACTGAGCATAGTTCGACCAGCTTCAATGAGAGTTCTGTTTCTCCTTTCAGCTACTCCATTTTGTTCAGGAGTTCTAACAGAAGAGAAGTTTTGTCTAATCCCTTGATCAGCACAAAAACTCTCAAGAGTGTGGTTTCTGAACTCAGTGCCATGATCGCTTCTGAGTTCTTTAACACGTATGCTGTTGAGGTTTTCCATCTTTTTAATGAAATTAATTATTTCCTCAGCAGCATCACTCTTAGAATGAAGAAATATTGTCCAAGTATATCGTGAATATTCATCCACTATGACTAAGGTGTATTTGCTACCCCTTAGACTTTGGACATTCACTGGACCAAAAAGGTCCATGTGAAGTAGATGGAAGCAGCCATTGATAGAATTGGCTTGTTTAGTTTTGAAGGTGGCTCGGTGGCTTTTTCCCTTTTCACAGGCACCACAGAGCCTGTCCTTCTCATAAGTGAGAGGAGGAAGGCCTCGAACAAGATTTGTCATGGCTAGAGAATTGATTGTTTTGAAGTTCACACGCAACATATGCTTGTGCCACAACCAATTGATTTGAGAGGCAGCTTTTGAAAAGAAGCAGGTCTCGCTGTCAGTCTTGATAGGAGTAAAATCTACCAAGTAAATATCCCTTTTTCTAGGAGCGACCAAAACTACCTCTTTATTGATGTTAATTACTGTGCCTTGATGCTTATCAAGAATAACCTTGTAATCAGCATCACACAGTTGACTAATGCTGATCAGATTGTGTTTTAGACCATTCACATAAGCAACTTTTGTGAATTTGATCAGCCCGTTAGAAAGAGACCCATATCCTTCAGTTTGGCCAGTAGAATTGTCACCAAACACCACTGTGGGACCATTGGTCTCCACAAAGTTATCCAGCAGGTCCTTGGATCCAGTCATGTGTTTTGAATAGCCACTGTCCAAATACCACACTTCTTTTCCTAGCGAGGCCTGCATGGATAACAATAGAAGGATTTAGGCAGAATCGAGATTTTCTCCACTGACAATATCATCAGTAGAGAGGGGAAGAGGAGCATTTGGGTCAGTGACCTCATCTCTTGGAATATTATCAACAAGTTGATGAGCAGGAAGCATGTCACGAGTAACCTCATATATGAAGAATTGATCTTCAGAGGTATGAGTGACAGTGTTTCCAATGTCAAGAACAAACATGTTACTGACCTGATTATCATTCCCATATTCAACCAGAACGCTGTCGTGACCATTTGAAATGATCTCTTGAGAGTGGGGAATGGAAATTCACTGAGAGGCAATGAACTCAGCAATGTTGTCCTGATTAAGAACAACTGCTTCACCCGAGCTGACATTGGACTCAGCTGGAGGAGTTTGCTCAGCGATTACAGAGGTGGAGGGAGCAGCAGAAGCTGAGGGTAGATTTGGCTGAATGACGACTTCAGGAGGATTCCTAGAGTCTTTGTCATTACAGTCAGCAGCAATGTGTCCTCTTTCCCCACAAAGATAACACTTTCTTGGTTTCTGACTTTGAATCAGAAACTCCTTGAGTTGTGAGGACAAGTCGTTTACACGTTTAGTCAACTCACATATCTCATGGTTGGAGGAAGAGGTTGAGGCTGTTGAAGAAGCCTTTTTCTTCCTAAATTGAGAAGGAAGAGACTTAGGAACTGGTCCAAGAATAGATTTGCCCTTTGATTGAGCATTAGAAGAGGAAGGGCCAGAATGAGTCTGAACAACTCGCTGACCTCCTTGCTGAGGAGGTCTAACCTGCTGAACAGGTTTCTGAGCAACTCGCTGACCTCCTTGCTGAGGAGGTCTAACCTGCTGAACAGGTTTAGGTTGCTGAGGGATATGAGTTCCCTTAGGTACATAGACAGGGTTAGGTTGCTGGTAACGAGCATCGCCAAACCTAACTCGTCTTTTCATCAAGTGATCATGCATAACAGACTTACTGTCGGCATGATTAGGACAAGACGAAGGCTGAAACGCAGGGCGTTCAGCGACTTCTGAGGGAACAGAATTCTCAACAGGTTGACTAACAGACACAGCTCGCTGAGGAGTGTTGTAGTCATATGGAATAGCGACCTTGCTCCTTCTAAAAGGTTCAACACTGAAACCAGCATTAGACTTAACAGTCAAAAGCTGAGGAGCAAGAGGCTTGAAACCATCACTTGAAGGATTTCCTTCAAATGTTTGGGAAGAGGAATATTGAACTCTGCTTCATTAGGCATCATATCAATGATAGGATGATTAGGGAAGACAGTTTTAGCAAAGCTAGCTGATGAGCTAGTTTCAGCTTGAGACGAAGAAGTGGAAGTGCTGGGTGAGGGTGACTCTTCATTCAGTTCAGAATGGTAGTCATTCATGCCTTTAATGAAATAATATTTCAGCATTTCCTCAGGAGATGCCACAGCACTTGGAGGAATCCTTTCTTCAGAAGCAGGACCGTCGCTGAACATATTAGTAATGACAGCGGCAGTTTCATAATCTCCACCAATGATGGCTTTTATTTGAGCGGGCACCTGCTTACTGAAGATTTAGTCGTGAAGCCTGGAGGCTTTAGACCATGAGGTGACAATCTTTTCAAGGTCAGCGACCTGTTTTTTTAGCTTCTCATTGGATACCTGAAGAGTTTGGTTAAGAAGCTTTTGAGACTCAAGCTCAACATGGACATTTCTTAGGTCCTTGAGCTTGTCAGCTTTATCACTTAACTCAGCACTAACTGAGTTAAGTTTAGACTGAAGGTCAGCACGAATTGACTCGACGTATTGAATGTCACAAGTAAGAGATTCAAGAATTTTAGGTTTGTCCTCTTCAGAGGCAGAGGAAAAAGTGCATACCTTCTTGATTGTGACATTCACCCATTGACTGGAGCACACTTGATCCTTTGTCAGCACCTGATCATCAGCGAGTGCCATGAAGCAGATGGCATCTACGAAGTCCTCGCTGTCAGAAACGTCAGAATCAGCCCAGTCGTGTTCTTCAGCAACAAGACCTTTGGCTGGAGCTTTGGCTTCTTCCACATCAGCCATCTTAGCACGAAGCTCATAATACTTCTTTTTGTATTCATCAGCAGGCTTGACAGAAGAAGAAGGCCTCGCTAACGAAGAAGAGGGCTTCGCTACCTGCAAAGAGGGAATAGAAACTTTGCATTCCTTTTGATAATGGCCTTTACGACCACATCTCCAACATTCTTCCTGCGATTTGTCTACCACTGGTTTTCGTGAAACATTCGATCTACGACTGTTCCATTTTTTAGAATATCTTTTGCCAGCGATAAGAGCAAATTGCATGAAATCTGAGAACATCTCTTGTCTCTCCTCGAAATCGAGGTCATTGACAAGATCTTGGATATGAGATGGGGTAGAATTGGTGTTGAAAACATGGATAGTGCTGACTTCAGCAGAGACCAGTGCAAGAGAGTCACGAGAATAAGAAGTGCTAGATAAAGAAGAAGAAGATGAAACAGATGAACCAGCATGCCTCTTAGACTCAGCCTCAGCTCTCAAGTTTTGAGCGAGGGCTCTCTCTTCAAATTGAAGAGTGTCATAGAGTGACTCTAAGTCATGCTGCTTGAGCTGCTTAGTAGTTCTAAGAATTTGCCTTAAGCCTTGCCATTTGATGGGCAAAACGTCAATGAACTTGTGGCATATTTCGAGCGTATCATGCTCTATGCCAGCATTTGTCATATCATTTAAAAGGCATTTAAAGCGATTATAAGTGCCATCCAGACTCTCATTAGGGAGAGAAAAGAATCCTTCATAGGCACGTTTTAAATCAATCTTTTTGGTAGCAAGAACATCTTCTGTACCATCAAATCTGGTACAAAGATTATCCCACACCTTTTTGGCAGAAGAAAGTTTGATGACAGATTTCATTATGTCATCGGGAAGGGTGTTGATAATAAGGTTTCTTAACCGAGCATCCAGATTGACAAGCTTACGCTCATCATCTGTCCATTGTACTTCCGGTTTAATAATCTCAGTAACAACTTCAAGAGCATCAGTAGTAGCTCCTGGTGTCCTGGAAACCAGAATCGGTACGTATGGCCCTCTGGTCAGAATGGTCATTAAGTACGGTTCAACTCCTACTATGTGCAGGAGCATCCTCTCTTTCAGAGATCCGAAATCATGAGTTTCGAATCTTGGTGGGATAGAGACATACCCAAAGTCTCTGCTATTAACCAGAGTAGGAACCGAGGCCATGTAAGAAGTAAAGAAAAAAAGACAGAAAGTTTAAGAAAAGAAAAGATTTTTGATGCAGAAAATTAAAAATAAAGAAGGAAAGATAATCTTGCAAACACTTTTTAGATCAGTTTCAGTGTATCGAAACACTGCTCTGATACCAACTGAAAGTCCCAAGTTTGCAACGATTAAGTAATTAAACAACTAATGTAAATTACACTAAGAACATAAGACAAGAAAGTAAAGATGTTTAATCATAAGTAACATATATTAAACAGTGAATACATGGTCGGTTTACAGAGAAAGAAAAGAAAAAATATTGTTAAGTTTTTGACACACTAAAAACTTAACAATTATACAAAGAGAGAAAAACACACTAAGTGTAAATATGGCACAAACCAACACTCTTGCGGCTAGGTCAAGTGATGCCTTATATAGGAGAGAAAAGACATCACATGACAACCCAATAGATGTTGACACATGAAGGTTGTCAACCATCTATTGGTGGATAAATCAGATCTGCAGAGTTCTCTTTTCTTCATCTTGTTTCTTTCCCAAAACGGCATCAAAGAGAAATACCTTAGTACCAAAATGGTACAAGGTCACATGGCTCCATCCTGATCTATCAACACGTGTCCTTGGGGACACGTGTCTTTGGGGACCAGCCTTCTTATCTTCATCTTTCCGCTCATATTTGACTTACAAAACATGGCGGTGAGTCATTGAACTTATCCTTTAACTCGAAGATAATAGATGGTCGCTGAGAGCTCGCTGACGAAGTCACTCGCTGAGTCTTTCAGCGAATCCATGACTCAACAAAATCAAATTTGATTTTGTATACGTTTCTTGATATAGACTCTATTTGTTTTTCTAAATGTATGCATAAAATCAAATTTGATTTTGTATACTTTTTGACACTGTACGTATCAAATCAAATTTGATTTTATTCATATATTTACACAAACAAAATGAGTTTATATCAAGAAACCTATATATAATCAAATTTGCTTCTATGCTTGAATCTGTTATATTTCATATCATATGATTGACTCTATAATCTGTAAATACGTATATAATCAAATTTGATTTAGTACATACACTTTGGTTTAAACATTTTATCAAACACCTTGTGAGCAAAACTCTTCTAAGAACTTCTAAACAACGATAACCAAATTTACAACTTCTCATCATATAAACAACAAAAATCACGAAAAAGAACAAAAAACCTTGCCAAAAATGCAACTTCTTATCATATGAAAAAACAAAAATAATAGATAAAAACTACAAATCATGGATTAAAATGGTTTGTTTATCCATTTTTTATATAAAAAACATAAACTACATAAAATATCACTCTAGTAATATCTAAAACATCATCATCCATTTGTTGTTGTTGCTAGTGGTTTGAGATGGAGATCCAGATTGTAGTGGTGGTTGTCGTCGCTGTAAGATGAGAGAGAGAGAAAGCAACTTTGTGTGTGTCTGTATGTGTTGATGGTGGTAGTGGTGGTGGTGGTGGTCGGTGGTGGTGGTGGTGGTGGTCACCGTCCAAGGAGGAGAAGAGAGGGAGAGAGTGTGTGTTTGTGTGTGTGTGTTTTGGTCAGGAGAAAAGAGAAGAGAAATGGGAGATATGGTTCTTTTTTTAGTGTAAATTACGAATATACCCCTCCGTGTTTTATTTTTAATTAGGGGTAAATGTTAATCTCAACCATTGATGAGAATGATCCAAGGGCTAAGATTAAGCCCTTGAGATCCATGGAAAATTAAGGATGTAAATGAACAAACACCTAGTAAAAATATATGAAATTTCTTTATGATACTCTGAGACATATTACACTAACAATAACAAATATAGTAATGCATATCAAACCGTTGTATTGTATATAGCATATAACGTTTTTTATGCGTTGTTGTTGTGACCATTATAATACAAATAATCTACCAATAAACTAAAACAAGATTGACATGTTTTTCAAACGACACGTGTCGTAATCCTTAATCGACACGTGTCCTTTTAATTTATTTATTTTGTTAGATTAGCTTTTTTTAGTTGTTTATAAATTCAATTTCCTTATTAGACTTAGAATTAAACTCTAACTTTTGATTTTTTAATACAAAAGACATTATAACCTTATTTTATTGATCGTTTTCTCATTAATAAATTGTCTCTTTTTCTTTCTCAATTCTTCAACTCCTATTACCTATACTAATTATAATAAGTTATTAACATGAAGACTTCAAAATTTTGAGTTTACGATCCGAAATTATACAAGTTCCGATTTTGATGTGTTCTAAAAGTTTAAGGTAAATCCAAAACTCTAACTAAACATATATTATATTTATCATTATTGTTTATTATAATTTAGCTTCGATCATCGATTTACTTTAACCACAATTTATTCCATACTCACGAATCATGTATGAGACATATTCGAATTTCTTTATGATACAATCTATATTGCTACCGTACATCGTACGGGTATTAGGACTAGTTATATACAATATATTAAGACAATGGGTTGTGAATAGTAACTCGCCTGCATGGCGAGTTACTATTCGTCCATGTCATATTCCTTATTATTATTCGGATTTCGCAAAATCATATTCCATTCGGGTGTTTATTACAGGTTATTTTTTGGTTTCTTGTATATTTTTTTTTCTTTTTGGGCTTATAAATAATTATATTGAAAACTTTTGTATTTTTTATCACTATTTGGATTTTACCACATCTGATCCCGTTAGGGGATAAAACTACATATTAATTCTTGGTTTTATTTGAAGTAGTGCCTTTGAACAAATATCTATTTCATATGTCAAAGTTCTTATTGATGGCGAGTTACTATTCGTAGGTTACACCCTGTTACATTATTTGGATTTTGCCGCATCACATCTCGTTCAGGTTTTTTACTACGTGTTACTTCTTGGTTTCTTGCAAACCCAGCAACGCGAGGTTGTGAACCTCCTAGTTTTAGTTTGAAACATAGTATCATGTATTCATGTGTATATGCACATAGAGTTTTTTCCGGACAAAACACGCAAAATCAGAAAGGGGATAACTAAATTATGCTAAAAACCTAGCGCAAGACATAATTCAAACAGTCAATTCGCACTAGATGATTTTAGCAAAGAAAATATTAGTTGACATGACAATCTATAAAGATAAAATTCGTAAATAAAAAGCATTAAATTAAACAACATCCTCATCCTGACTATCATCCCTTTCACTATGTTCATCATTCTCATTGTCTAGATTAACAACATCCTCATTCTCTAAAATGGGATCAATCTGTTCCATAAACAACATCCTCATTCTAGGCTTAGGTTTCTTAAAGTTGGTCAGATTTAGCTGAGAATCAATTTCCTCAATTAAGTCCCCTGTTTTTGTTATTGTATTCTCATCCCCTATTTTACCCACATACACATCAATTTCTCTAAAGTTAGGAACAAATTTTAACATGCTTTTGATATCCCTAACAGATTGTAATGGTCTAATTCCATTATCTAAGTCACTTCCAGGTTTCATGAAATAACATTCCTCTATACGATCAGAACAGTTTACTTCTTTAAGTATAGCATACACTTCTAGCATGTTCATCTGTTGATACTCAATAAAGTCGAAAGTAATTACCTTTCCATCAAGATATGATCTTTTAGGGTTTGTAACGAATTTACCATCATGATGAAGATGAATGGTAAAAACATCCTCCATTTTCCTTCCTGTATTAAAAAAAGAAGGCAAAAAAATTGATCAAATTTTTTTTTAAAAAATCACATAAACCCAAATAAGAAAAAAAAAACCCTAAATCAATGTTTCATGAATAAATACAAACCTAAATAAACATCTTCAGGCTCGACTGCTTGTTTTCTGATTGTCCATCGAATATGCTTATCAATATCAATATCAGCCATGGCAATATGGAGGGAAAGGTTTGGAGGGAAAGGTTTGGTAGGTTACTGCGTGTGTGTGTTTTTTTTATCGTATTTTTTTTACTTAAACCACGGGGATGAAAATGAAAAAGAAAAGGGGAAAAAGAGGATAAGATAGCAAAAAGACGAGAAGGGCCTCGATATTTGGTGCAAACTGACGAAAAGGCCCTCACGTGACTTTCACGTGGGGGGGACATAACGGCAGGGACGAACTGTTTTAACGGAATATAAACCACATGGATGAAAAAAGCTTATTTTTAACGGCAGGGATGAAACGTGTTTTTCTGAAAAACCACAGGGACGAAAAATGTACTTTTCCCTAAATATTAAGCATAATTAATAATTGACAAAAAATAAATAAATCAAAGATTAATAACCAAAAAGACTACCTTCAAAACCTCAAAGACAATTACTAATATCCAATACGTCTTCAGAGTAAGGTTGAATGTGTTAAAAAGGGTTTTTTTTTATTGGTCTTGGTTTGTTCTAGCTTGATGGGTTTTTTATAGGGGAAATGTTTGAAGAAATATATGCGGTTGTTGATCATGTGAAGGAATTTGTACAACATACATGTTATAAGTGTGAAAATGTGGTTGTCCTTGAATCGGAGAAAAGAATTTTACAAAATGTATGTTATTATTTTCTTGTATAGTCAATGGTCAAGGCCAATTCTTGAAATAATATATCCAACTAACTTAGACATATTAACACAACTTACAAAAGATTAAAGTAGTGCCACCAACATCAAAGATCATCATCTAAGCGGCTAACTTTCAACCCTCAAAGGTAGTGATGGCAACGGGCCGGGTTTAGGTAATCCCGAACCCGTTTAAAAATACCCGTCCCAGACCCGTACCGAAACCCGACGGGTCCCCGTTTACTTACTCACTGTCGGGTAACGGGTTTCCCCACGAGTAATTGGGGATCCGTTAGAAATTAACGATTACATCTAAACCCCCTCTAACTAGTCACTAGCGTAGTAGCGTAGTAGCGTCGTATGTAATAGACTCACTAGACATCAACCAAAGTCAAATAAGTACATAACTCTAATCAACCTGATATCGTAATTTTCTAAATCAAGTTGACAAAGTACCAAAGCAGCATACGTAAAACAGAATTAAAAAGGAATATTAGATTATCTATAATCCCTTATAAAACATATTGAACTCCCTATTTTAGGAAATTCAACAATCTTTTCAATATCCTCATATTGCCCATAATTCACACATTACCTCTAATTTATATCTCTAAACACAATCAGACAAACACCCTACCAAGATCTAACACACAGTCACTTCTTTCTCTCTTTCCTATTTACACACACGCATATCGATTCCTCCCCCACTGTTTTGTATTATCATCACCGTTTAACCGCCGCAACGCGCGGGCACCAACCCTCGTCATTATAAAAACCATTCTTATGCATTGATAGGTTTATACTATCCATGACCAATTGAAAATAATAATTTTCTTATTATGAAATCTAATATATACGGGTCGGATATATAGGTTCGGGCGGATTTTGGGTATACGAGTCGGGTATGTGGGTTTACATCTAAAACCGTCCCCGGACCCATGCCAGCATAAAAAAAATAAAACTATCCCCATACCCGGCCCTAGACCCGCGGACCCGGCCCTGAACCCGACCCAAAAGTATCGGGTTTCGGGTTTCCCCATCGGATACGGGTTTCCTTGCCATCGCTGCTCAAAAGGCAATTAGTAATATCTAATAAAAATGATATTTTGTGCCACCAACATTAAAGAATTGTACAAGAAAAAAGAGTTTGGGGTGGTAATTTGTAAAAGAATCAATTAGTCAAGGGCAAAAGCGTAATATAATAAAATATTACCCGTAAAAAAGAAAGAATATCAGTTGGGCTTTGTCTGTCTCCCCCAAAATGGATTGATATGTCAAACATGGAAACCCTAAAACAAGGAGAGGAACAAGATGAAATCAATCAATTAGCCCAGAAAAAAACATCAATTTCATTCCCAGGTGAAATCATCCAAGACATTCTTTCCAGACTCCATGTCAAACCAATTCTCCAATTCTGGTCTGTATCCAAACATTGGCTATCCCTCATTTCTGATGATCCTTCTTTCCCCAAACTCCATTTCAATCGCTCTGTTGTCAGCAACGACCGCACATCCTTTTTCATATCCGCTTACGACACTTCTACCAACGAACGACACTTTTTGTCAGCACCTATCGATGGTGGGCCCGTTACTCATCTTATCACACTCCGCAATGCTCGAAGTTTTAATGCTGATGATGATACCACTAAAGCTGAACATCTGAATGGGTTAGTTCTTTTCACTTCCAGAGAAGAAAATTTTCATGAAAATTTCGCTTTTGTTGTAAACCCGGCTACTCGTAAGGTTTTCAAAGTCCCTCCCCCTTTTAATAATAAGCATTGCACATACTTCTTTGGGTTTGATGAGTCCAATTCTGAGCATAAGATTTTGAGTATTAGTAAAACTGGCGAGTTTATGATATTCTCTTTGTCGACTTATTCTTGGAAAGAGATTCATGTGGACTTGGAACAGCTTCCTCCTGTTTCCGACATGATTCAACGTATCAAACATAGTGTTTGTGTTGATAGTGTCATCCATTTGATGCTTAACACTAGGTATGAACTTGGCGTTTAATTTGACAACCGAAAAGTTTTCCATTATTAACCTTCCTCAGGGTGCTATTCCTCATAAATTGTATACAATTTACGCTAGGCAGGAAGTGCATAGTACGTTAAAGCTCAACTTGCCTTTTTTAATAAAAGATAAGGAATTACTTGGAGTTGTTTGTCATGATCTAGTGGTGGAAACCAACAAAATGCATATCTGGATTTTACAAGACTATGTAAACCGTCTTGTATTGGATAGATTTAGATGGTACGGAGATGACAGTAATTCATCATATGGCAAGTCTTATGTTTTCTTGCCGTAGGTTGTCTTGGGATATGGTCAATGCGTTTATCCTTGACAGGAAAACTAAAAGTTTCAAATTAGTAAATTTCAATCTGGGTTATTGATGTGACCAATTTATATAGATCGCCCACTTCATTATTGGCCTTTTTCGTATGTGTTTTGAATCGATTTTGTATGCATTTGGCGCGTTTATGGTGTTTGTTAGTGCTTTCAGGTTTTTAGCAGGTTGCGCGTCCATTTGGTACATTTTATGACGATTTTTGGCCAAGAAGTTGACCCGAGTGTTCGAGTGATGTTGATAAAGAAGAAACAAGATTTTCAGCAAGAATTTACTGCGCCGCAGTGGGAGAGTTGTTGCCCCACTGCGCCGCAGTCAATGGGTGCCAAAGCCACAAAGATTACAGTGGTTTAACACTGCGCCGCAGTGGGAGGGATGATGCCCCACTGCGCCGCAGTCAAAGGTCGAGAAGAATAATATATTTTCCAGTGGTTTAACACTGCGCCGCAGTGGGGGTGGCATAGGCCCACTGCGCCGCAGTCACCTTATGATCAAGATTTCAGGGGTTTTCCACTGCGCCGCAGTGGGAGCACACCATGCCCACTGCGGCGCAGTCAGCTGCACGGGGAAATCAGGGTTACTGCCTCTTTGCATCAGATTTTGGGAAGTATATAAAGAAAAAAAAACCTATTTCCCAAGATCCAAGTTTTTCTTTCTAGGAGTTGTTCTACCACTAGTCTTTGACGGATCATCGCAGATTTCATCATTTGATTCATTGAAGATTCAAGAACATCCATCTAGATCGTATCTAATCTTCTGTCTTGCAATTTATATTCAACGATCATTGGTACAATATGTTTTCTTTCAATTTCTTATTGCAATTCAATTTAGTATGATTGGGTAGATTTATAATCATCCACTTTGATGAAACTTGACGAATGATATGATTGCAATATTTTAATTCAAGAGTTGATTCAATTATCGTTGTGTCGTGATCTTTATCAATTTATTCCTTGCGATTTATTCTTTTGATGTTGATGGTTTATGTGTTCATCGTTAGTGGTACTAGGTGAATACGTTTATCGTTTCAATTCGATTGTCTATGGTCATTTGTCACCGGTTCATGGTATGACGGTGAATGTCAAATCTATAATAGGAGTTAATTGGTAAACGTGTTTAGAAACGGTTGGTGGTACCACGTTTTCATTCACATAGGCATAATTGGTAATTGGTTAATCAAGCAAACTAATCGTTGGGGAGATTTTCTAGGCATTGGTGGTACCGGCTTGGGTAATTTAACTAGCAACTTAGGTGTTTGGGTTATTTGTGAGCGGTTGGTGGTACCACGCGAGCATTTTATCCTTTCACGATTATCTTGTCAACTCTAAATAATTTGAACTTTATCGTGTGCCATCATAACTGAAGTCAAGTGGATTCGAAGTGGGTGATATTTATTCATATTGTTTGAACTTTCTTTACTTTTCAATTGTCTTGTCATTTCAATTTCTTTAATTTCATATTGTCAAGGTGAGGTAGCAATTCGGCTACGGTTCCATCCTTATTCCAAAACCACTTTAGCTGACAACTATTTCAACACCATTCCCCGTGTTCGATCCTGGACTTACCTTCCAGCTATACTATATACGAACGGGTCCACTGCCCGCAAGTGTGTAGTAGTCAGTTTTAGGGTATTTCTTGTTTTAATTTTTAAACTCGATTTCACACATCAAGTTTTTGGCGCCGCTGCCGGGGATTGTGTGCCGATTTAGTTGTTAATTTAGTTGTTTGATCCTTTCTCACGCGTGAGAAAGTTACTTGTTTATTAGTTTAGTTTTCTTTTCTTATCACAGGTGCATTTGACGTGTTTGTGTTAGTTGTGTATTTGCAGGAATTGTGTTAGTTGATGAACTTGCGTTCTTCGGTCTCCCTTTGAATAGTCCTTTGTCTACTCCGAGAAGACCAAGAGGGCGTAGGTTTAACTTCGCTGAACCCACAACACCAATACCGACACCATTTTCACCTATAGCTAAACCCACTCCTGATTCGGACGAGGAAGGGTTCTTTTTGGACGAGTTTTTCAATTTAGAAGTAAAGCAAGAGGAAATGGGGGACGAACGACCAAGGGATCCGAATGACACTCGCTATGGCGAGAGGGTCCGTACTATCCCAATGGGACATGGTTCCGCCATTAGACCTCCAACCATTGATCACACTTTCGCTTTGAAAGGAAACCATCTAAAAAGCATAGAAGAGCATCAATTTGATGGTAAACGGAAATGGGATCCTTACCAACACTTGGATAGGTTCGAAAAGTTGGCTCGGCTATATCAATATGGGCAAAACCAAATGAATGCCGTGAAACTTGAGACATTTCCCATGTTAATCACCGGAGAAGCACTTGATTGGTTCAATGATCTTCCAGAAAATTCTATTACTACTTGGAACCAACTCAAGGAGGCTTTCATTGGTGAGTTTTATTCACTTAGAACTCAAAGAAGGTTGGAGAACATGATTAGGTCTTTTGAACAAGATAATGGAGAAGATGTTGTTGATGCTTGGGTTCGTTTCAAGGAAATGTTGAGAAATTGTCCAGGTCACGATTTGACTAGGGAGAAATATGTGGAGCTTTTCTTTGATGGGTTAGATAAGAAGTCCAAACGCGAAGTTTAGGGATATTTTGAAGAAGGGGTATAGAACACAGGCCGATTTAGGTGATGGAGAGTCTATCGTGGAGTATTACGCCAGGATCACGGGGGGAGAGACATGGACATACACAAGTGGTGTGTCAAAGATTAAGAATGTGCGTTTGAGGTTGCTCCACCGGATGATTGTGACTTTCCTGGTACAGAGGTCTACTCATTGGGAGAAGGCGTACAAGAACGATCTTTGGTTACTTAAGTTATTTTCTGAGGGTGCTCCATCCAGGTTTGCTTTGCCTCCTCTTGTGCTTCTGGACCGTATGTGTAATCATACCGATGCGACTCTGGTTTTGGGACACTTTATCACGGTGATCTATAAGAGGATGGGAGTTTTTGCTTCTGATGATTGCCAGACCTATCTCTCATTGCCAGTACATCAGGAGGATTTTACGTATCAGGAGCTTTGGAGGGCAAAGATTTTGAAGAAAAAGAAAGACAATGAGCATGAGCGTTTGTTAGATGATGAGGGTGAGGTTGAAGGACCACCTCCTGTACAGGAGGAGGATGAGGAGGCTGATGTTGAGATGGCTGATGCTCCACGGGAGCCACTGAGGAGGACTGGATGTAACATTCCCATCCCTCCTTCGTTTGATCTTACACTCTTGGGGAACACTATTCAGAACATCTATGAGTCTCAGCAGAACAGTCAGCGAGAGTTTGATGCGTACCAGAGGAGGGTGGACCAGGATTTCACCTGGATTGGATCACAACAGGCCCACACTAACTATAACCTTGATTATTATCAGCCTATGTGGGATGCTCAGTATCATGGCCGGGAGTTTGTTAGACCTGACCCGATTCCTCCATTCTCTCCACCGCCTATTTATGTCCCTGATTATCGTCAGGGGGGTCAGCCCTTCTTCTCTCAGACGACTGTTCCGGGGAACATGTCACCACGACCCCATGATTTAGGAGGTTCCCCTCGTGGTCCAGTGCAGTTTGGGGTTTTTCAGGGTGGACATGTTGGCGGTAGTTCTTCATCTTTTGCAGGTTTGGATGCAGGTGCGTCAGGATTTGATGTTGATCAGTCAGGGGGAGGTGCTGGTGGTTCAGGTTCAGCTCAGGAGGAAGAGCAAGATTGGGTGACAAGTATATTTGGCAAACCTGGACTACCCTATGGCTACCATGGACATCAGCAGTGAGTGGAGATGATTCCCATCCGGTACCGTGGGATGGAATCATATGATGATTGATTTTGTTGGTATTCTTATGACATTACTTTATTTATCTTTGTCTGGTATCCACCCTACGGGGTGATGAAACATTTGTAATTTCCGTTGTTTTCTTTTATTTTCTGCATGGTATTTTCATTTTGTTTGAACTATTTTGGATATTTTGGATGGTTGGTCTTTTGGAATGTTATTGAACAGGTTTGATCCGATTGATGGCAATACCTAGTGGAACCCAAGTGTGGGGGAGGACCCGTTGGATTTGTTTGATTGTGTGATCGTGTTAGTAGCTCACTATGATGTCATGTGCATATGCTGGCAGTCAGTTCAGCGCAATATTTTTGATTGGCATCTTTATTAACATTGTTCCACACACAGCTCTCGCACCTTCCGTTTTGAACTAGTTTGTTTCTCCCGTCAACCAAATTGGACTTCCTTTTTTGGGAAGAGCAATTTGTGGTGCGGGGTCGACTTACTTGTTTTGAAACGGAATGTGTCCATGATCCGGTATGTGTTCTCATTTTTTTGTCTATTGTGCTTACCCCTATTTACCTTTGTTTTGACCAAATATGGACATTGAGGGCATTGTCCATCTTAAGTGTGGGGGGGTGGCAAATAGGTTTAAGTAACCGGATATATCTCTTTTGTTGTTTTGCCATTGAGATTTAACCGTTCTTGTAGATGTGTCCCTCTCGTAGGCTTTTGGATTTTATCCAAGAGTAAGGGTTCTATCTTGAATTCTGAACTATGATGTGCATGTTTGAGATTGGTTGTTTCGATTTGGTAAGATGACGGAAGATGATATGATTTGAAACTTGTGTTGAGCTTGTCCTTGTGGTAAATTGCTTTTGTCACTTAATTCATAATAATTTAATAAGCAATTTTACTTCAAAAATTTTCCTTGGCAAAATTTTAATCGGCGAAATGTGTTCTGAACGGTTATTGGGCTAATCCTTGTAGATTGATAACATTACTTGCATACTCAAATTTGCCAAACACCTAAAGTTGTGAGATTCATCATTCATTTATAGATGTGCTAGGTGTTTACGGTTGTGGTTTGATTGCCTTGTAATTTGTCCCTCTCTTAGGCTCTTGGATTTATTCGGGAGTAAGGGTTCCATTTCGAACTCTGAACTAAGATGTGCGAATTTGAGGTTAATTTATTCCATTTCCGGGTTCATTTCTTTGATATGAGTGTGCCGGTGATGTGTTGAGCTAGAACTTGGCCTGGTGATCGTTACGAGACCGCAGTGAGATCACTTTTGTGATATAAGTACATTGGATGACGAATTGGCATATTAGGTTTGACCCGTATTTCTTTCTTTCTTTGCACCTTTGCTTTTGTATATTTTTACCTTTACTATACATACACTTTCTTTCCTTTCTTTGTAAACCTTTGTTGCACTCATCCTTAGTGCAAAGTACACTTATACATCCTTTTTAACTTAGCCTTTTCCTTTGTATATATCCACTTAAATATGTAAACTTTACCTAATTATACCTTACTATACCGATAGTCTAATCTGGGGGGCCATTGATTGTCATTGGTTTGTTTGGATGGTTTGGGAGAGCTTCAGTGGATTGTCTAGTGGAATATTCTTGTCTATGAGAGTACGTCAATTGGTCAAGTTATTGGGGAATGTCTTGGATTGTTCAAAGGAAGTATATTGTTAGAGACATTGTTCATCATTGTAAGAGGGTGCCTACTAGTAGAGTAAAAATGGTTCAAAAAAAAAAAAAAGTGAAAAACAGAAAAAAGAAAAAAAAAAAAAAAAAAGAAAAAAAGAACTTGGGCTACTAGTAGGTATTTCTCATTTTTATATGTCAAAAGAATTGTTGTATCAATTGGTTCGTGAATATATTGGAAGACTTGGTTGAATTGAAGTTGTTTAAAGTTGATACACCACAATGGTGTCGGGTTTACTTGGTACTTTTGGAGGTGTCTTAGCGGGATAACATCTTATGGGTTGTTGGCAATCAATGGTAAGTGTGAGTCCCAAATATAGATGATTAACTAAACCCGACTGGCAAGTACAACTTATCTTGATGGACAAGTTAAGTTTACGATCCAGATATGGATAACAAGAAACAATTGACTTAAAGTAAAATGCAAGAACTAAATGGCAGAAACTATATAAAGATATATATAATTATAATCAAGTATGTAGCATTGAGACACAATGTATTTTTCAAGGTATTTGATTTATTGATATATAAACAAATACAAAGGTTGTTGCGAAACAAAGATAAACACCCAAGTGTAAATATCTAAACAACCTAGAAATACAAGTGATCTAAATAACTTGGAAATACTCGTAAGTTTACTTAGAGTATATCTCACAAGTTGCAATGCTAAAGTTTCAAGCACTTTGCAAGTTGTGAGAAGACTTTGTATTTATAGACCAAGTCCATGATGACATGGACAAGATCGTATAAAGGTGGTTGTGAGCATTTAAGGAATTAAACCTAATTCCTTACATGCTTGTACTAGGAAGAGTATATAAGTCAGTTGATGTGACTTATAGTACTATGTTCCCAACCTATACTTTTACCTTGTACCTTTTGTTAATAGATAAATCTATTAACTGGGTAAAGGTATGTAAAGTAAAAAGTCTTCCTCGTAATCAGTGTAAAGTATTGTAAATACTTTACACTGAGATGCTTCAGTCTTCGATCTGGTAGAATCACTCTTTGCTCGCTTCTGAGATGATTCTCTTCTTCATACTTCAGTCTTTGACTTCAGAATGAATGCTTCAGATTTGTCTCGATCTGAACTGAAGTGAAGCTTCAGTGAAGGAATTCTGAGACGGCTCAGAATTCTGTACAAACGTTTTCACTGAACTTCAAGCTATTTCTGAACAAATTATACTTGGTCGATTTCTGACCTAACAAATTCCCCCTATTTGTTCTGAAATAGTGCATGCATCTCAGACTTCTATCTATACATGTTTGTAAGTCTGAAATGCAAGTTTTTGTTTAAGTTGTAAAAATTTTCTAAGTACATCTTATAGATCATTGATGTCTCAGAATTTTACTTGTGGTTTTTCTAACTTAAACTTACCATCTACTTATTGGTTACAATTTGCAACATATATATACAAACTGAAATGAATGTTACAAATGTAAATATATTACAAGTAAATGATAAACTGAAAAAGGAAACTACTTCTTGGCAGGCCTTGAACCAGAAGGAGCTTCAGTAGGTTTCCTCTTCAGTGGAGAATGATCCTTTTTACCAAACAATCTGCTTTCAATTTCTACCTTGGCTTGCATCTTTTGTTGTATTCTTGCTAACCATGCACCAGTCAAGGCAGATTTTGGTTTCCCCCTCAGAATCTGGATCATCTCCCTATGCTCTGAAATCCCAAATTCGTGAACTGAAACTTGATTGTATTCTTCAGTTGCCCTACCTTCTCTTTTCACAATCAAGTCAAACAACTTCAATCCATCAGCCTTTGTAACTTCCATATCAATGATTTTGGCTGGATGCGATCGATGGTTCATATAATGATCATACTGGTCCTTTTCATGTTTCCTTTGGATCTCAGCAGCATCATCAGATATTGGTTTGAGAGAAGTAAAGACAACATCACGAGAATCTTTCTTTGCAGTCCTTGTTCCAGTTCTGGGCTTTGTGGGTGGTCTGGACAACTCTTTTTCTATCTTTAGGACTTCAGCCAGAATCTCTTTCTTCTTTATGGCCATTTCTTTTTCTCTATTTTTCACCAAGTCCTCAATGGACATTTTGAAAGTGAGTTGGTCCAGCTTTTGTTCTAAGGGAGAGTAGTTTACCCCATATTCATATTCGAGCATATCGACAACAGCCTTCTGCACTCTTGGATCATTTTTGATTTTCTGATATCTTTCTAGTGAAACACCAAGAGCTGCAGCATCAATGTGATCAAGGGTTCCCATTTTCTGATGTTGAACCCTTTCTCTTTCCTTATTTTCTCCCCATAAAATAAATTGATTAGAAACTTGCTTCTGCAAAGTCTCTAATTTCTTGCTATCAGCATTTGGATCATGAAGTGGGTAGCCTTGTTCATCAACGTTTTCACCAACAACCAAACCAGAACCCTTAGCATTTTTGTTTGTTGGTTCTGCCATCACTTGGGCCTTGCCCTTATCTTTCTTTCCAGCTTCAGATTCAGGTTTCTGAACTTGTTCCCCCTGAACTGAGGTACTACCAGATGGTCCCTCAGTTTGCTTCTTGGTTGCTTCAATCATTTCTTGAGTACTAGCCAGCAAACCAATAGGCACACCTTTTCCCCCTTTGGGGACCTCTGAAGGCAACTTAGCGTATTCTTCAATGGCCATTTGCATGCCCTTCAGTGGTTCCCAACTTTGTTGTTGTAAACATTCAGAAATACCCTTAGAAAGCTGAGCAAACTGAGACCTTAGTCTGAAATTGGAGTTCAGATTCAGTGACTCTTTATCCATTATTTCTTTCAACTGCTTTCTATCTTCTTCAGTAAATGAAGCAGGGGGAGGAGGAGCAACAACTGTTTCTTTCTTCAGAAGAGTTAGAATTTCATCTAACTGTTTTGACTGGTTCTTGACTGAAGCATCAAGAGCTGAGATAGATGTACGAATTTCTTCAACAACTTTGTCAACCTTCTTGTTTGTATCTTTATCAGCCTCTTCAACCATCAATCTAATCTTCTGTTCAACTTTCTCAGAAACTGAAGCAGAAATCTGAGCAATCCAATCCTGAGATAGCTCAGCCTTCAATTTCTCAACCAAACCAACACTTAGAGAAGTCCCAAGTTCTTTTTCATTAACACTTGGCTTCTTAACCAACTCATGTACTTCTCTTCCAACATCCATAAACTCTTGCTTCATCAGCTCAACACTAGATGTCAAGTTGGCAACTACCGAGGCTTGCACATCTCTCTTTGTTAGCTTGAAGGCTTCTCTGATTGCAGAGCTCACCTTATTGCAAGTCATCACCAGCTCATTCAGCTTCCCAACTACTAGTCCTTCATTTCCAGCAACTTTGGTTAACTCAGTTCCAAGAAACATCTGAGCACCTTTCATTTCAGCAACTGAACTAGTATTGGCAGTTAGAGACTTGGTTAAATCCTCCACCCTAAGAATAAGGCTTTGGACTTCGGTTTGGGTTTTCTCTAACTGTGCTTCTGTATTTAAAGGAGGTGGGGGTTGTGCAGAAGCAGGAACAACAAATGGTAATTTACCAAGCCCTTTAAGTATATTATTTAGTTGTGTATCAGTTGGACTCTCAGATTCTGTCTCAGAATCCAAGTCCTTTTCTAATGGGGCATCATAATTGATCGGTGGTGGGATATTGTGAATTTGGGGGTGAAGAAATTGAAGTGATGGAGTGAAAGTTGGATCGGTGACATAGGCAGGAGAAGTGCCTGGTGGAAAGATTGGATGTTGATGAGATGGAGGTGGTGGAACATAAGGCTCATTATCTTGTTCTTGTTGGATTTCTGGGGGAGGAGGAGGGGCGTTTGCGAGGATGGTGGCTGGCTCAGAATCGGATTGATTCGCCTCCAATAAGCCCTCGTCAAACTCAAAGTCTGCAAGAGAATCAAGATTCTCCTGAGGTAGCTCATCGTCATCCCAGAAAGCATTCACTTTTGCAATCTGGTCAGATATGCCCTGGTTTGGGTCACTAGTACCCTCACCAGATTCTGGTTCAACAGCTGCAGAAGCAGTTGCATCGTCACCAGTTTCAACGATTGGCTCAACCGTAGTATCATCGCCAGGGACAATAGATACAGGTGCTGGAGCCTTGATAATGCTCAACAACTTATCTCTAGGTCGTCTAACGGGTCCTACATTCTTTTGTAGCCCACTTAGCGACCTTTCTGAACCAGCTAGTGTGGCTGAAACAGTTTTATTGAATACCTGAAGCATTGCAGAGGAGAGTTCAGGCTCGTTTTCAGCAGTGGATGCCTTTGAGAAATCTCTGCCATATTCAGGTACAGAAGCTTCAGGTCCAGCTTCATTATAAGCTTCTCCAAGTATAGCCATAAAACACAAGCTTAGAAACCTTGGAAAGGCGATATGCAGGCTTCTTTTTCCTTTTAATTTTGTAATTAGCTGAGAGAAAAGAATCTCAGCAAAGTCTGCCTGTATCCCATTCCAAATATAATACCCCATCTCAACTTGGGGTAATGAAAGTTGGTCCAACCCTCCATGGTTGCCACCAAGACTTTCCACAATCTGGGTCCAGAAGAACCTCCAGCAATTGCCAAATCCAGACAAAAAAATGTGTCCAGAGGTCTTCAGATTACCATCAGCATCCTCCATATCGCCATGACCGGTGGCGACTAGAACCTCCCTGAAATTGACTCCTTTGAGTCTTTTAGCGAACACCTGGGAAGGCTCGAGGTAGTTCAGATGAAGGGAATTTCTGAACCCCTCAAGAGTGATAACACACTGCTTGGTCCCCTCATTGAGAGTGAAGGAGATAGATTGTTCGTCTTTGCTCACCACAGCAGTGTACCAGAATTCAAGCAAGTATCGATGATACAATGCCTGAGGATTTGCGGTCAGAGCATAATGGAAAGGGGATTGCTCCCAAAAGTTATTAATTCTTCCCATTAAAGTTTTGGATTTCACATTTAGTTGAGCCAAGAAATTGCTCATGTTAAAACGAATTTGAGATGGTGTGAAATTCTTTGGCCATGTGGCAGATGTTTTCACATCACTCGATGGAGTATATTCAAAATTGATGAGTGATTTGTGTGAAGAAGAAGATGATGATTTAGACATTTTTAAGAATCGAAAGGTGAAAGTGAAAGGAATATGAAGAGTTAAGGAATTTGAAAGTAAAGATGAGAGAGATTGATGATTAGGAAGTAAATGAAAAACGAAGTAAATGAAAGAATGAAAAGGAATTTGAATTTAAGATGGAATGCAAAAAGTTTTTTCAATTAAAAACAATTTCTGGGGTCAAGTCAGCATTAAATGCAAAGACGTTTGAGTGACCCCACCCTGCAACATTTTTTCAGAAAAAGTACTCATTTCTTTCCCTTTTACGGCGCAACTTGTGTGACACATAAGCATGACCAATGTAAGTTAAAAACATAGTATGCAGTAGGTCACGTGTACACACAATTGACCAAGTATCAAAAATATCTTGAAAAGATTATTGTATTTCAGTGATGACTTAAACAAATTCTGAGCATGGTCAGTTCCAAAGAGATCTGAACCATCTCAGTTAATAAAATTCAACTGAAATATTTTTGATTTTCTGAAGTGCTTCAGTTAAATACATTTTTCTGAGCAAAAAGTTTCCCCTCAAAAATGAAGGTTTATTTCAAAGTTTGAAAAATATTTAACATTCCCCCTGAAGTGATGATCCATGAATTAATAAGTGCCAAGATAGTATCACAAAGGCGTTCGATAGCTAGGCGAGCAAAAATCACATGGATCGCTCAGACTGGTGAACCAGATCAGTGTCACTGAGGCGTTCATAACAAGATTACCAGTCTAAGGATTTAACATACCCAACTCACTGACTAGATGTTTAAAGGTTTTGGCATCTAAAGGTTTTGTAAAAACGTCAGCGAGTTGCTTATCAGTGGGAATAAAGTGCAATTCAATATCTCCTTTCAGAATATGATCACGAATGAAATGATACCTGAGATCGATGTGCTTGGTTTTCGAGTGCATTACAGGATTGTGAGATATGGCAATGGCACTAGTGTTATCACAAAAGATTGGAGTCTTTGTGTAAGTAACACCATAATCAGTCAGCTGGTTTTTCATCCATAGAATCTGAGCACAACAACTTGCTGCAGAAATATACTCAGCTTCTGCAGTGGATAGTGATACTGCAGTCTGCTTCTTACTGGTCCAGCTTACTAATTTGCCACCAAGGAAATGACACCCACCTGTGGTACTTTTCCTGTCTATCTTACAACCTGCATGATCAGAATCTGAATAACCCATTAGATCTAGACTAGAGCCTTTGGGATACCAAAGACCCAATCTGGGGACACCTTTAAGGTATCTGAAGATCCTTTTAACAGTATTTGCATGTGCTTCTCTGGGATCAGACTGAAATCTAGCACAAAGGCATGTTGCAAACATTATGTCTGGTCTACTTGCAGTTAAATACATCAGTGAACCAACCATACCACGATATTTTGTATGGTCCACTGGTTTTTCATGTGGATCAGAATCCAAAGTTAATGGAGCAGAAATAGGAGTATCTTTTGATGAGACTGAATCAAATTGATATTTCTTTAATAAATCTCTGACATATTTTTCTTGGTTTATGAAATACCATCTTCAGTTTGTTTTACTTGAAGTCCCAGAAAATATGTCAGTTCACCCATCATACTCATTTCATACTCAGAAGACATGATTTTAGAAAAATTTTCACACATCTTCTCATTTGTAGAACCAAACACAATATCATCAACATAAATTTGTACTAAAAGGATATCACTTTTATCATGCAATATGAACAAAGTTTTATCTATTGCACCACGTTTAAAACCATTTTTAAGAAGATGTTTAGTAAGAGTATCATACCAGGCTCTGGGTGCTTGTCTCAGACCATATAGGGCTTTGTTCAGTTTGTACACCCAATGTGGTTTTTCTTCATTGATGAACCCTGGTGGTTGATACACATAAACGACTTCTTCTAGTTCTCCATTCAGGAATGCACTTTTCACATCCATTTGATAGACTTTAAACTGATGATGAGCTGCAAAAGCTAAGAATATTCTGATAGCTTCAAGTCTAGCAACTGGTGCAAAAGTTTCATCAAAATCTATTCCCTCTTCTTGTGCATATCCTTTTGCAACAAGTCTTGCTTTGTTTCTTATGATGTGACCATCTTCATCCATCTTGTTTCTGAAGACCCATCTTGTCCCAATTGGTTCCTTCTTCAGGTTGCTGGGACAAGGAACGAGTTCCCATACATCGTTTCTTTTAAACTGGTTGAGCTCATCTTGCATGGCTTCAACCCAGCTTGGGTCTTGCATAGCCTCGTCAATCTTCTTGGGTTCAATTAGAGATAAGAAGCTGACGTTTAAGCATTGATCGCTTGTGGCTCTTCTGGTCTGAACCCCTCTACTGGACTCTCCAATAATTTGCTCGATTGGATGTGCTTTTGTCCATTTAGAGTATTGACCAGGATGAGCAATGATATCAGTGCAAGAACTTCTCTGAGTAACTTCAGGAGGAGCCTCAGAAAATACATCTTCAGCTTCTTCTTCTTCCTGCAGATCATGACTTGCATCATGAAATTCTTCAGATTGAGGTTGCTCAGTGGAGCCTGATATCATAGGAGAAGCAACATATACATCTGATCCAATAGTTAGTTCAGAAGGTAGTTTGAAACTGACTGGAGGATAAAATGGAATGTTGCTTGGCTTGTTTATTACTGGTTCTGAACGGAGATGTTCAGAAGCAGGTTCAGGTGACTGAACAGTTTCAGCAACAGGGTCAGAATCACCAAAACTTATTGGACTTTCTGAGGGTGGTACAGGAATGGAATTTTTAAAGATTGCAGAATTGGATTCATCAAAGGTAACATGAATTGACTCATCAACTTTTTCAAGTCTCTTGTTAAAGACTCTAAAGGCCTTGCGATTTGATGAATATCCTAGGAAGTACCCTTCATCAGCTTTTGCATCAAATTTTCCAAGCTGATTAGAATTATTCAGAATGTATACTAGACATCCAAATACATGGAAGTATCCAATATTAGGCTTTCTATTTCTGAGTACTTCATAGGAGGTCTTCTTGTGTCTTTTGACATAAACAGATCTGTTCTGAGTGTAGCAAGCAGTTGCAACAGCTTCAGCCCAGAAATTCTTGGAAGACCAGATTCATTCAACATACTTCTAGCAGCTTCAATCAGCGTACGATTCTTTCTTTCTACAACACCATTCTGCTCTGGTGTGTGGGCTGAGGAGAAGTTCTGAGATATGCCAGTTTCAGTGCAGAAGGACTCCAGAGTAGCATTTCTGAATTCAGTGCCATTGTCACTTCTGAGCTGACAAACTTTTCGCTTGTGCTTGAGCTCAATTTGTTTGATGAGAGCAATGATTTCAGCAGCAGCTTCACTTTTGGATCTGAGGAAAATCACCCAGCAGTATCTTGAATATTCATCAACGATA
Source organism: Erigeron breviscapus (assembly GCA_034093135.1). Classification (NCBI taxonomy): domain Eukaryota; kingdom Viridiplantae; phylum Streptophyta; class Magnoliopsida; order Asterales; family Asteraceae; genus Erigeron; species Erigeron breviscapus. The sequence continues at coordinate 36,451,946 of CM067168.1, forward strand.
ACAAGGGTGTACTTCTTTCCTGCTCTGGTCTGAACATTCACTGGTCCAAAAAGGTCCATGTGAAGCATGTGAAGAGGTTCAGTTATACTAAAGCTTTGCTTTGTCTTGAATGAAGCTCTTTTCTGTTACCCATCTTAGGATGGGTTCACTAGACTCTCCCTTAGCAGTCTCAGATTTCTTTGGTTCATAAGGAACAGAAGGGTCAAAGGGGATTTCAGTCATTATTTCAGATGACACAAAAGTAGTTGGTTTGATGGGGTTTTCAACCTTTTTCTTTTCAGATTTCTGCTTGACTAGCTTAGAAAAAGGTTTTGTATTTTGTTTAGGTTGAAGAGGAGGAGTTTCAACATTTTTTAAACGTGCATTACAACTCTGCACTTGTCTAGCCAATAGTTGAAATTGACTTTCTAACCTTAATAAAATTGATTCTTCATTAGACACCTGAGCCTTACCAGAATCTGAGGTAGATGGCTCAGTAGGGGAGTGGTTTTTGTTTTTCTTCTTCTTTAGGTCTTTAGGAACCTTAGATGAAGTCTGAGGGGAAGGCTTTTTGGATTTAGCCTTCCTTTCTGAAACAGTTGTCTGAGCTGTTTCAGATTTATCCTCAGATTGTTCCTTGGCTTTATTAGTTGCAGTTTTCTGCTTGCCAACTTTAGGAAAAATGATTTCAGGTTTTATTTCCTTTGGAAGTGCATCTAAATCAGTGATTATGGATGCCAAGTGAAGATCACCAGACTCATATGCTGCTCTTTGTGATGCAAAAGTATTTTTAATTGCAGCATCTGGCCTTGGTGCTTTCATCCAAGATTTAATGATTGCTTGTTCCTTTTCAAGGATGGATTTTAATTCTTCCTTTTCCAATTCTAAAGTTGCAACCATAGACTGATAACTTTTTAAAGCCAAATGAACATCTTTCAGTTCTTTCAGTCTGGCATGACTGGCGTTCAGTTCAGAAGCATTATTTTCAAACATTTTTAGGCTTTCTGAACGCACTGTCTCAACAAATGAGATGTCAGCCTCTAAAAGAACCAAAAGGTCCAGTTTGTGTTCTTCATTATTTTCAAAGCCAAAATTACTGACCTTTTTCATCACAATATCCACCCAGCGACCAGATTCAACATCAGATTTGACCAAATGACCTTGATCTTCTTGTGCCATGAAACACATGTCCCTAACTTCTTCTTCATCATCAGATGATTCATCAGAGTCTTCCCATTTTTCAGTTTTGGCAATCATACAACTGTTGCTTGAGTTGTCTTGTGCCAAAAGAGCCATATGTGCCTTTAACTTCTTGTATTTGGCCTTATAGCTGTCATCAGATTTCTGAAAATAGAATGGTTAGGAGCAGATTGTGATGATGATGGTTGACTAGATCTGCATTCCTTCATGAAATGTCCTTTCTTGCCACATTTAAAGCATTCAAGATTAGACTTGTCAATAGAAGCGCTGGAAGCAAAAGGTTTGCCAGATCGATTTGATTTGGCCTTAAAACGATTGAACATTTTAGCCAGCATGGCAACCAGATCATCATTGTCATCCTCATCACAATCATGAGTAACATTACCAGAGACACCAGTTTTTAACATTTCAGAAACCATCTTCTTCATTGAGTCAGAAATGTCACTCTCAGAAGATAGTAGAGCAGTACTATGTGGTTCAGAATACTGAACCATACCAGAACTGGTAGAAACATGATTCTTGGCATCTTGCTCAGCCATAGCTCTCTCAGCTTTGTTCTCTTCAGTATATCTGAAGGCTCCATAAAGGGAAGCAAGAGTGTGACTATGCAAAGTTTTGCCTTGTCTCAAGACCAAGATTAAATTTTCCCATTTAGAAGGTAAAATGTCACAAAATTTTTCCAACAAATTTCTTTATCTTTGGTTACACCTAGGGCTTTCAGTTGATTTACCAGATTTGTAAATCTGATGTAAGTCTGAGTTAAAGTTTCCCCAGGTATAGCAAAGAAAGACTCATATCTTTTGTTTAAAGCAACTTTTCTTGTGACAATTGTCTCATTTGTGCCTTCAAACTGTGTCATTAGTTCCTCCCACATTAATTTGGAATTATCAAGTAAAACAAGAGTGGGCATGAGAGTTTCAGGAACTGCATATAAAATCATATTTTGTAACTTAGTGTCAAGGTCTACAAGTCTATGATCTTCCTCAGACCAATGATCCTTCTCCTTAGGTGACTGCCTAGGAGTCCCATCGGTATTTCTGACAACAGTAGAAGCATTCATGGGGACAAAGGGTCCTTCTTTTAAGATATCTGGTAAATGTCGTTCAACACCAGCAATATACTTTAACATGCATGCTTTCCATGTTTGAAAGTTTTCACTGTTCCCATCAAACTTGGGAACAGGATTGTTTGGAAAGTGTACGTGTACATTATGCGATGGTATATTGTTGTTTATGATGGGTGGAGTAGGTGGGGTAGTGTTATTAGGGTCAGGACGTTCTTGTTGAAAGTCAGCCATCTATGCAGATCAAAGGTTAAAGAATTGATATAATTCAACCTTGCTGCTCTGATACCAATTATGAGTCCCAAATATAGATGATTAACTAAACCCGACTGGCAAGTACAACTTATCTTGATGGACAAGTTAAGTTTACGATCCAGATATGGATAACAAGAAACAATTGACTTAAAGTAAAATGCAAGAACTAAATGGCAGAAACTATATAAAGATATATATAATTATAATCAAGTATGTAGCATTGAGACACAATGTATTTTTCAAGGTATTTGATTTATTGATATATAAACAAATACAAAGGTTGTTGCGGAACAAAGATAAACACCCAAGTGTAAATATCTAAACAACCTAGAAATACAAGTGATCTAAATAACTTGGAAATACTCGTAAGTTTACTTAGAGTATATCTCACAAGTTGCAATGCTAAAGTTTCAAGCACTTTGCAAGTTGTGAGAAGACTTTGTATTTATAGACCAAGTCCATGATGACATGGACAAGATCGTATAAAGGTGGTTGTGAGCATTTAAGGAATTAAACCTAATTCCTTACATGCTTGTACTAGGAAGAGTATATAAGTCAGTTGATGTGACTTATAGTACTATGTTCCCAACCTATACTTTTACCTTGTACCTTTTGTTAATAGATAAATCTATTAACTGGGTAAAGGTATGTAAAGTAAAAAGTCTTCCTCGTAATCAGTGTAAAGTGTTGTAAATACTTTACACTGAGATGCTTCAGTCTTCGATCTGGTAGAATCACTCTTTGCTCGCTTCTGAGATGATTCTCTTCTTCATACTTCAGTCTTTGACTTCAGAATGAATGCTTCAGATTTGTCTCGATCTGAACTGAAGTGAAGCTTCAGTGAAGGAATTCTGAGACGGCTCAGAATTCTGTACAAACGTTTTCACTGAACTTCAAGCTATTTCTGAACAAATTATACTTGGTCGATTTCTGACCTAACAGAAGGGTTTGATTAGACTATTTTGTACATAACTTATCCTTTTGTTATTTCCTATTAACACTTACCTAAACTTCCCAAATCCCATTTGTAAATACCCTTAGCCTAACTTTACAACCGACCTATATGCCATATTTTGATGATGTACTTGGTGCTTACGCCACGTCGGTGGAGTTATGATCCTTGTTCAAGCCTATGGTAAGATATGCATCACGACCGCGCAATGAGTGATTATTCATATATATTCAACCCCAATAGTAAGTTTGTTGGAGTAGGATGATTTTGATAGGCTCATTTGTTTCACTTTTGCTTAGTCGTGTTATTGTGGCTTGTGGATTGTTCAGATATTGTCAAACATTTCGGGGTTTCATTTAAGATTAAAACTGCTTCACCCAACTTTTTGTCATTGACATGCTTGGTGTGGCTTCTTTTTGATAATCGTAATGTGTTTATATAGCTTCGTGTCAAGGAACACTTTTTGCTTAATTTCCAGATTTGCTTGAGGACAAGCAACGCTCAAGTGTGGGGGGATTTGATGTGACCAATTTATATAGATCGCCCACTTCATTATTGGCCTTTTTCGTATGTGTTTTGAATCGATTTTGTATGCATTTGGCGCGTTTATGGTGTTTGTTAGTGCTTTCAGGTTTTTAGCAGGTTGCGCGTCCATTTGGTACATTTTCTGACGATTTTTGGCCAAGAAGTTGACCCGAGTGTTCGAGTGATGTTGATAAAGAAGAAACAAGATTTCAGCAAGAATTTACTGCGCCGCAGTGGGAGAGTTGTTGCCCCACTGCGCCGCAGTCAATGGGTGCCAAAGCCACAAAGATTACAGTGGTTTAACACTGCGCCGTAGTGGGAGGGATGATGCCCCACTGCGCCGCAGTCAAAGGTCGAGAAGAATAATATATTTTCCAGTGGTTTAACACTGCGCCGCAGTGGGGGTGGCATAGGCCCACTGCGCCGCAGTCACCTTATGATCAAGATTTCAGGGGTTTTCCACTGCGCCGCAGTGGGAGCACACCATGCCCACTGCGGCGCAGTCAGCTGCACGGGGAAATCAGGGTTACTGCCTCTTTGCATCAGATTTTGGGAAGTATATAAAGAAAAAAAACCTATTTCCCAAGATCCAAGTTTTTCTTTCTAGGAGCTGTTCTACCACTAGTCTTTGACGGATCATCGCAGATTTCATCATTTGATTCATTGAAGATTCAAGAACATCCATCTAGATCGTATCTAATCTTCTGTCTTGCAATTTATATTCAACGATCATTGGTACAATATGTTTTCTTTCAATTTCTTTATTGCAATTCAATTTAGTATGATTGGGTAGATTTATAATCATCCACTTTGATGAAACTTGACGAATGATATGATTGCAATATTTTAATTCAAGAGTTGATTCAATTATCGTTGTGTCGTGATCTTTATCAATTAATTCCTTGCGATTTATTCTTTTGATGTTGATGGTTTATGTGTTCATCGTTAGTGGTACTAGGTGAATACGTTTATCGTTTCAATTCGATTGTCTATGGTCATTTGTCACCGGTTCATGGTATGACGGTGAATGTCAAATCTATAATAGGAGTTAATTGGTAAACGTGTTTAGAAACGGTTGGTGGTACCACGTTTTCATTCACATAGGCATAATTGGTAATTGGTTAATCAAGCAAACTAATCGTTGGGGAGATTTTCTAGGCATTGGTGGTACCGGCTTGGGTAATTTAACTAGCAGCTTAGGTGTTTGGGTTATTTGTGAGCGGTTGGTGGTACCACGCGAGCATTTTATCCTTTCACGATTATCTTGTCAACTCTAAATAATTTGAACTTTATCGTGTGCCATCATAACTGAAGTCAAGTGGATTCGAAGTGGGTGATCTTTATTCATATTGTTTGAACTTTCTTTACTTTTCAATTGTCTTGTCATTTCAATTTCTTTAATTTCATATTGTCAAGGTGAGGTAGCAATTCGGCTACGGTTCCATCCTTATTCCAAAACCACTTTAGCTGACAACTATTTCAACACCATTCCCCGTGTTCGATCCTGGACTTACCTTCCAGCTATACTATATACGAACGGGTCCACTGCCCGCAAGTGTGTAGTAGTCAGTTTTAGGGTATTTCTTGTTTTAATTTTAAACTCGATTTCACACATCAATAATCGTTCCTGCATTCAACAGTGAAGTTTCATCAAGTTAGGAGTTATGTTGAAAGCATTTTGCCTTTTAGAGAAGAATGAGCCATGGAGCTCATGATGCAGTAGATATAGCTCCATCGGGTAATGCTTATCTTAAATAAAAGCTCTTAGAAATGTGCTTCTGTTTTCACTATGCAAACAGGATTTTACTTTGTTTGTCTATTGCATGTAATGGTGGCTTTAAGATTGTCCTAGGTTTTCTCATGTGTAATTTCTATATCGTATTTTAAGCTTGTATGTTTTAAGTACTGCTTTTATTTTCTTTGATTAACTGTTATGAAAATTTCTTTTAATTATCGTGAAAGTAATATATTTGACATCATTGTGTAATTTATGTTGTTAAACTGTTATGAAAGTTGCCTTGAATCACCGTATTAGCTGACCCATTATCCGGATTCCTTATCCAACCCACCCAGTTTTGATAAGTTTATGTAAAACTATGGTCTGTCTACCCATTGGTTTAGAATTTCATATCTGCTCTCTCCTTGCCTCTATTCAGATACTTTTAGTGTTTGTTAAAAACTGAGAATGTACATTTACAGTAGTTCCCTTTTAGAAACTATAACATGATGGTTATTTTTCTGGCTGTTTTGTTTAAGCATGATTAACCTGATGTTTATGGTAGGTTAAGGCTCTTACATATACGTGTAGATTGATTGAGTCTCTTTGGCTTCACAACTTCGGGAAATCTCGTCATAGACTAATGTGTATTTCTCACATCATTTCCCAAATGGTCGACTTGGGCCTAGGGTTTCAGGCGCTGGAGGTGCGCCTAGGCGCAAGAGGCGCTCGCCTTTGACAACACTGGTATAGGAAGTGGCAAGATCACTAGGGTGGGTAAGTGAGGAGGGTTAAACCTAATGATTTGACTTCCCATCAACTAATGTATTCACCATCTAGTATGTTTGTGAAATACTCTGTTGGGCCTCTGAGAGGTGTTGATCAAGTGGTTATAAGGGAAATCCAAAGTAGTTTTGAAATTATTTATTGATTTGAAAGAGTTGTATTTAACCTTGCAATTATATTTTGAAACACACAGAGACGCTTACTTACCACATCCAACACATCACTGCTACATCATCTGCCATCCTTTACTCACATCCAACACATCACTGCTAATCATCTGCCATCCTTCATAAACCAAACTCCACTTCACTGAAGCCACTACAGGCCACTACATCGCCATGTCCATCTTTGATTACGACACAGCCACTTGAACATTAGGATGCTTGACCTTAAATCGATAAGGCTTTTTGGACAACAACTGCCGGGATCGTTATGGAGAAAAATTGATGTGAAACTTCCTTTTGATATTAGTGGGGGGCATTGATTTTGGGTGGAAAAAAGGAGTATTTCCGTCTATGATGTATACTTTTGAAGTTTTAATGTCCATATGAATCAGAAAAGCAATTTTCAATAACCATCATTCTCTTAAGAGGATACTCTTATTGGCATCTGTATGAAGTCTCTGCAGCTACTAGAGAGGGTCAGAATTCGTGTAAAATATAACGATCCCAATCTAATCTAATAATTTAAATAAATGGATTGTTAGGACCTGTCATGATTGTGTGGTGGAAACCTGCAAAATGCAGATTAATTTGGATTTTACATGACAATGAAAATCTTTAGAGTCTTGGATGGACCTTTACCTTTACCTTTAGATTAGATTCTGTTAATATGGTCAAGATTGTGATTGTGGTCTCCCCGAGGTTTAGATGAAGCACGGTAGTGAATGTTTAATATGAGGTTTAGATTAGATTCTGTTAATACGAGTGACTTTTATGGTTTAGTAGAACTTTGATGGGTATAACTCCGTTCGCAAGTTGCAACTTCTAAGTTGGTTATATATGTTGTTTTCTTATTTAAAGTAAGACTCGGGAGTTATCTAATCACGATATTAGAAGTTTTTTTTTTAACTAAGGAGCTGTATGGCGCCTTTGTTTCAGACTGGTGTGTAGATAATGCAATGTATGATTTCAAACAAATTCTGGTGAACCAAAATGCTTTAAATGTGCTTTCTCAAGTCATCTTCCTCATTGTACGAAAATTTTTAATTTTATGACCGTTGAGCTCTCTCTAGTTCTGAGATCGAGCTCTAGGTTGTCTCTTCGGCTTAGGCTTTGGCTTCGCCTTGCCGTCGAAAAGTTTTTTTAAAAGGGTTAAACCCTAGACCGGAGGTCATTCTGAAGTAGCATATTGACCCCAATCTGACCTGTTTGAAATTTTTTGAAGTAGTTATATATATACTAAAAAGTAATATGACATGTATAAGTCTTTTAAACATGAAATGTACAAGTTTTTATAGCATAGACTAAATTTTACCAATTTTTATTTTAACCTCCTAAAGTTTCTATCTTTTAACTTTCACCCCACGATAAAATTTTCGTTTTCACTTTTTGACACTAAACTTTTAGGTTCTCATGTTTTTATCAAACAACTTTCATACAGTTACGGTTTTACTTTTAAATATTTGGTTTTTATTTTCATCCGTCTTTTTATATATATAACGTTTTCAATATATAATAACTTTTAACATCGTCACGTCTTACGTTCATGTAACATTTAAAACTTTAATATAGTTATTGTTTATGTTTTTATACATCTTAATATTTTTTTATAATTTTTTTATTGTTATTGCTACATGTTTAGTTGTTTTCTTATAAGGAAAGTTTCTATCTTTTAACTTTTACCCCACATCAAAGTTTTCGTTTTCATTTTCTTGACCCTAAACTTTTGGGTTCTCATGTTTTCATCAAACAACTTTCACACAGTTACGGTTTTACCTTTAAACATTTGATTTTTGATTAATTTCATCCGTCTTTTTATATATATACCGTTTTCAATATATAACATTTTTCATCATCGTTACGTCTTACGTTCATGTAACATTTAAAACATTAATATAGTTATTGTTTATGTGTCTATACATCTTATTATTCCTTAAAAGAAAATATTTTTGTTAATACTACATACTTAGTTGTATTTTTTAAAGTTTGGGTTCGAATAATTGACATAATTTTAGGTTTAAAACTTTATCGTATAAAAATACGTATGTCGCGGCAACGCGCGGGTAAAATAACTAGTTATACTAATTCTAAATACATAGTCTATATTATTACATTTATATTATGTTTTTATTAGATACAAAACGATTTATAAGGTTGTCCATATCAGATATAATTTTGGCTAGTTTTCGCCTGGTTGGTTGTCGGTTATATATTGTTTTTGCTAAAGAGGTTCGTAGGTGTTTCGAGGTTGCCTGTTTGAAAATATTTATAATCATTTTCCAAAAGGGCGTTTGGAATTTCTTATCTGTTTAGTTTACCTAAACAAGCATATCTAAGAGCTCTATTAGATATAGAAGATGTTTTTCTCTGTTTATTGTGCAATTTTCTGAACAGATAATTATATGGTTATATGAAAACTTGCATGAGCAAGCAACTTTAATTCTTAAATGATGACCAAAATCATTATGGCATGGGTTATACATGCCGTCGTGTGTTTAATGATTGAAACTTTTAAGTTATTTGATCAATGCTCATTGCGTATTATGTTTTTGTTTAGCAGGTTCCCACTCTATGTAGAGGACTGTTTGTATTATTTACACAAATTCTTAGGTATCAAGCAAAGAGATTCAGGAAGGATCAGTGCCCAATTGTGGAGCGTTTTAGCTCCATATTGTTCAACTAGACGAATTATTACTTCATCTTCCTAAGTATGTTATGAAAAGTTAAAACTATTAGTGATGTTTAACACAGGGCTGATGATGTAGCCAAATATAGAGTTTACTAATGGATCAAATAATGTCATGTCCCTCAATGGTTCAGATGATTTTAATTATGGCAATTGCTTTTGAACTCTTTGTAATTTTATGATCAATGATATAAACTTTTTGGTGAATTTAATCCCATATGCTCACAAGTTTCAACATTTACAATGGTGATCAAATTTAGAAATATTAGGCTTATATAACCAAGAATAACACATGATGTACAACGTTGTGTGGCGTTTTGTCAAACTGTGTATTGACCCACCTTTTAGCTGGTAACTTGTTGGGTCATTGATATGTTCTCAAAGTTGCTTATGTGATCGATGGCTTGTACTCTTAAGAAGTTTTGGTCTTACCAAAATCCTTTTAAATGTGCCTTTTGTTGTCTATAATTGTGGTGTGCTTTGGAAGTCCTTAAAATGGTGTGCAATGCCTTAAAATTTAGGAACTGTTATGGTACCTTTTGTAATGTTAAAGATGGAAGTTATTGGTAATATATTTTGATATATTTTTGGCATTTGACTCGACTGCCGAAACATTAAACTTCCAAAGGGTGTTAATCCATAGATTGTCTAGGGGTACGATCAATGCATCTATCTTTGACATGAAAACTAAAAGTATAAAATTAGTTTATTTCAATCTGGGTTATCAGTTCCTGCACGCGAAAATAGTGAAGTTTCATCAAGTTGAACGCATTTGGCCTTAAAGAGAAGAATGAAGAGAATTTATTGTACGGATGCGACCAATTTCAGGCCATTTGGTGTAATTACGGACTTTTGTTTGAAAATTTGCAAAACTACGAAAAACAGTGTCTAAGACACTGGTCTTGATTTTTTTGGACAAAGTCGGCGTCTTAGACACCGGTCTTAGCTTATGTGGCAACTCAAAGCCGGTGTCTAGACACCGGTCTTCACCTCCTCTGACAAAGCCGGTCACTCTAGAGGCCGGTCTTCTGTTTGTACTTTCCTGTCAAAGCCGGTGTCTTAGACACCGGTCTTAAAACCATATTTTTAAAAAAACGACTATTGCTGGGCATGCTGTGTTTTGTGTGAGTTTTGTAATCATATATGAAAATATTACTAGTTTGATCAAGATGAAAAATCGGAGACACGGGTCTTCAAAAATTCAATTCTTGCAAGAATTTGAGCTCCGATATGTACTTATGTAGTCTCCGATTTTTAAGCAATCTCCAATATTGAAGTTTGCAGGGAAGAAAGTAGGGAACAACATAGAAGTTGCAGGAAAGAAAGTAGGGAAAAAAGAAAGATGAAATACATTTTTTCTCTTTTAAAAATAGGAAAAGGATACATGGATAAATATAAAGAATGAGTGGGTGGGAGTTGCCAATGATAAAAGTAAAATAGTGTTTCTTATCCATTATAATTTAAAATAAGAAATGATAAATGGGATAAATATTATACTTTTTTTTTTTTTTTTAACTGGTGAGTCCTATTTTTTTACAAGGAAATCTACAGTATATTTTTACAAAAATTTAAAAACAAAATATTGATCATGACTAAAATATTTAAACTAAAAATGTCTCTCCTCTCGCACATGATTTTTCCCCATATATACTCGTATTTCATGGTAGATATAATGATGATACTTCTTTTACCTCACAAGCAACCTATCTCTATCTCTTTGACTCTTTCTCTTCTCACTTTGACTGACCAAGCTAAACAAGAAAGACAATGATAATCACACTCTTATTTTCTTTATATATTTTTCTCTCGACAACAAGAAGAAAAGTAACAGACCCACTTGCTTCTTATCTTTTTCCCTTCTTTGTCTGTTTGAACAAATAAGATGGCACCGTTTTTGTCTATGTAGGGCAGAAAAGGAAAAAATGAATGAAAGCCGGCCTCTAAGACACCGGCTTTTTGCCAAATGAAGACCGGTGTCTAAGACACCGGCTTTGCCCAAATGTTAAGACCGGTGTCTTAGACACCGGCTTTGCCCAAAAAAGTTAAGACCGGTGTCTTAGACACCGGTTTTCGTAGTTTTGCAAATTTTAAACAAGTTCGTATTTACACCAATGGTTGATTTTTGTCGTATCCGTACAAAAAATTCCATATGATTCATGATTGTAGAATTCTATCGGACCCATTAAAGCCATTTCAGTTAGCTACTTATTTATGTTACTTGTTTGACTCACGAGAGAATCAAAGATAACCCAAACGAATGAATCAGAACCACCACTACTAAAGTTTATTGATGCTTGGCTAAAACTACCTTGAGCCTGGGAGCATAGTTTTGAAATTATCTAGTGGCAAATAAGGTTTTCTTAATAATATCTAAAATTTACCCTAATGTTTCATTTTTGATGGAAGATTTATATTTGTAACTTTATTTAGTGGAAAATAAGAGTGTTTCAAAAAATCAATGAAAAATTTGCATTTTTAACATATTTTGAGTGGCAAATTTGGTCAATTAACCGATAATATATTGAACAAAACTTACAAGGGCCCATCAATATGATCCAGCTCAGTAATTCAACCCCTATATATTTTCGGAATCTTGGGTTTTCGTAATTACACAAACTCATAAAGCATCCGATAATTCGTGTGTCGTGAAAGACGGTCAGATAGTAACTGGTCTTGGAATTGGCGAAGGCCATTACGGACAGGTCATGAACTCTCTTCTTTGCATGTTCTATTGAAAACTCTTCCTGATGTCATGGATTGTGAGAGACAAGATAGGTGGGACTGGAATCTTGATGGCATAAATGAGTTCTCCATTGCTCAAATTCGGAAGAAGATTGATCAACATGATGCCAATAATAGTGCTGTGAAAACCATATGGAATTCTTTCATTCCAAAGAAAATTAATATTTTTATATGGAGAATGAGAAAGGGATGTCTTCCTACTAGTATTAATCTTTTTTCTAGGGGAGTGGACGTCAACAGTTTCCGATGCTTTTATTGGAATATGGGGGTGGAAGATAATAATCACCTTTTCCTTCAATGCAAGCTTGCGGGTGAAGTTAGGAGGTTGCTGAGCTCATGGATTAATATTAATATTCCGATTTTACCCACTGAAGAGATTATAAAATGGTGTGATGCGTTGAAGTTTACTTGTAGAACTCGCAAAACGCTTCAGGCGATCCTTTTTATATGGTGGTGGTATCTTTGGAAGGCTCGTAACAACCTCCTCCATAATAATAATCGAGACTCGCATGCCGAGGTTTTTAACTTTATTGTCTCGATCTCTTTCCTTTGGATCCACAACAGAAATAAGAAGAGCAGTACAAGTTGGGAAGAATGGCTCGTGAATCCACTTCAACATGTTTAGCTTTGGCTTTGGGTGTTCTTCTTTGGTCGGTTTTGTTTGGGTTTTTTTTCCGGGTCTTGTTTGGGGTTGCATCAAAAACATCGTGAAGTGAAAACCGGTGGCTCGGCCTTCATTGATGGAGTCTTTCTTTAACTATTTTGCAACCTTAGCAGTTAAAGATCCGAGAACTTTTCAGTTCATGTAACTGTTGTATCGCGAGTTTTGTACTTTGTATTTCGGCCTCTAGCATCTTGCTAGTCGGTCTTTTTAATACAATAATCTTTTTGATGTTCAAAAAAAAACCAACTTTTCCTAAAAGTCAGAACTACATATACTTCGAGCCTACAATGATAATATATATATTTATATCTTGTGTTAGTATTAAATAAATCCTTCATGAGATCCAAAAGGCTTGAGCTTGTTGATTGAGACTAGTAATAATATTTAACCATGTGATTGAAATCAATGTGAGAGAAGGTAGAAACATATAAATATATATCCCATATAAAAAAACTGATCAAATATTTATTATAGTGTTTTTACTTGACAAAATGATATGATTTATGAATTTTGTTAAGAGTTAAGGTTGATTGCATGTGTTGGAAGTCCACCCCTAAATTTTAGGTGTATAACTATTTAAATAAGAGATATGCTACCATGACTAATTTTTTACAAACACTTATTATCTACAAACTTACGTGGCTTATGATGTGGCCCATCCACATCATTTTTTATTACTTAACTTAAACTTAAACAAGGTTAATTAACCTAGGTCAAGTTAATTCCACTTCACTAGCCAATTCCACTTATCTTTCTTTGTGACACCTCTTACTAGCGAGGCAGTCTCTTTGGAGCGAATGAAGTCGAACGCCGTATCAATAGCTTCCTTAAATGTTAAAGGGATTCTCTTGCTTAAATCATCCTGGAGTTCGCCAGGGAGCAGTGCCAAGGTAAAACCTGAGACTTGTTGACTTTCAGGGAGACCCGGTATCTTCTGGCATTCCTCGGTGTACCTTGTGATGAAATTCCTTAGTGGCTCATTTTATCTCTGCCTAATTAGGTGAGCTTCCAAGTGACTTCTCTGACGCTTCTTCTGTTGGACAAACTGAGCTATGAACTTCTTCTTCAAATCTTCATAGTCTTTGATGCTCTTCTCAGGAAGCTTGGTGAACCACTCTAAGGCATAACCTTGCAAGGTGCCTGGGAATAAGTGGCATGCCACGGGCTCCACCCACTTTTCAGTTAACACTGCCTGATCATAGATTGCGAGATGATCTTCTGGGTCCCTAGTACCATCATAAGTCCCGACGATAGTGGGAACCTTCTGACCGTCTGGGAAGGCATAATTTGCCACCCAGTCACAAAACCTTGACTTTGTTGCAGACTTTGGCACTGTGGCCACCCTTGCTTGCTCATCACCCTCCTCCCCCGCTGTAATTTTTAGCATTTTTAACAATTCTTTTGCTGGGTTAACTGGTTCAGGAGCAGGCTCGACTGGCTTTTGCTTTTTCATCTCGTCCACCAACAACTTCATTATGGACTCCATGCCTGTAGGCTGTGGAGAAGGTTGTGGGGCCGGCTGAGGTGGAGCTGGCCTTAACGCAGCAGAGAGTTGAGAAAACCAATCGGTTGGAGGAGGTGGTGGAGCTTGCACTTGCTGAGTGTTCTTGGCAGCTAGCTTTATCAATTCCAACAAATGGCTCTCCTGGATAGTCACAGATTGGGAGGAGCTGGCAATAGATTGCAAGGATGTCTGACCTCCCGTCATGGGTGGGCTAGTCAAGCTAGTTATGTGAGAACTCAACTGACTAGGACCCGAAGAGAGTATAGTGAAAGGAGATGTGCTAGTTGGGGGTGTTGTAAACAAGGATAAGGGAGATATGGAAGATGAGGGTGTGGAGAAAAGTGGTCCCACACTGACACTACCAGACCCAAGGCTAGATGCAAAGCTTACCTTGGGTGGCAGCCTAGATCCACCACCAGAAACAATATTAGTTGCATTTGTCACAACTTCACCAGATCTAGGACCAAAATCTGGGAATTTTTCTCCTGAGATATTTTGAGCATCACACATCTCAGAAGTTTCCAGATTGATAATTGAAGAATCATCTCCATCAACACCCTTCCCCAACCCAGAAGGTATAACCTGAGAAATAGGAGTGAATTCCTCAGCCATGTGAAGCTAAGAAACAAACAAGAAACAAACAAGAAAAAAGATGATGATTTTTGCTTTGTAACAACAAAAAACCGCCCAGTGATCAGTAAATTCACGGATGGCGCCAATGTTTGAGCATGAAAATGTGAAGCTCAATCAAAGAAGGGGTTTAACCACGAAAATCATCAAAATCTCCTCAAATAAGAGTGCAAACCTACTAAGTTCTTCACGAACCTAAGGTGAATGATGATTTTCCCAAAGATGTTTGAATCTTTGGAGGATATGATTGATATATGATTTTGTATAATGAATGATTGATTGATAAATGTATTGAATATACTGATGATATTGAATGTGATGAATGAATGTTCTGATATCCAATGATTGGATATTTATATATCACAATTAGGTCACATCGTGCTTTGGGCCTGTCAGATATGGGCCTGGCCCATGAATCCCAAAATGTCAGAGGAGAATAGAACCTTCCAGAGAAAGGAATATATCTTGTACTCCAATCATAAGCATACAATTTGTATGGATATTTGGTGAAGCATATATACACCTTGTTGTAAGACATGTTTCATATATTGTGAAGTCCCGTATGGTCCTTATGCATTCTAGACATCCTTTAGTTAGTGGGCCTCGGGATTACTCTTAATAATTCTTGCTAGGAATCGCCTTAGAAGAATTTCAATTGGGATCTCGTCTCATATGTATATATACATATTACACATATATATATATATATAATTATAATTATAGATACATATAAATATAAATGTATAATATTCAAAGACTTTTTCCCCCCCCCCCCCCCCCCCCCCCGGGGGGGGGGAAACTCACTCTTGGAAGAGCTCTCACAATAGCTCTATCCTCTTGTCAAGGGACTGGTTTAGTGGGCTTCTTGAGCCGTTCTTATTATTGAAATTGGGGTCTCAAGCCCATCTGTTCCTTCCTTAACCGTTCAATTAGTGAGCTCTCGATTCTCTATCTTCTCTTCTCTCTCTTCTCTTTACTCTCGGACCAACTTCTTGCTCTCGTCCCTCTCTCTTCTCTTCCCTCTCGGCTGGGGACCACTTCTTGCTCTCGTCCCTCTCTCTTCTCTTCCCTCTCAGTTGGGACCAACTTCTTGCTCTCGTCCCTCTCTCTTCTCTCTCTTCTCTTCCCTCTCGGTTGGGACCCACTTCTTGCTCTTGTCCCTCTCTCTTCTCTTCCCTCTCGGCTGGGCCCCACTTCTTACTCTCGTCCCTCTCTCTTTCCTTCCATACAAATTAAGGTAAGGATTTATACCTTACCCCTTCAATCCCAAACATAGGATTTCTCAAATGAGTCACATTAGTGTTTGGTTGATGGTTCAGATGATTATTCCATTTCTAGTTCATGTAATTCACAATTGTCTCTCATGAGTCAGTATAATTTTGATACCAGGCCTAGTGTATAATTCGGCCAAGGCCGTGTGAACGTCCATATGGTTGTCAGTGTTTTTTATGGTGATCGATACACATAATTGAAGTCCTCGGTTTTTTCATTTTTTTGAAACATATACTGTAATTACTTATGAGCCTCCAAATGGCATATAAAGACCTGGAAATTTTTGCGTATGTATCTTTAAGTCGGAAGAAAAAAACATTATTAGGTGATATGGAATGAGAGAGGAAAAATAATTACAATTTGTCTAACTTAGGTTAATTAACTCTGTTTAAGTAATATGGAATTAATGATGTGGATGAGCCACCTAGTATTGCCAGTAAGGTTTAGTGTAAAATAAATGTTAGTAAAGTTTGCCATTTTTAATGCAAAATATCTTAAAAGAAGTTGATAAAGAAAAACATTTCGGGGGCATTGGTAAAATAAATAATTAAGGCACAGAAGGTAATATCGAAGAATAAAATAAATTCCCGTATAAAAATCTGATCAACCCCTCTGCCTGTGCCTCCCCCAAAATCGGTAGATATGTCAAACATGGAAACCCTAAAACAAATCAATCAATCAGCCCAGGAAAAAACTTCAAATTCATTCCCAGGTGAAATCATCCAAGACATTCTTTCCAGACTCCATGTCAAACCAATTCTCCAATTCTGGTCTGTATCCAAACATTGGCTATCCCTCATTTCTGATGATCCTTCTTTCCCCAAACTCCATTTCAATCGCTCTGTTGTCAGCAACGACCGCACATCCTTTTTCATATCCGCTTACGACACTTCTACCAACGAACGACACTTTTTGTCAGCACCTATCGATGGTGGGCCCGTTACTCATCTTATCACACTCCGCAATGCTCGAAGTTTTAATGCTGATGATACCACTAAAGCTGAACATCTCAATGGGTTAGTTTTTTTCACTTCCAGAAATCCCTTTTTCTATGGAAATATCGCTTTTGTTGTAAACCCGGCTACTCGTAAGGTTTTCAAAGTCCCTCCCCCTTTTAATAATAAGCATTGCACATACTTCTTTGGGTTTGATAAGTCCAATACCGAGCATAAGATTTTGTGTATCAGTAGTGATTGCGAGTTTATGATATTCTCTTTGTCGACTTATTCTTGGAAAGAGATTCATGTGGATCCGGAAGAACTTCCTCCTGTTTCAGATATGACTCGTCTTATCAGAAATAGTGTTTGTGTGGATAGTGTCATCCATTTGATGCTTGATGCTAGGTATGAAATCTTGGCGTTTAATTTGACAACCGAAAAGTTTTCCATTATTAACCTTCCTCAGGGTGCTATTCCTCATAAATTGTATACAATTTACGCTAGGCAGGAAGTGCATAGTACGTTAAAGCTCAACTTGCCTTTTTTAATAAAAGATAAGGAATTACTTGGAGTTGTTTGTCATGATCTAGTGGTGGAAACCAACAAAATGCATATCTGGATTTTACAAGACTATGTAAACCGTCTTTGGGTTAGAGAAACTGTTACGTCTCCTAAGTATTGGATAGATTTAGATGGTACGGAGATGACAGTAATTCCTGACATGGAGAGTCTTGTGTTTTCTTGCTGTAGGATGTCTAGGGATATGGTCAATGCATTTATTCTTGACAGAAAAACTAGAAGTTTCAAATTAGTAAATTTCAATCTGGGTTATCCGTTCCTGCATTCAAAAACAGTGAGTTTTCATCAAGTTACGAGTTATGTTGAAAGCATTTTGCCTTTGAGAGAAGAATGAGCATTGGTTCTCGTGATGCAGTAAAAGTAGTTCCATCAGGTATTGGTTATCTTAGTTAAAAGCTCGTGGAAATGAAATTGTTTGTCTATTACATGTAATGGTGGCTTTAAGATTGTCCTAGGATTTCTTATGTTCTATATCGTTTTTTAAGCTTGTATGCTTTAAGTACTGCTTCTATTCTGTTTGATTAACTGTTATGAAAGTTGCCTTGAATCACCGTATTAGCTGACCCATTATCCGGATTCCTTATCCAACCCACCCAGTTTTGATAAGTTTATGTAAAACTATGGTCTGTCTACCCATTGGTTTAGAATTTCATATCTGCTCTCTCCTTGCCTCTATTCAGATACTTTTAGTGTTTGTTAAAAACTGAGAATGTACATTTACAGTAGTTCCCTTTTAGAAACTATAACATGATGGTTATTTTTCTGGCTGTTTTGTTTAAGCATGATTAACCTGATGTTTATGGTAGGTTAAGGCTCTTACATATACGTGTAGATTGATTGAGTCTCTTTGGCTTCACAACTTCGGGAAATCTCGTCATAGACTAATGTGTATTTCTCACATCATTTCCCAAAAGGGCGTTTGGAATTTCTTATCTGTTTAGTTTACCTAAACAAGCATATCTAAGAGCTCTATTAGATATAGAAGATGTTTTTCTCTGTTTATTGTGCAATTTTCTGAACAGATAATTATATGGTTATATGAAAACTTGCATGAGCAAGCAACTTTAATTCTTAAATGATGACCAAAATCATTATGGCATGGGTTATACATGCCGTCGTGTGTTTAATGATTGAAACTTTTAAGTTATTTGATCAATGCTCATTGCGTATTATGTTTTTGTTTAGCAGGTTCCCACTCTATCTGTGGAGAACTACATCACTGCTAGTCATGCCTCATTCACTGGGAGGTATCAAGCAAAGAGATTCAGGAAGGCTCAGTACCCAATTGTGAAGCGTTTGACCTGCTTTTAGGAACTGTTATGGTACCTTTTGTAATGTTAAAGATGGAAGTTATTGGTAATATATTTTGATATATTTTTGGCATTTGACTCGACTGCCGAAACATTAAACTTCCAAAGGGTGTTAATCCACATGAATTTGTGACATGGTTTACTAGAAAAAGTCGGAATACAGTCAGGTTAAACCACTCCTTTTTGATCAAAGATACATGATCGTGTTGTGGAAACCAGCGAAATGCATGCTTGGGTGTTATAAGACTATGTAAACTGTGTTGTGTTACAGAAACCATTACGTTTTCAAGTCTTGGATTGAATTATATGGTTATATGAAAACTTGCATGAGCAAGCAACTTTAATTCTTAAATGATGACCAAAATCATTATGGCATGGGTTATACATGCCGTCGTGTGTTTAATGATTGAAACTTTTAAGTTATTTGATCAATGCTCATTGCGTATTATGTTTTTGTTTAGCAGGTTCCCACTCTATCTGTGGAGAACTACATCACTGCTAGTCATGCCTCATTCACTGGGAGGTATCAAGCAAAGAGATTCAGGAAGGCTCAGTACCCAATTGTGAAGCGTTTGACCTGCTTTTAGGAACTGTTATGGTACCTTTTGTAATGTTAAAGATGGAAGTTATTGGTAATATATTTTGATATATTTTTGGCATTTGACTCGACTGCCGAAACATTAAACTTCCAAAGGGTGTTAATCCACATGAATTTGTGACATGGTTTACTAGAAAAAGTCGGAATACAGTCAGGTTAAACCACTCCTTTTTGATCAAAGATACATGATCGTGTTGTGGAAACCAGCGAAATGCATGCTTGGGTGTTATAAGACTATGTAAACTGTGTTGTGTTACAGAAACCATTACGTTTTCAAGTCTTGGATTGAATTATATGGTTATATGAAAACTTGCATGAGCAAGCAACTTTAATTCTTAAATGATGACCAAAATCATTATGGCATGGGTTATACATGCCGTCGTGTGTTTAATGATTGAAACTTTTAAGTTATTTGATCAATGCTCATTGCGTATTATGTTTTTGTTTAGCAGGTTCCCACTCTATCTGTGGAGAACTACATCACTGCTAGTCATGCCTCATTCACTGGGAGGTATCAAGCAAAGAGATTCAGGAAGGCTCAGTACCCAATTGTGAAGCGTTTGACCTGCTTTTAGGAACTGTTATGGTACCTTTTGTAATGTTAAAGATGGAAGTTATTGGTAATATATTTTGATATATTTTTTTGCTAAAGAGGTTCGTAGGTGTTTCGAGGTTGCCTGTTTGAAAATATTTATAATCATTTTCCAAAAGGGCGTTTGGAATTTCTTATCTGTTTAGTTTACCTAAACAAGCATATCTAAGAGCTCTATTAGATATAGAAGATGTTTTTCTCTGTTTATTGTGCAATTTTCTGAACAGATAATTATATGGTTATATGAAAACTTGCATGAGCAAGCAACTTTAATTCTTAAATGATGACCAAAATCATTATGGCATGGGTTATACATGCCGTCGTGTGTTTAATGATTGAAACTTTTAAGTTATTTGATCAATGCTCATTGCGTATTATGTTTTTGTTTAGCAGGTTCCCACTCTATCTGTGGAGAACTACATCACTGCTAGTCATGCCTCATTCACTGGGAGGTATCAAGCAAAGAGATTCAGGAAGGCTCAGTACCCAATTGTGAAGCGTTTGACCTGCTTTTAGGAACTGTTATGGTACCTTTTGTAATGTTAAAGATGGAAGTTATTGGTAATATATTTTGATATATTTTTGGCATTTGACTCGACTGCCGAAACATTAAACTTCCAAAGGGTGTTAATCCACATGAATTTGTGACATGGTTTACTAGAAAAAGTCGGAATACAGTCAGGTTAAACCACTCCTTTTTGATCAAAGATACATGATCGTGTTGTGGAAACCAGCGAAATGCATGCTTGGGTGTTATAAGACTATGTAAACTGTGTTGTGTTACAGAAACCATTACGTTTTCAAGTCTTGGATTGAATTATATGGTTGGAGATAATAGATTATTATGATATGGTGAATCTTGTGTTATGCCATAGATTGTCTAGGGGTACGATCAATGCATCTATCTTTGACATGAAAACTAAAAGTATAAAATTAGTTTATTTCAATCTGGGTTATCAGTTTGCATGTAACATCCCGAACTTTTATTTAATGTTTGACTAATGTCGTTAAGTCAATTTGGGGTGTCGTTAAGTCTTGACTTAATATTTGAATGTAGTTATGTGTGGTTAACGTAGATAAAGTAGTTAGGTTTGAGAGCCTAAATACTAATGACGAATAAAAGTGTGTTTAATGTCGCTTAAAGGCTATGTGGTGCCTTTTAATGAAGGACTAATGTTGTATATGGTCAATAATGCAGTTTGTGACCAATAATGAAGGATATAGAAGTCCGAGGGCTGATTTTGACATAGGTGGAAATTGAAAAACGGGATTAAGGTTTTGATAAGTGTAATTAGGTCTACTTTGGCAGCCATTATCAAATAATTAAGCAATTAATCCTTTCTTGAATCCTAAAGCAATTAATCTAGTTTTTGGGTCTAACGATTGGGTATTTTGGTGTTGGAATCGACCAGCCATCTAGCAAGCAGGTAATCATTGAATCGTTGGTTGTATTTTCTGGTTTAAGGGTTGGTTAATTATGAAATAGGTCTGATTAAAATTGGATTATGCAAGTAATTAGGGCTAAATGGTGTTTTGGTTAATTAACATTCAAAATTGGTGTTAATTGAGTCTGTGATCGATCAAGATAATCAAGGGATGTTTAGTTGTGTCAAAAACATGTTTGGAAAGAAGCCTTGATCGATCAAAATCTGGAAAATTGATGAAGATGTCGTTTTTGATTTTCTGGACGAAAATGCTTAAATTCGTAAACTGATGCCAAGTTCGTTTATATAGTCTAAATTCGTTTGCCCCAACGAAGATGAAGTTCGTTGTTTAAATTCGTTTGAAGTCAAATTCGTTGGCAAATTCGTAAACTAGAAAACAAAACGAAAATGAAGTTTAAATTCGTTTAACTACCTATCTTCGTAAAGTGTGACTTAAGTTCGTAAGAACCAAACGAAGATAAGGTCTATCTTCGTAAAGTAGAACGAACGAAGATAAAGTTCGTACGAAGATTAACTTCGTTAGCTAAGTTCGTACGAAGTCTAAATTCGTTAGGTGTAATTCTGGAATTTTACGTAGCCAGTCTTAAGTTCGTACGAGGGTCCATTTGAGGTCCTAAATGACTTATACTTTGTATGTTAATGTGCGATAGGTGTCGGAGGTTACTGATAAGCATTATTAGCTACTTGTTTGTGCGCATACACTACTATCAGGTAAGATACACTACTTTTGTCACGCTGGGGGATCAACTAAAAGCAGGTTTCAAACTTACATACTTCCAATTGGTAACTTATAATGCATGTGGACTTATGGGGTTATTTGGGAGGTATTATGGGATTACGTAGTTGACCATGAGACCTGAAATGCAGTCCCTAATGTAGAAGAATGAAGTATTGCCTAATGTAGTGATCTATTATGCAGTTATGTAGTATAATGAAGTATTGCTTAATGTAGCATGACGCTATGCAGTTGATGTAGTCTAATGAAGTATTGTATTATGCATGAAATGTCGAAATGAAGTTGATGTATGTTGTGTGCATGTTTGTATGGCTTGAACACCTAGTGCACTAGACTTGCTAGGTTGCCATGTCACTTGCACGTTAAGGGCCCAAAACGTAAAAGCAGTAACGCAGTAAATGTTTAGGTAATGCAGTCACCTAAACTAAATAACGTGGGTTCGAGCTCGTTAAACTTTGATGCAGTAAAGTGTTAAGCTTAACCCGTACAAGTCTTAGCCGGATGAGTACGCTAACGCAGTTGTTGCTTGGGTGGCTCCTAGCAACGTGGTCACACGCAGTTTGAGTAATTAACGGAGGATTGACCCCCTCAGGATTTTGGATTACTCCCGGATTGGCTTGCCATTCCTTAACGACGTACGATGGGTGGCCTTTTGGTGAACCATCAAGTCGGGTGCAATGTAGAGCACACTTAATGCAGTTAAATAATGTAGTAAAGCAGAAATGTAGAAAGCAGATACGTGGTTAATGAAGTAATGCAGGATAGGCACATTTAGGATGATTATCCTATTTGATATGAAGTTGTTATGCAGATTTGTGTGATGTGTGACGTGCCTAAAGAACTTGTCTAATAATGAAGATTGTTTTAATTGGACAAATGCTTTTAAATTAAGTGTTATCTTACTTAGCTATTTTAATAGCTAACACTTGTTTCTTTTAATGTGGTTGTTCCCTCAGGTTTAGCTTGAAGGAACTATATGCAGAACGAGTGAGGCTTGGGTAGATGCAATGCAGGAGCCTTAGCTACCCTATAGACGCTTGTTTAGACATTTGTTACATTCAGTACTTAATGTCGAATTTATGTAATGACGTTTGGACGGTTGTTTTATGTTGGGCAACTGTTAGGTTTTCCTTTGAACTATTCTATGATGTCGCAAGTAACACCAACTAAATGCAGAAACCAAAATGTTTTATTGGTTTTGACTTTTAAGGTCCTTTCTTCCGCAATATGACACCGTTAGGTGAAAAATTTTTGAAAACCCATATTTTTAAACGACGGGTGTTACACGAAAATAGTGAAGTTTCATCAAGTTGAACGCATTTGGCCTTAAAGAGAAGAATGAACTATGGATCTCATGTTGCAATAGAAGTAGCTCAATCGGGTAATGGCATTTCAGTTGGCTACTTCTTTTGAAATTATCTACCGGCAAATAAGGTTTTCTTAAAAATATCGGTGATAAATTTAGGGAAAAATTCATAAAAAGGTAATCTTTTTACTCAAAATTCTTAATTAAGGGAACCTATTTAGGTTTTGACTATTAAAAGGATTTAGTTTTGAAAAAGTTTTCAATAAGGTAATATCGTTAGTTTTTAACGTTAGATCTTCGTTAACTGTTAACGTGACATGCCACGTCATAAAAATGTCCACGTGGACTGACATGGTTTTACACACCATCTTCATCTTCACCAATATTTCTGCGACAAAAATTCCGGCAACCATCTTCTACATTTCTGATTTAGATACATGACTCCTTCAATATTTGACCTTCATGTCGATGATTATCATTAAAAATAGAAAATCATACATAAACACACATAATACACTGAACCTATATGGCTACTTCAACCACAATTACCAAACTATTAAATTGTACACCTACCAAACTATTAAACAAGAAAAACAAGAATATTGCAAGTTTTAGACAATAGAAAAACACATCGAACAATGAGATCGAGATAAAGAGACTTAAGGTACATGGCTGCTTGAACCACAACTTCATCTTCAATCTCTATGAATGTTAATAATAATTATCAAACTAGAAGTAATAAATATCAATCTCTATGAATGTTTATAATAATTATCAAATTAGAGATTTGGGAAAATGGGACAATGAGCTTGAATCATCTTATTTTTGCAATTCTTCTGTTTTGGCATCTGCCAATCCCTCCACCGTCAGGACCGCCGACATCGACCACCACCACCACCACTGCCTTTGACCACCACTACCACCGACACCAATCCCTTTTCTTTATTTCTTCTTCATATTTCTTTCTTTTTCTAGCTACATCTAGGGTTTTTTCTTGTTAGATCCAGATATATGTATGTCATGCTTGTTTAAAGATGAAAAAGGTATATCCAAATCCATGGTGGCTGATTTCTATGAAGTTTGATTTGTGTTTATTGTTGCAGATTTTTTTTTGTTTGTTTGGATGTAAATAGGTTTTAGGTAGACAAGATATAGTTATATAGATCTCTAAGTGCGCATATGGATTTTTTATTCTTGATTTTTGATTTTTATTTGTTTGGATATAAATGGTTTTTGATTCAGATCTGTAAGGTTTTTGGTGTGAAGAATGATGTTCTTGAAAAAATTATTTTTATATTTATGACAGCATATGCCAACTCAGTAGTCCATGTAGACATTTTAACGACGTGGCATGTCACGTTAGTAGTTAACGGAAGTATAGCGTTAAAAACTAACGATATTACATTTATTGAAAACTTTTTCAAAACTAAATCTTTTTAATAGTCAAAACCTAAATAGCTTCCCTTAATTAGGAATTTTGAGTAAAAAGATTACCTTTTTATGGATTTTTCCCTAAAATTTACCCTAATGTTTCATTTTTGATGGAAGATTTATATTTGTAACTTTATTTAGTGGAAAATAAGAGTGTTTCAAAAAATCAATGAAAAATTTGCATTTTTAACATATTTTGAGTGGCAAATTTGGTCAATTAACCGATAATATATTGAACAAAACTTACAAGGGCCCATCAATATGATCCAGCTCAGTAATTCAACCCCTATATATTTTCGGAATCTTGGGTTTTCGTAATTACACAAACTCATAAAGCATCCGATAATTCGTGTGTCGTCAAAAAAAGTACGTTTTCGCTAGGTAAAGTCAGAACTACATATACTTCGAGCCTACAATGATAATATATATATTTATATCTTGTGTTAGTATTAAATAAATCCTTCATGAGATCCAAAAGGCTTGAGCTTGTTGATTGAGTAATCTACCAATAAACTAAAACAGGATTGTAAAGGTTTTATGACGACACATGACATGAGCTTGAAACGACAAGTGTCCTTTCACAAATATAATAATATAACTTTAATTAAAATTAAATCCTTTTCAAATTATGTAGTCTATCCGTTTCCTTAATAATGATATTAATTATTATTTATTTAATTTTCAAATCCATTGTATATTCTAAAACCTAAATGAATATATATACACTCATTCGTTAAAGACTTTATTCTTAAGTTTTACAAAGAAACTAAAACAAAAAATACTATTATCTTTTTTGGTCGGTTCATGTTGTTTGTCGACAACGACAAGAATAAATAAACAATTTTTAAGGTTGATGATCATAAGAGTCGATCATATGGATCTTACTTCTGGTCTCTAGGGTTGAGATTGATTTGATTATGTTTCATTGTCAATTATTGGGGTTTTCGGGTAATTTAATGTATTGTAATTGTATCCTCTTGTTCCTGGAACAAGTGATCATGTGAAATCATTATATGAGTCATATTTTGGGTGCATATGAGGTTCATAGGTCGTTGGTGGTTGCTATGGTCATCTGATGGTCGAAAATTGCTTGCAAAACTAAGGGTTTACTAGATCTGAAAAATTAGTAATATTGCAAAATTCATATCTCTTTCAATTAGAAGAGTTATAAGATGAATCTTATATTTTTGAAAAGGTCTATGTGTCCTCTTGATTCGATATGAACAATGTTTCTTTTGACTTTCTAGCTACCATAAGTGGTGACAAATTGATTTGGTTTCCATTAAAATACAGCAATTTTTTCTTGTAGGTATTCTCTCTATCAAGCAGAACTGTAATAGGATCATTACATACGGGATTTGATATACAGTTCTTGGCTGTGAATAATGATTTTATATTTGGGGCCACAAAAAATGGGATAATTGAGGTGTGGTTGAAAGAAAGGTTAACACGAGTTGCTTCCATCAAGAATGCCAAAATCACATCCAGGTTAGACACACTCGTTAAAATACTACTCGTAGTTCATACTTTAAGATTACCCCAATTGTCTTTTTGAATATTCTGAACGATTTCATTTTTTGGAGAATGCAATTTCAACCCATTTACTTATTATGAATAGATTATTTTTAATCTCAAATTGAGGTCAAAAAAAAGCTAGCTAAAAAGGGAATGAGCAAAGTGAGTTGAAAGTTGCCATAAGCGTAATGCATACAACATCTTACATCGCTTTTTTCAAAAAACATGTGTATGTTCCGTCCCATGTATAAAACTTAAAAGACTTTGATGCACCTGAAGTGAATTAGGCGCATCAGCAGTATAGTTTTTGATGTACCTTTGTCTCAACGTTAATGAGGTATGTGATACGAGAAGGATCATATATCCAGTGGTTTTGAAGAATGTACCTTTGTCTCAACGTTAACACCCTTTCCAGGCAGGGCAGGTGGATCTGAGCAGGGACATAAGATCTCTTCCACAATGATCCAGCCACCCTATACAAAATTTGTCTAAATAGTCTAATACTTAACAAATGTACATAACCAATATGAAGATTTTGTCATGTTGATTTCAGACTTGGGATTTAGATTGAAGATAACTGAGAAGAAAGAAGATAGATGACTCGACGTGGATTTGGACTTGGTTAAACGGCTAAACCCAAATACATTATTTAGTTAAACATGTTCCATTAAGTTAATCCAGGTGTTCCTACTTCTAGTAAATAATCTACAATGCATGCCCTGTGTATATGGGTACTTGTAATACCAGGAAACAACATTCATTCTTATATATTAGCTTTGATTATTTTTGAACTATGTAAATCTTTGATGAATGATGATATAAGTGAAATATTTGTATTAACAAAATGGAAAAGAATGTGAATTCGTTAGTAGAGCGAACTCATAATATATATCAAATCTGTAACCAACTGATATCAACATCATTGAACACCTGATGACAACCACCTCAAGAACTTTCTATCTGGCATTAAGAATTTCGCTATCTCACGCAGTAATGGTATGCGCTGGAAAAACGTCGCAAGATCAAGAACCATGGTTAATAAAATCATTGTCGATCACATGCCCGTAACCACAGAAAGTTATAGTCAGCCCCAGACGAAAATTTGATAACATAAAGGTCTTCGACTCTTCCCCTTCCTCCAAATATTCTTGACAACTGTCGTGAGAGCAGGGTGAACGCTCACATCGTGCTTCTATATAACAAGCAGCCTGTGTATCATTCGATGCTGACCTGCTATGAGCAAAAGATACTTCAAAAAGCATGGTATTGTCTTCATCCAAGCTACCAGCTTCATAGAAGTCACAAATATAGCTTCATAAAAGTCATAGATATATATTCGGTCAACTTTAGGCGCAGGTCATAGCCAAGAGTCAACAACTGAATTCACCCCTTGCATACTTATTTTTCAAATACTCAAAGTGATATTTAGAAATCATATATCATTTACATTTGTGAGATCATACCAGTTCTGAAATTGTACTCAGCTTATTATTGTATCTCTGCATATTTGAAGAAAAACATTTTATTCTTAACATTAATCTCTTTTATTTAATCAAATGTTAGTTTTTCTTCATTACATATACATTAAATTTTATTTAAGCACCAGATTATAAATTACACTCTTACCATCAATTTGTTTATTAGTCTATTAACTCATTTACACATACTCTTTACAATTTTATTTGCTGGGCCTATGAAAAATTGAGATCGAGTTATCGATTAGAAATTATTAGTTACCAATAAAATTAATACGTAGTATCTTTTGTTCTCTTTAATGTTTCTCCATATTCTATCAAACATTAACAAAGTCAAAGAAACAAAAATTAAATAACAAAGGGCTGACTAAATTAGCATTTTCATAGGTTTATGGGTGGTCTGGAGTAGTCAAGAACATCAACATCAAACAAACCATCAAGAGCATTGCCCTGATCGGAAATAAGTTATATTGCGGATGCAGTGGTTTCAGCATACAGGTGAGCATTATGCATAGCAGTGCAAAATTGTCAATTGACTCGGGTCAGACAGGTTGATGTTAAAAGATGTGAGCTTTTGGTAGGGGACGATGGGTCAATCTGCACCGGGTCGGCTTGACCTGAAACATCTTTTGCCCTATGAAATCTTTATGAAAACTAGTGTGATGAATATCTTTGCCATAGTAATATTATTTCAATTTTAATACAGCATATTGAGATAAATGATAAGGAGGTTTTATGGCTTTATGCATTTCAAACGCCACTTGAATACTTTCTATATAATTAACCTATTTCCCTTTTAATGCATTATTTTGATCATAGTAAACGGGTGGGAATTACCACCTTTCTTGAAATCTCCATTCTTAGAAATAAAACATTGACAAAGCTGAATAATATTCTCATGCTGCTGTGAAAACATTTCAGGAAGTCGATTTGCGAAAATATACGTCAACGACATTTTATTCAGGAGCAAGAAAATTGTTGGGTAAACAATCAATTAATTCGATATATATTCAAGACAATATTTTATATGTAGGCGGTACATCTATAGATGGAACAGCAGGAAAGGTAATAATAAGAATCTTTCTAGCTACCATAAGTGGTGACAAATTGATTTGGTTTCCATTAAAATACAGCAATTTTTTCTTGTAGGTATTCTCTCTATCAAGCAGAACTGTAATAGGATCATTACATACGGGATTTGATATACAGTTCTTGGCTGTGAATAATGATTTTATATTTGGGGCCACAAAAAATGGGATAATTGAGGTGTGGTTGAAAGAAAGGTTAACACGAGTTGCTTCCATCAAGAATGCCAAAATCACATCCCTGGCCTCAGATGCTGATGGAGAAATGCTCTTTGCCTGTTCTTCTGATGGAAGAATCCAGGTTAGACACACTCGTTAAAATACTACTCGTAGTTCATACTTTAAGATTACCCCAATTGTCTTTTTGAATATTCTGAACGATTTCATTTTTTGGAGAATGCAATTTCAACCCATTTACTTATTATGAATAGATTATTTTTAATCTCAAATTGAGTCAGACAACAAAAACTAGCTAAAAAGGGAATAAGCAAAGGAGTTGAAAATCTATAATATGTTCCTCCCATGTATAAAACTTAAAAGACTTTGATGCACCTGAAGTGAATTAGGCGCATCAGCAGTATAGTTTTTGATGTACCTTTGTCTCAACGTTAACACCCTTTCCAGGCAGGGCAGGTGGATCTGAGCAGGGACATAAGATCTCTTCCACAATGATCCAGCCACCCTATACAAAATTTGTCTAAATAGTCTAATACTTAACAAATGTACATAACCAATATGAAGATTTTGTCATGTTGATTTCAGACTTGGGATTTAGATTGAAGATAACTGAGAAGAAAGAAGATAGATGAACTTTCTAGCTACCATAAGTGGTGACAAATTGATTTGGTTTCCATTAAAATACAGCAATTTTTTCTTGTAGGTATTCTCTCTATCAAGCAGAACTGTAATAGGATCATTACATACGGGATTTGATATACAGTTCTTGGCTGTGAATAATGATTTTATATTTGGGGCCACAAAAAATGGGATAATTGAGGTGTGGTTGAAAGAAAGGTTAACACGAGTTGCTTCCATCAAGAATGCCAAAATCACATCCCTGGCCTCAGATGCTGATGGAGAAATGCTCTTTGCCTGTTCTTCTGATGGAAGAATCCAGGTTAGACACACTCGTTAAAATACTACTCGTAGTTCATACTTTAAGATTACCCCAATTGTCTTTTTGAATATTCTGAACGATTTCATTTTTTGGAGAATGCAATTTCAACCCATTTACTTATTATGAATAGATTATTTTTAATCTCAAATTGAGTCAGACAACAAAAACTAGCTAAAAAGGGAATAAGCAAAGGAGTTGAAAATCTATAATATGTTCCTCCCATGTATAAAACTTAAAAGACTTTGATGCACCTGAAGTGAATTAGGCGCATCAGCAGTATAGTTTTTGATGTACCTTTGTCTCAACGTTAACACCCTTTCCAGGCAGGGCAGGTGGATCTGAGCAGGGACATAAGATCTCTTCCACAATGATCCAGCCACCCTATACAAAATTTGTCTAAATAGTCTAATACTTAACAAATGTACATAACCAATATGAAGATTTTGTCATGTTGATTTCAGACTTGGGATTTAGATTGAAGATAACTGAGAAGAAAGAAGATAGATGACTCGACGTGGATTTGGACTTGGTTAAACGGCTAAACCCAAATACATTATTTAGTTAAACATGTTCCATTAAGTTAATCCAGGTGTTCCTACTTCTAGTAAATAATCTACAATGCATGCCCTGTGTATATGGGTCTAGTCAGGAAACAACATTCATTCTTATATATTAGCTTTGATTATTTTCGAACTATGTAAATCTTTGATGAATGATGATATAAGTGAAATATTTGTATTAACAAAATGGAAAAGAATGTGAATTCGTTAGTAGAGCGAACTCATAATATATATCAAATCTGTAACCAACTGATATCAACATCATTGAACACCTGATGACAACCACCTCAAGAACTTTCTATCTGGCATTCCAAGATCACCTTTGCAAGATCAAACAGAAATGATGTGAAGAAAGTGCATCAAAAATAACTGGAAAGCCGGTATCTTTCTATCTGGCATTCCAAGATTCTCTTTTTTTGCAAGATCAAGAACCATGGTTAATAAAATCATTGTCGATCACATGCCCGTAACCACAGAAAGTTATAGTCAGCCCCAGACGAAAATTTGATAACATAAAGGTCTTCGACTCTTCCCCTTACTCCAAATATTCTTGACAACTGTCGTGAGAGCAGGGTGAACGCGCACATCGCGCTTCTATATAACAAGCAGCCTGTGTATCATTCGATGCTGACCTGCTATGAGCAAAAGATACTTCAAAAAGCATGGTATTGTCTTCATCCAAGCTACCAGCTTCATAGAAGTCACAAATATAGCTTCATAAAAGTCATAGAGATATATATTCGGTCAACTTTAGGCGCAGGTCATAGCCAAGAGTCAACAACTGAATTCACCCCTTGCATACTTATTTTTCAAATACTCAAAGTGATATTTAGAAATCATATATCATTTACATTTGTGAGATCATACCAGTTCTGAAATTGTACTCAGCTTATTATTGTATCTCTGCATATTTGAAGAAAAACATTTTATTCTTAACATTAATCTCTTTTATTTAATCAAATGTTAGTTTTTCTTCATTACATATACATTAAATTTTATTTAAGCACCAGATTATAAATTACACTCTTACCATCAATTTGTTTATTAGTCTATTAACTCATTTACACATACTCTTTACAATTTTATTTGCTGGGCCTATGAAAAATTGAGATCGAGTTATCGATTAGAAATTATTAGTTACCAATAAAATTAATACGTAGTATCTTTTGTTCTCTTTAATGTTTCTCCATATTCTTATAAATATACACATTTGTTATTTTTTAATCTTTACCAAGTTGCCTACTAATTTTCAATTGGCGACCAACTAATATTCAACAGAATACCAAGTTGCATACTTATTCTCAATTGGCACCATGTCTATTCATATGGCTGAAATCAGTGTTTTTCTATGTCCATTCATCCTTTATCTTTATATCCCATATATATATCATTTATTCATGATAAACATACATTCATAACAATAAGTTTCCTTCTCATAACGCATTTTCACAGTAAACTACTTAACCATCAATGGCTGAAATCATTGTTGGTGCACTTATCCAAGTCGTTTTTCAGAAGCTGGGAGATGAAGCCTTGAAGCAGATCGTTCGGGCCAAAGGAATCGAGTCTGAGCTAAATAATCTTGGCAATAAATTGTCCATGCTTCAAGATCTCCTTAATGATGCTTCTGACAAAGAAATTTCTGATAGAAGTGTCAAAAATTGGCTCAACACACTCCACCATTTGGCGTATGATATTGATGATGTACTTGATAGTTTGGCAACCAAAGCCATGCATCGTGAGTTCACTAGCAAGGTAAGAAAACTCATCCCAACTTTCAAACCAAGTAGTAAACTGCGTCACGAGTTACATAGAATTGCCTCCAAGTTACATGATCTAGAAAAGGATGTACCTCTTTTAGGATTAATTGTGAAAGATAAAAAGCCCATAAGTATGAGTAGTAGAAGAAACGAAACCTCTTTGCCAGATTCATCCGAAATTATAGGAAGAGAAGGAGAAAAAATGGAATTGCTTCGTAAGTTGTTAGGAGATGAGCCATGTAAGGAAAAGTTTAGTGTTGTACCTATAGTTGGAATGGGTGGGGTTGGTAAGACCACTTTAGCTAGAAGTCTGTACAATGAAAAAGGAGTGAAAGTTCACTTTAAACTCCATGCATGGGTTTGTGTTTCTGATGATTTTGATATTTTTAAGATAAGTGAAACCATCTTTCGAGCGATGGCTAGTGAAAACAAAAAGTTTAAAGATTTAAATGAGGTTCAAATAGCTCTTTCAGATCAACTTAAGGAGAAACGATTCCTAATAGTGCTAGATGACATTTGGAGTGAAAAGTATGTCGATTGGGAGAACCTAGTAAAGCCGTTTCATTCGGGGGCCCCTGGAAGTAAAATAATCATGACAACCCGAAAGGAGGGATTGGTCAAACAAATAGGTTTTGATCATTTAAGTAACTTGGAGAGTTTGTCACATGATGATGCTATGTCTTTACTTGCCCGACATGCATTGGATGTTGATAATTTTGATTCACATACCGATCTGAAATCTTATGGTGAAGGTATTGTGAAAAAGTGTGGGCATTTGCCTTTAGCTTTGAAAGTGGTTGGAAGGCTACTAAAGATGAATATAAATCAACAATATTGGGAGCACGTGCTAATGAGCAAGATATGGCAAATCGATGATAGTATTGTTCCGGCCCTTAGGCTAAGCTACCTAGATCTTTCAGCATGTTTGAAACAATTGTTTGCATATTGTTCCTTTTTCCCAAAGGACTTTTTGTTTGACAAGAAGGAGTTGGTTCTGTTGTGGGTGGCAGAAGGTTTCATTAAAAATTCAACGGGAAGCGAATCAACCAAAGAATCCTTGGGCTATGAATATTTTGAAGAGCTCTTATCGAGGTCATTTTTTCAGCATGCACCAAATGACGAATCATTGTTTGTGATGCACGATCTCTTGAATGACTTGGCCACATTTGTTGCCGAAGATTTTTTTCTCAGGTTGAACGACCAGAAGGAGATGGAGACACAAACTTTGACAAAGTATCGACATATGTCATTTATTCGTGAGCAATTTGTTGGTTATGAGAAGTTTGAGAAAATTAAAAATGCCAAGAGTTTGAGAACTTTTTTGGCAGTGTCTGTTGGGGTGAAAGAAAGTTCTGATTTCTTCTACTTATCGAATAAGATTTTGGTTGACTTACTTCCCGCGTTACCACTGCTGAGGGTTCTTTCCTTAAACGACTTTCAGATAAGTGAGGTACCGGAGTGTGTTGGTCGTTTGAAGCACTTGAGGTATCTTAACTTATCGCAAACCAATATCAAAGAACTACCAGAAAATGTGGGCAATCTTTATAATTTACAATCACTGATTGTTTTTGGTTGTCATAAATTATGTAAGTTGCCCAAGAGCTTTTCAAAGCTTAAAAATTTGCAACATTTTGACATCGGTGATACTCCATTATTGAATCAGATGCCCTCTGGAATTGGTGAGTTGAATAGCCTACAAACGCTTAGCAAGATCATCATTGAAGGAAATGATGGTTTTACAATAATCGAGCTCAAAGAGTTAAAGAATCTCGAGGGGAAGATTTGCATCGAGGGGTTGGAAAAAGTGCAAGATGCAAGGCATGCACGGGACGCAAGCTTATCAATGAAAAGGCTTACTGAGGTAGAGTTGGTATGGGATAATGTATCTAATAATTCCCGAAATGAAGAACTTGAAAATGAGGTCCTTCATGAATTGAAGCCTTGTAATGATGCTTTGAAGAAATTGAAGATCGCATCATACTTGGGAACAAGGTTTCCAGACTGGGTTGGGGATCCCTCATTTCAAAAATTGGTCAATGTTTCGATAAGTTACTGTGGAAATTGTAAGTCTTTACCGGCACTTGGGAGGCTACAATCACTAAAGGAGTTGGTAGTTATAGCCATGAAGGGTGTTAAAATCATAGGTTCAGAGTTTATTGGGACAGGTGGTGTTGCATTCCCTTCGCTTGAAAGTCTATGGTTTATGGATATGCCGGGCTGGGGGGTATGGTCTACGTGTAACGGGGTTGTTGATGCAGTGTTTCCATGCCTTCGAGAGCTTTTTATAATTGGTTGTCCTGAATTGGTTGACATCTCACTTGAAGCACTACCTTCATTAAGAACTCTAGATAGAAGGATGCAGTGATGGTGTGTTAAGAAGTATTGTTCATGTAGCTTCATCAGTCACTGAGTTGGAGATAGAGAATATTGCAGGGCTTAGTGATGAGGTATGGAGAGGTGTTATAAAGAATGTCGGGGCAATTGAAGAAGTATGGGTCGAGCGTTGTAATGAAATAAGATACATGTGGGAATCAGAGGAAGAGGCGAGTAAGGTTCTTGTGAACTTAAGGCAATTGACAGTAAAAGGATGTTCAGAATTGGTGAGATTAGGAGAGAAAGAGGAGGATGATAGTAGGAGCAATCTGCTAACATCTTTTAGGATTTTGGAAACTAGAGAATTGTAAGAATTTGAAGGAATGCAGTTGTCCAGGTAGCATTGAGACATTGGAAATTATTGAATGTAGTTCAATTACAAGTGTCTCATTCCCAACAGGAGGAGGAATAGAGAAGCTCAAGGTACTTGCTATTGAAGATTGCAAGGAACTAGATGTTGTAATGGGAAAGAATGAGTTGTTGTTGGGTGGGGGAGAAAACACCAACAACAAATCAATGCTTGAATATGTATATATATTTAGGTGGTCAAATCTGAAATCAATGAATGGATTATTGAACGCTAATCACCTCACCTCCCTGTACATAATTGATTGTGAAAATATGGAGTCATTTCCTGACCATGAGTTGCCAAATCTCATCTCATTAGAAAACCTGGCAATTGGCAATTGTCCAAATATGGATGGTTGTTTTCCACGTGGGAATTGGCCTCCCAAATTGACTTTCTTGCTATCGGGGGTTTGAAGAAGCCCATATCAGAGTGGGGCCCACAGAATTTTCCAACCTCTCTTGTTCACCTAACTTTAGGAGGCGGAGAAAATGATAATGATGTGAAGAATCTGAGTCGATTGTCTCCTCATCTTTTTCCTTCGACTCTTACTACTCTTTATATAGCGGACTTTGAGAAATTGGAAACGGTTTCAGTGGGACTCCAACATCTCACCTCCCTCCAACACTCGGTGATTTGGAGTTGCCCAAAGTTAAAAGAGTTAAAGAATCTCGAGGGGAAGATTTGCATCGAGGGGTTGGAAAAAGTGCAAGATGCAAGGCATGCACGGGACGCAAGCTTATCAATGAAAAGGCTTACTGAGGTAGAGTTGGTATGGGATAATGTATCTAATAATTCCCGAAATGAAGAACTTGAAAATGAGGTCCTTCATGAATTGAAGCCTTGTAATGATGCTTTGAAGAAATTGAAGATCGCATCATACTTGGGAACAAGGTTTCCAGACTGGGTTGGGGATCCCTCATTTCAAAAATTGGTCAATGTTTCGATAAGTTACTGTGGAAATTGTAAGTCTTTACCGGCACTTGGGAGGCTACAATCACTAAAGGAGTTGGTAGTTATAGCCATGAAGGGTGTTAAAGTCATAGGTTCAGAGTTTATTGGGACAGGTGGTGTTGCATTCCCTTCGCTTGAAAGTCTATGGTTTATGGATATGCCGGGCTGGGGGGTATGGTCTACGTGTAACGGGGTTGTTGATGCAGTGTTTCCATGCCTTCGAGAGCTTATTATAATTGTCCTGAATTGGTTGACATCTCACTTGAAGCACTACCTTCATTAAGAACTCTATGGATAGAAGGATGCAGTGATGGTGTGTTAAGAAGTATTGTTCATGTAGCTTCATCAGTCACTGAGTTGGAGATAGAGAATATTGCAGGGCTTAGTGATGAGGTATGGAGAGGTGTTATAAAGAATGTCGGGGCAATTGAAGAAGTATGGGTCGAGCGTTGTAATGAAATAAGATACATGTGGGAATCAGAGGAAGAGGCGAGTAAGGTTCTTGTGAACTTAAGGCAATTGACAGTAAAAGGATGTTCAGAATTGGTGAGATTAGGAGAGAAAGAGGAGGATGATAGTAGGAGCAATCTGCTAACATCTTTTAGGATTTTGGAACTAGAGAATTGTGAGAATTTGAAGGAATGCAGTTGTCCAGGTAGCATTGAGACATTGGAAATTATTGAATGTAGTTCAATTACAAGTGTCTCATTCCCAACAGGAGGAGGAATAGAGAAGCTCAAGGTACTTTATATTGAAGATTGTAATGGGAAAGAATGAGTTGTTGTTGGGTGGGGGAGAAAACACCAACAACAAATCAATGCTTGAATATGTATATATATTTAGGTGGTCAAATCTGAAATCAATGAATGGATTATTGAACGCTAATCACCTCACCTCCCTGTGGATATCCGAGTGTGAAAATATGGAGTCATTTCCTGACCATGAGTTGCCAAATCTCATCTCATTAGAAAACCTGGCAATTGGCAATTGTCCAAATATGGATGGTTGTTTTCCACGTGGGAATTGGCCTCCCAAATTGACTATTCTTGCTATCGGGGGTTTGAAGAAGCCCATATCAGAGTGGGGCCCACAGAATTTTCCAACCTCTCTTGTTCACCTAACTTTAGGAGGCGGAGAAAATGATAATGATGTGAAGAATCTGAGTCGATTGTCTCCTCATCTTTTTCCTTCGACTCTTACTACTCTTTATATAGCGGACTTTGAGAAATTGGAAACGGTTTCAGTGGGACTCCAACATCTCACCTCCCTCCAACACTCGGTGATTTGGAGTTGCCCAAAGTTAAAAGATCTACCAGAGAAGCTGTTGCCTTCACTCTTGAGTTTAGAAATTGAGGGATGCCCAAAACTGAATTTAGAAAAGACGAGTAAAGGAAGGTTCTTCAACAACAACTACTGGCCCAAAATTTCCCACATCCCGTGCATCAAGATAGACAGGCAATTACAAAATTAGTAAGAATTTGATCCTTTTTCTTTCTTTCTTTTTTTATGGAAGCAATTACTTTTTTTATTAGGATGTTAGCTAATTAAATTTGAATTTTATCTGCCTCTCTTCTTTTTTTATTAGGATACCTTTTTTTTTTTAATGCACAGCAAGTGTTTGACAAAATGCCTCGATGCATTTTTGTAAATTCATAGTTCTGTTTGAAATCATTCATTTAAGTAGTTTAAGTTTTTGTGTCATTAACCATCAAAATTGATCAGTTTTTTTGCCCTAATAGCTGTTGCCAGTGCACTTAATTTTGCTGAGCAATTAAGTTCGGTTTTTATCGTTTGATCAGTTTTTTTGAGTGAAATATTACTACTGTTTTTCCCTTAGGAGGGAATACCAGAGGGAATCTGACAATGAAGCTTATGTAATGAGAAGGGTCATATTTTCAATGCTTTAGAAGAATGTCTTAAGAGCAACTCCATAGATATGACAAAGAAGTGTCTTGCCACTGCCACGTGGCTCGTATACATGCTTTACAATTTGCCTGACACAAGTGTTAGAGAAGTTGCTCGTAAGGATTTGCTTGATCAATTCATATCCAGGTTTTGAAGAATCAGTGTCTGCCAACATCACCGTATAATCCAGTTTTGTCCAATTCACTTATAAATGAGTGGACTCGGGTCGAATGGATTGAAATTACTCAAATTATATTAATGCATAAAACCTGCTAAATTTTTTTATAAAAATAAAAGCATTATTATTGACATTACAGAACTTTTGTAATCATAGTAAACACGCTAATTATTTCTAACATAAGTTACAAAAACTTGGTTAAGAAGTGTTTTGGTTCAAAGAAGTCCCAATCTGACCCAAACACAATTGTTTTGGCCCCTTCTCCTAACCATAAACCAGCCCATTTTGTCACATCTAAGTAGTATCTCCATAATTTCTGTGCTACTCGGTATAGAGTCAGATAAATAACTTATATATTTTGTTCCAGGTGCTCTTTTTGAACTTGGTGACTACGCTAAATGCATGTACAAAACCTTGAAAAGCTTAAGGTCGACTAATAAGCAGCCATTTTGATGGAACCATTAAGGTGATCTTATAAAGGTCAATATTACAACTAATTATTATCTCAGTCTTCTGTTGATGCATAAATTTACCTCTCCTGCTTCCATCTCCTTGATTAGTCTTTTGTGGTTGTGAATATTTGAGGGTCAAATTATATATATACGGGTAAAAAGGCATTACAGTTGATCCAGGAGGTTCATGTACATGCAATGGCTGTTACTTGTCTTTATGTTTCACCTTCAAGCGATAAGCTTTATAATGGCTCTTTGGACAAGAGTATTCGGGCATACCTATTGTTTCATTTTATATGACCTTTTACCCCATTGTAGTTACAAATACCAGATTCAGCAATTTTAACCTGTTTATCATGAATGAGTGAACTGTGAACCTGTGTTAAGGTCTATTCCTAATGGGTCAATTGGGTCAAATCAAAAGTTTCAGTTAACTGGGAAACAGGTCAAACAATCTGAAAGTTGCCAAAGTCTTTTTTTAATGGTTACAAACCATTTTACTCAAAATTCAGAGAAACATTAGGTTTTGTAATCTTACTTAAAGCATTAACTTTTTAATAAAATAAATGGACCTAAAGTGTATGTGGGTCAATCCAACCCATTCTAGGAATAATAGCCCATTTTAAGACACAACCAATTCTTATGCCCTGACCCATTCTAGAAATAATATGCTCTAGTAAAAAGCATAATAAAAAAAAATTCATTATTGATTAATGTACTTGATAATCAAGTTAATCTAATACTCTATTTCTATTGTTTATCAAGAAAATAATCGTTTTTTTCTTCTATTAATCAACAGATATGGGTAATCAAACATGAAGAATTTCACTGTATTCGAGTTCATGATGTTAAAGAGGCAGTCCATGGGTTGACAGCTGATGCAAATTAGAAAGTCGAATAAACAAAAATGAAATAACAAAGTGCTTACTAAATAGCATTTTCATAGGCTTATGGAGTTATGGGTGATCTGGAGTAATCAAGAGCATCAACATCAAACAAACCGTCAAGAGCACTGCCTTGATCGGAAATAAGCTATTTTGCGGATGCAGTGGTTTCAGTATACAGGTGAGTGTTATACATAGCAGTGCAAAATTGTCAGTTGACCCGCGTCATTGGTCAGCTTGATCTGAAACATCAAACATTGACAAAA
Organism: Erigeron breviscapus; assembly: GCA_034093135.1. NCBI lineage: Eukaryota > Viridiplantae > Streptophyta > Magnoliopsida > Asterales > Asteraceae > Erigeron > Erigeron breviscapus. Next base: position 36,491,887 of record CM067168.1, read on the forward strand.
CTGAATAATATAGATGGTATAAGAAACTATTTTCACATATTTTCACGTTTCTGTGAAAACATCAAGAAGTCGATTTGCGAAAAGTCGATTTGCGAAATTATACAACGACGACGTTTTACTTCAGGAGCAAGAAAATTGTTGGGTCCATTTATAGATGGAACAGCAGAAAGGTAATAATAAGAGCACAAATCTTTATCGTATTATCATCTTTCTAGCTACCATAAGTGGTGACAAATTGATTTGGTTTCCATTAAAATACAGCAATTTTTTCTTGTAGGTATTCTCTCTATCAAGCAGAACTGTAATAGGATCATTACATACGGGATTTGATATACAGTTCTTGGCTGTGAATAATGATTTTATATTTGGGGCCACAAAAAATGGGATAATTGAGGTGTGGTTGAAAGAAAGGTTAACACGAGTTGCTTCCATCAAGAATGCCAAAATCACATCCAGGTTAGACACACTCGTTAAAATACTACTCGTAGTTCATACTTTAAGATTACCCCAATTGTCTTTTTGAATATTCTGAACGATTTCATTTTTTGGAGAATGCAATTTCAACCCATTTACTTATTATGAATAGATTATTTTTAATCTCAAATTAAGTCAGACAATAAAAAAGCTAGCTAAAAAGGGAATGAGCAAAGTGAGTTGAAAGTTGCCATAAGCGTAATGCATACAACATCTTACATCGCTTTTTTCAAAAAACATGTGTATGTTCGTCCCATGTATAAAACTTAAAAGACTTTGATGCACCTGAAGTGAATTAGGCGCATCAGCAGTATAGTTTTTGATGTACCTTTGTCTCAACGTTAACACCCTTTAACGAGAAGGATCATATATCCAGTGGTTTTGAAGAATGTACCTTTGTCTCAACGTTAACACCCTTTCCAGGCAGGGCAGGTGGATCTGAGCAGGGACATAAGATCTCTTCCACAATGATCCAGCCACCCTATACAAAATTTGTCTAAATAGTCTAATACTTAACAAATGTACATAACCAATATGAAGATTTTGTCATGTTGATTTCAGACTTGGGATTTAGATTGAAGATAACTGAGAAGAAAGAAGATAGATGACTCGACGTGGATTTGGACTTGGTTAAACGGCTAAACCCAAATACATTATTTAGTTAAACATGTTCCATTAAGTTAATCCAGGTGTTCCTACTTCTAGTAAATAATCTACAATGCATGCCCTGTGTATATGGGTCTAGTCAGGAAACAACATTCATTCTTATATATTAGCTTTGATTATTTTCGAACTATGTAAATCTTTGATGAATGATGATATAAGTGAAATATTTGTATTAACAAAATGGAAAAGAATGTGAATTCGTTAGTAGAGCGAACTCATAATATATATCAAATCTGTAACCAACTGATATCAACATCATTGAACACCTGAATGACAACCACCTCAAGAACTTTCTACTTACTGGCAACCACCTCAAGAATTTCGCTATCTCACGCAGTAATGGTATGCGCTGGAAAAACGTCTTTTTGCAAGATCAAGAACCATGGTTAATAAAATCATTGTCGATCACATGCCCGTAACCACAAAAAGTTATAGTCAGCCCCAGACGAAAATTTGATAACATAAAGGTCTTCGACTCTTCCCCTTCCTCCAAATATTCTTGACAACTGTCGTGAGAGCAGGGTGAACGCTCACATCGTGCTTCTATATAACAAGCAGCCTGTGTATCATTCGATGCTGACCTGCTATGAGCAAAAGATACTTCAAAAAGCATGGTATTGTCTTCATCCAAGCTACCAGCTTCATAGAAGTCACAAATATAGCTTCATAAAAGTCATAGAGATATATATTCGGTCAACTTTAGGCGCAGGTCATAGCCAAGAGTCAACAACTGAATTCACCCCTTGCATACTTATTTTTCAAATACTCAAAGTGATATTTAGAAATCATATATCATTTACATTTGTGAGATCATACCAGTTCTGAAATTGTACTCAGCTTATTATTGTATCTCTGCATATTTGAAGAAAAACATTTTATTCTTAACATTAATCTCTTTTATTTAATCAAATGTTAGTTTTTCTTCATTACATATACATTAAATTTTATTTAAGCACCAGATTATAAATTACACTCTTACCATCAATTTGTTTATTAGTCTATTAACTCATTTACACATACTCTTTACAATTTTATTTGCTGGGCCTATGAAAAATTGAGATCGAGTTATCGATTAGAAATTATTAGTTACCAATAAAATTAATACGTAGTATCTTTTGTTCTCTTTAATGTTTCTCCATAGTTAGATCTCTAGTCAAACATTAACAAAGTCAAAGAAACAAAAATTAAATAACAAAGGGCTGACTAAATTAGCATTTTCATAGGTTTATGGGTGGTCTGGAGTAGTCAAGAACATCAACATCAAACAAACCATCAAGAGCATTGCCCTGATCGGAAATAAGTTATATTGCGGATGCAGTGGTTTCAGCATACAGGTGAGCATTATGCATAGCAGTGCAAAATTGTCAATTGACTCGGGTCAGACAGGTTGATGTTAAAAGATGTGAGCTTTTGGTAGGGGACGATGGGTCAATCTGCACCGGGTCGGCTTGACCTGAAACATCTTTTGCCCTATGAAATCTTTATGAAAACTAGTGTGATGAATATCTTTGCCATAGTAATATTATTTCAATTTTAATACAGCATATTGAGATAAATGATAAGGAGGTTTTATGGCTTTATGCATTTCAAACGCCACTTGAATACTTTCTATATAATTAACCTATTTCCCTTTTAATGCATTATTTTGATCATAGTAAACGGGTGGGAATTACCACCTTTCTTGAAATCTCCATTCTTAGAAATAAAACATTGACAAAGCTGAATAATATTCTCATGCTGCTGTGAAAACATTTCAGGAAGTCGATTTGCGAAAATATACGTCAACGACATTTTATTCAGGAGCAAGAAAATTGTTGGGTAAACAATCAATTAATTCGATATATATTCAAGACAATATTTTATATGTAGGCGGTACATCTATAGATGGAACAGCAGGAAAGGTAATAATAAGAATCTTTCTAGCTACCATAAGTGGTGACAAATTGATTTGGTTTCCATTAAAATACAGCAATTTTTTCTTGTAGGTATTCTCTCTATCAAGCAGAACTGTAATAGGATCATTACATACGGGATTTGATATACAGTTCTTGGCTGTGAATAATGATTTTATATTTGGGGCCACAAAAAATGGGATAATTGAGGTGTGGTTGAAAGAAAGGTTAACACGAGTTGCTTCCATCAAGAATGCCAAAATCACATCCCTGGCCTCAGATGCTGATGGAGAAATGCTCTTTGCCTGTTCTTCTGATGGAAGAATCCAGGTTAGACACACTCGTTAAAATACTACTCGTAGTTCATACTTTAAGATTACCCCAATTGTCTTTTTGAATATTCTGAACGATTTCATTTTTTGGAGAATGCAATTTCAACCCATTTACTTATTATGAATAGATTATTTTTAATCTCAAATTGAGTCAGACAACAAAAACTAGCTAAAAAGGGAATAAGCAAAGGAGTTGAAAATCTATAATATGTTCCTCCCATGTATAAAACTTAAAAGACTTTGATGCACCTGAAGTGAATTAGGCGCATCAGCAGTATAGTTTTTGATGTACCTTTGTCTCAACGTTAACACCCTTTCCAGGCAGGGCAGGTGGATCTGAGCAGGGACATAAGATCTCTTCCACAATGATCCAGCCACCCTATACAAAATTTGTCTAAATAGTCTAATACTTAACAAATGTACATAACCAATATGAAGATTTTGTCATGTTGATTTCAGACTTGGGATTTAGATTGAAGATAACTGAGAAGAAAGAAGATAGATGACTCGACGTGGATTTGGACTTGGTTAAACGGCTAAACCCAAATACATTATTTAGTTAAACATGTTCCATTAAGTTAATCCAGGTGTTCCTACTTCTAGTAAATAATCTACAATGCATGCCCTGTGTATATGGGTCTAGTCAGGAACAACATTCATTCTTATATATTAGCTTTGATTATTTTCGAACTATGTAAATCTTTGATGAATGATGATATAAGTGAAATATTTGTATTAACAAAATGGAAAAGAATGTGAATTCGTTAGTAGAGCGAACTCATAATATATATCAAATCTGTAACCAACTGATATCAACATCATTGAACACCTGATGACAACCACCTCAAGAACTTTCTATCTGGCATTCCAAGATCACCTTTGCAAGATCAAACAGAAATGATGTGAAGAAAGTGCATCAAAAATAACTGGAAAGCCGGTATCTTTCTATCTGGCATTCCAAGATTCTCTCTTTTTGCAAGATCAAGAACCATGGTTAATAAAATCATTGTCGATCACATGCCCGTAACCACAGAAAGTTATAGTCAGCCCCAGACGAAAATTTGATAACATAAAGGTCTTCGACTCTTCCCCTTACTCCAAATATTCTTGACAACTGTCGTGAGAGCAGGGTGAACGCGCACATCGCGCTTCTATATAACAAGCAGCCTGTGTATCATTCGATGCTGACCTGCTATGAGCAAAAGATACTTCAAAAAGCATGGTATTGTCTTCATCCAAGCTACCAGCTTCATAGAAGTCACAAATATAGCTTCATAAAAGTCATAGATATATATTCGGTCAACTTTAGGCGCAGGTCATAGCCAAGAGTCAACAACTGAATTCACCCCTTGCATACTTATTTTTCAAATACTCAAAGTGATATTTAGAAATCATATATCATTTACATTTGTGAGATCATACCAGTTCTGAAATTGTACTCAGCTTATTATTGTATCTCTGCATATTTGAAGAAAAACATTTTATTCTTAACATTAATCTCTTTTATTTAATCAAATGTTAGTTTTTCTTCATTACATATACATTAAATTTTATTTAAGCACCAGATTATAAATTACACTCTTACCATCAATTTGTTTATTAGTCTATTAACTCATTTACACATACTCTTTACAATTTTATTTGCTGGGCCTATGAAAAATTGAGATCGAGTTATCGATTAGAAATTATTAGTTACCAATAAAATTAATACGTAGTATCTTTTGTTCTCTTTAATGTTTCTCCATATTCTTATAAATATACACATTTGTTATTTTTTAATCATAATACCAAGTTGCCTACTAATTTTCAATTGGCGACCAACTAATATTCAACAGAATACCAAGTTGCATACTTATTCTCAATTGGCACCATGTCTATTCATATGGCTGAAATCAGTGTTTTTCTATGTCCATTCATCCTTTATCTTTATATCCCATATATATATCATTTATTCATGATAAACATACATTCATAACAATAAGTTTCCTTCTCATAACGCATTTTCACAGTAAACTACTTAACCATCAATGGCTGAAATCATTGTTGGTGCACTTATCCAAGTCGTTTTTCAGAAGCTGGGAGATGAAGCCTTGAAGCAGATCGTTCGGGCCAAAGGAATCGAGTCTGAGCTAAATAATCTTGGCAATAAATTGTCCATGCTTCAAGATCTCCTTAATGATGCTTCTGACAAAGAAATTTCTGATAGAAGTGTCAAAAATTGGCTCAACACACTCCACCATTTGGCGTATGATATTGATGATGTACTTGATAGTTTGGCAACCAAAGCCATGCATCGTGAGTTCACTAGCAAGGTAAGAAAACTCATCCCAACTTTCAAACCAAGTAGTAAACTGCGTCACGAGTTACATAGAATTGCCTCCAAGTTACATGATCTAGAAAAGGATGTACCTCTTTTAGGATTAATTGTGAAAGATAAAAAGCCCATAAGTATGAGTAGTAGAAGAAACGAAACCTCTTTGCCAGATTCATCCGAAATTATAGGAAGAGAAGGAGAAAAAATGGAATTGCTTCGTAAGTTGTTAGGAGATGAGCCATGTAAGGAAAAGTTTAGTGTTGTACCTATAGTTGGAATGGGTGGGGTTGGTAAGACCACTTTAGCTAGAAGTCTGTACAATGAAAAAGGAGTGAAAGTTCACTTTAAACTCCATGCATGGGTTTGTGTTTCTGATGATTTTGATATTTTTAAGATAAGTGAAACCATCTTTCGAGCGATGGCTAGTGAAAACAAAAGGTTTAAAGATTTAAATGAGGTTCAAATAGCTCTTTCAGATCAACTTAAGGAGAAACGATTCCTAATAGTGCTAGATGACATTTGGAGTGAAAAGTATGTCGATTGGGAGAACCTAGTAAAGCCGTTTCATTCGGGGGCCCCTGGAAGTAAAATAATCATGACAACCCGAAAGGAGGGATTGGTCAAACAAATAGGTTTTGATCATTTAAGTAACTTGGAGAGTTTGTCACATGATGATGCTATGTCTTTACTTGCCCGACATTAATCTCTTTTATTTAATCAAATGTTAGTTTTTCTTCATTACATATACATTAAATTTTATTTAAGCACCAGATTATAAATTACACTCTTACCATCAATTTGTTTATTAGTCTATTAACTCATTTACACATACTCTTTACAATTTTATTTGCTGGGCCTATGAAAAATTGAGATCGAGTTATCGATTAGAAATTATTAGTTACCAATAAAATTAATACGTAGTATCTTTTGTTCTCTTTAATGTTTCTCCATATTCTTATAAATATACACATTTGTTATTTTTTAATCATAATACCAAGTCAGCCTACTTATTTTCAATTGAGACCAACTAATATTCAACAGAATACCAAGTTGCATACTTATTCTCAATTGGCACCATGTCTATTCATATGGCTGAAATCAGTGTTTTTCTATGTCCATTCATCCTTTATCTTTATATCCCATATATATCCACACAGCCATTATATCATTTATTCATGATAAACATACATTCATAACAATAATTTTCCTTCTCATAACGCATTTTCACAGTAAACTACTTAACCATCAATGGCTGAAATCATTGTTGGTGCACTTATCCAAGTCGTTTTTCAGAAGCTGGGAGATGAAGCCTTGAAGCAGATCGTTCGGGCCAAAGGAATCGAGTCTGAGCTAAATAATCTTGGCAATAAATTGTCCATGCTTCAAGATCTCCTTAATGATGCTTCTGACAAAGAAATTTCTGATAGAAGTGTCAAAAATTGGCTCAACACACTCCACCATTTGGCGTATGATATTGATGATGTACTTGATAGTTTGGCAACCAAAGCCATGCATCGTGAGTTCACTAGCAAGGTAAGAAAACTCATCCCAACTTTCAAACCAAGTAGTAAACTGCGTCACGAGTTACATAGAATTGCCTCCAAGTTACATGATCTAGAAAAGGATGTACCTCTTTTAGGATTAATTGTGAAAGATAAAAAGCCCATAAGTATGAGTAGTAGAAGAAACGAAACCTCTTTGCCAGATTCATCCGAAATTATAGGAAGAGAAGGAGAAAAAATGGAATTGCTTCGTAAGTTGTTAGGAGATGAGCCATGTAAGGAAAAGTTTAGTGTTGTACCTATAGTTGGAATGGGTGGGGTTGGTAAGACCACTTTAGCTAGAAGTCTGTACAATGAAACAAAAGGGAAAGATCACTTTAAACTCCATGCATGGGTTTGTGTTTCTGATGATTTTGATATTTTTAAGATAAGTGAAACCATCTTTCGAGCGATGGCTAGTGAAAACAAAAAGTTTAAAGATTTAAATGAGGTTCAAATAGCTCTTTCAGATCAACTTAAGGAGAAACGATTCCTAATAGTGCTAGATGACATTTGGAGTGAAAAGTATGTCGATTGGGAGAACCTAGTAAAGCCGTTTCATTCGGGGGCCCCTGGAAGTAAAATAATCATGACAACCCGAAAGGAGGGATTGGTCAAACAAATAGGTTTTGATCATTTAAGTAACTTGGAGAGTTTGTCACATGATGATGCTATGTCTTTACTTGCCCGACATGCATTGGATGTTGATAATTTTGATTCACATACCGATCTGAAATCTTATGGTGAAGGTATTGTGAAAAAGTGTGGGCATTTGCCTTTAGCTTTGAAAGTGGTTGGAAGGCTACTAAAGATGAATATAAATCAACAATATTGGGAGCACGTGCTAATGAGCAAGATATGGCAAATCGATGATAGTATTGTTCCGGCCCTTAGGCTAAGCTACCTAGATCTTTCAGCATGTTTGAAACAATTGTTTGCATATTGTTCCTTTTTCCCAAAGGACTTTTTGTTTGACAAGAAGGAGTTGGTTCTGTTGTGGGTGGCAGAAGGTTTCATTAAAAATTCAACGGGAAGCGAATCAACCAAAGAATCCTTGGGCTATGAATATTTTGAAGAGCTCTTATCGAGGTCATTTTTTCAGCATGCACCAAATGACGAATCATTGTTTGTGATGCACGATCTCTTGAATGACTTGGCCACATTTGTTGCCGAAGATTTTTTTCTCAGGTTGAATGACCATAAGACGGAAACTCTGGAAAAGTACCGACATATGTCATTTATTCGTGAGGAATTTGTTGGTTATGAGAAGTTCGAGAAAATTAAAAGAGCCAGGAGTTTGAGAACGTTTTTGGCAGTGTCGGTTGGGGTGAAAGGAAGTTTTGATTGCTTCTACTTATCGAATAAGATTTTGGTTGACTTACTTCCCGCGTTACCACTGCTGAGGGTTCTTTCCTTAAACGACTTTCAGATAAGTGAGGTACCGGAGTGTGTTGGTCGTTTGAAGCACTTGAGGTATCTTAACTTATCGCAAACCAATATCAAAGAACTACCAGAAAATGTGGGCAATCTTTATAATTTACAATCACTGATTGTTTTTGGTTGTCATAAATTATGTAAGTTGCCCAAGAGCTTTTCAAAGCTTAAAAATTTGCAACATTTTGACATCGGTGATACTCCATTATTGAATCAGATGCCCTCTGGAATTGGTGAGTTGAATAGCCTACAAACGCTTAGCAAGATCATCATTGAAGGAAATGATGGTTTTACAATAATCGAGCTCAAAGAGTTAAAGAATCTCGAGGGGAAGATTTGCATCGAGGGGTTGGAAAAAGTGCAAGATGCAAGGCATGCACGGGACGCAAGCTTATCAATGAAAAGGCTTACTGAGGTAGAGTTGGTATGGGATAATGTATCTAATAATTCCCGAAATGAAGAACTTGAAAATGAGGTCCTTCATGAATTGAAGCCTTGTAATGATGATTTGAAGAAATTGAAGATCGCATCATACTTGGGAACAAGGTTTCCAGACTGGGTTGGGGATCCCTCATTTCAAAAATTGGTCAATGTTTCGATAAGTTACTGTGGAAATTGTAAGTCTTTACCGGCACTTGGGAGGCTACAATCACTAAAGGAGTTGGTAGTTATAGCCATGAAGGGTGTTAAAGTCATAGGTTCAGAGTTTATTGGGACAGGTGGTGTTGCATTCCCTTCGCTTGAAAGTCTATGGTTTATGGATATGCCGGGCTGGGGGGTATGGTCTACGTGTAACGGGGTTGTTGATGCAGTGTTTCCATGCCTTCGAGAGCTTATTATAATTGGTTGTCCTGAATTGGTTGACATCTCACTTGAAGCACTACCTTCATTAAGAACTCTATGGATAGAAGGATGCAGTGATGGTGTGTTAAGAAGTATTGTTCATGTAGCTTCATCAGTCACTGAGTTGGAGATAGAGAATATTGCAGGGCTTAGTGATGAGGTATGGAGAGGTGTTATAAAGAATGTCGGGGCGGTCGAAAGTCTATGGGTCGAGCGTTGTAATGAAATAAGATACATGTGGGAATCAGAGGAAGAGGCGAGTAAGGTTCTTGTGAACTTAAGGCAATTGACAGTAAAAGGATGTTCAGAATTGGTGAGATTAGGAGAGAAAGAGGAGGATGATAGTAGGAGCAATCTGCTAACATCTTTTAGGATTTTGGAAATAGAGAATTGTGAGAATTTGAAGGAATGCAGTTGTCCAGGTAGCATTGAGACATTGGAAATTATTGAATGTAGTTCAATTACAAGTGTCTCATTCCCAACAGGAGGAGGAATAGAGAAGCTCAAGGTACTTTATATTGAAGATTGTAATGGGAAAGAATGAGTTGTTGTTGGGCAGAGGAGAAAACACCAACAACAAATCAATGCTTGAACATGTATATATAATTAGGTGGTCAAATCTGAAATCAATGAATGGATTATTGAACGCTAATCACCTCACCTCCCTGTGGATATCCGAGTGTGAAAATATGGAGTCATTTCCTGACCATGAGTTGCCAAATCTCATCTCATTAGAAAACCTGGCAATTGGCAATTGTCCAAATATGGATGGTTGTTTTCCACGTGGGAATTGGCCTCCCAAATTGACTATTCTTGCTATCGGGGGTTTGAAGAAGCCCATATCAGAGTGGGGCCCACAGAATTTTCCAACCACCCTTGTTACCCTAACTTTAGGAGGCGGAGAAAATGATAATGATGTGAAGAATCTGAGTCGATTGTCTCCTCATCTTTTTCCTTCGACTCTTACTACTCTTTATATAGCGGACTTTGAGAAATTGGAAACGGTTTCAGTGGGACTCCAACATCTCACCTCCCTCCAACACTCGGTGATTTGGAGTTGCCCAAAGTTAAAAGATCTACCAGAGAAGCTGTTGCCTTCACTCTTGAGTTTAGAAATTGAGGGATGCCCAAAACTGAATTTAGAAAAGACGAGTAAAGGAAGGTTCTTCAACAACAACTACTGGCCCAAAATCTCTCACATCCCCTGCATCAAGATAGACAGGCAATTACAAAATTAGTAAGAATTTGATCCTTTTTCTTTCTTTCTTTTTTTATGGAAGCAATTACTTTTTTTATTAGGATGTTAGCTAATTAAATTTGAATTTTATCTGCCTCTCTTCTTTTTTTATTAGGATACCTTTTTTTTTTTAATGCACAGCAAGTGTTTGACAAAATGCCTCGATGCATTTTTGTAAATTCATATTTTTGCTTGCTGTTCTGTTTGAAATCATTCATTTAAGTAGTTTAAGTTTTTGTGTCATTAACCATCAAAATTGATCAGTTTTTTTGAGTGAAATATTACTACTGTTTTTCCCTTAGGAGGGAATACCAGAGGTAAATGAGGAATCTGACAATGAAGCTTATGTAACGAGAAGGATCATATATCCAGTGGTTTTGAAGAATGTCTTAAGAGCAACTCCATAGATATGACAAAGAAGTGTCTTGCCACTGCCACATGGCTCATATACATGCTTTACAATTTGCCCGACACAGGTGTTAGAGAAGTTGCTCGTAAGGCTTTGCTTGATCAATTCATATACATTCTACAATCATCTAAGAATCTTGAGCAAAAGTCGGCTGTTGCTCTGAGAAGCTTCATCAGTGATCCAGGTAAAATCAGTGTCTGCCAACATCACCGTATAATCCAGTTTTGTCCAATTCACTTATAAATGAGTGGACTCGGGTCGAATGGATTGAAATTACTCAAATTATAGAACTTTTATAATCAAATTAATAGAACTTTTATAATCAAATTTATAGAACTTTTATAATCAAACCTGCTAAACTTTTTAATCAAATTATAGAACTTTTATAATCAAATTATAGAACTTTTATAATCAAATTATAGAACTTTTATAATCAAACCTGCTATAGAACTTTTATAATCAAATTATAGAACTTTTATAATCAAATTATAGAACTTTTATAATCAAATTATAGAACTTTTATAATCAAATTATAGAACTTTTATAATCAAATTATAGAACTTTTATAATCAAATTATAGAACTTTTATAATCAAATTATAGAACTTTTATAATCAAATTTATAGAACTTTTATAATCAAACCTGCTAAGAACTTTTATAATCAAATTATAGAACTTTTATAATCAAATTATAGAACTTTTATAATCAAATTATAGAACTTTTATAATCAAATTATAGAACTTTTATAATCAAATTATAGAACTTTTATAATCAAATTATAGAACTTTTATAATCAAATTATAGAACTTTTATAATCAAATTATAGAACTTTTATAATCAAATTATAGAACTTTTATAATCAAACCTTATAGAACTTTTATAATCAAATTATAGAACTTTTATAATCAAATTATAGAACTTTTATAATCAAATTATAGAACTTTTATAATCAAATTATAGAACTTTTATAATCAAATTATAGAACTTTTATAATCAAATTATAGAACTTTTATAATCAAATTATAGAACTTTTATAATCAAATTTATAGAACTTTTATAATCAAACCTGCTATAGAACTTTTATAATCAAATTATAGAACTTTTATAATCAAATTATAGAACTTTTATAATCAAATTATAGAACTTTTATAATCAAATTATAGAACTTTTATAATCAAATTATAGAACTTTTATAATCAAATTATAGAACTTTTATAATCAAATTATAGAACTTTTATAATCAAATTATAGAACTTTTATAATCAAATTATAGAACTTTTATAATCAAATTATAGAACTTTTATAATCAAATTATAGAACTTTTATAATCAAACCTGCTAAAACTTTTATAATCAAATTATAGAACTTTTATAATCAAATTATAGAACTTTTATAATCAAATTTATAGAACTTTTATAATCAAATTATAGAACTTTTATAATCAAATTATAGAACTTTTATAATCAAATTATAGAACTTTTATAATCAAATTTATAGAACTTTTATAATCAAATTATAGAACTTTTATAATCAAATTATAGAACTTTTATAATCAAATTATAGAACTTTTATAATCAAATTAAAACTTTTATAATCAAATTATAGAACTTTTATAATCAAATTATAGAACTTTTATAATCAAATTATAGAACTTTTATAATCAAATTATAGAACTTTTATAATCAAATTATAGAACTTTTATAATCAAATTATAGAACTTTTATAATCAAATTATAGAACTTTTATAATCAAATTATAGAACTTTTATAATCAAATTATAGAACTTTTATAATCAAATTATAGAACTTTTATAATCAAATTATAGAACTTTTATAATCAAATTATAGAACTTTTATAATCAAATTTATAGAACTTTTATATCTAACAAATAAAAAAATTCATTGTGAATTAATGTATTTGATAATCAAGTTAAATTAATCCTCTTCTACTGCTTACCAAAAAAATAATAATACTATTCTTCTGTTAATCAACAGATAATGGGTAATCAAATCGGAAATTCATTGTATTCAAGTTCATGATGTTAAAGAGGCAGTCCATGGGTTGACAGCTGATGCAAATTATGCATATTTTTTCTCTCAAGGTACTGGAGTTAAGGTTAGATCTCTAGCCAAACATTAAGAAAATCAAAGCAACAAAAATGAAATAACAAAGTGCTGACTAAATTAGCATTTTCATAGATTTATGTGTGGTCTGGTGTAGTCAAGAACATCAACATCAAACAAACCGTTAAGAGCATTGCCTTGATCGCAAATAAGCTATATTGCGGATGCAGTGTTTTCAGTATACAGGTGAGGATTTTACATAGCAGTGCAAATTGTCAGTTGACTTGGGTCAGGCAGGTTGATGTTAAAAGATGTGAGATTTTGGTAGGGGAACACTGATCAATATGCACCGGGTCAGCTTGACCTGAAACATCGGTTGTCCTATTAAATCTTTATGAAAACTAGTGTGATGAATATCTTTATGACAGTCATTATTTCAATCTTAATACAGCATATTGGATAAAATGATAAGGAGATTTTATGCATTAAAACACATACTTTCCACATGATTCACCTATTTTCTTTTTAGTTCATTATATTGATCATAGTAAACGGGTGGGAATCGCTTAAAAATTTCTTTCCTTTGAAATAAAACATTGACAAAACTGAATAATATAGATGGTTTTAGAAACTATTTTGACATATTCCCACGATGCTGTGAAAACATTTCAAGAAGTCGATTTGCGAAAATATATATCGACGACATTTTACTCAGGAGCATGAAAATTGTTCGGTAAACAATTAATAAGTTCGATATATATTAATAGTGTCATCCATTTGATGGTAGATGAATGGTATAAAATCCTGGCGTTTGACTTGTCAACCGAAAAGTTTTCAAGTATCAAACTTCCTCGGGATGCTCTTCCACGTGAAGTCCTAACAGACTTCACTAGGCTCGACAAGGAGACCAACATGCCATTTTTCATAAAAGATAACGAATTACTTGGAGTTGTTTGTCATGATGCCATGGTGGAAACCAACGAAATGCATATTTGGATTTTACAAGACTGTGTAAACCGTGTTTGGGTTAGAGAAACTGTTACGCCTTCTGAGTATTGGATTGATTTAGATGTTTTGGAGACAACAAGTTATCCTCATATGGCGGATATTGTGTTTAATTGCCGTAGGTTGTCTAGGGATATGATCGATGCGTTTATCCTTGACAGGAAAACTAAAAGTTTCAAATTAGTAAATTTTCATCTGGGTTATGAGTTCCTGCATTCAGAAACATTGAAATTTCGTCAAGTTAGGAGTTATGTCGAAAGCATGTTGCCTTTAAGAGAAGAATGAACCATGGATCTCATGATGTAGTTGAAGTAGCTACATCGAGTAGCGGCTATCTTTGACGAAAGCTCTTAGAAAAGTTACTTTTTTCTAAACAGATTACCGACTGCGGAAGTTGGAAAAGATCTTGGAAATGCTGTTTCGTTTGCAATATGCAGTGCCAGTCAGGTTTTCATTTTGTTTGTTTATTGCATGTAGTGGTCGCTTTAAGATTGTTTTAGGATTTTTCTTGTTAAGTATTCTTTTGATGATCTGATACCTTGCTTTAAGCTTGTATGCCTTAGGTGCTGCCTGTATTTTCTCTGATTAACTGTTACGAAAATTGCTTTAGATTATTGTGCAAGTAAAATGTTTGACATCATAGTGTAATTTCTGTTGATCCTTCTATTTTGGTAGGTGGTTAAATTTGATGATCATAGTCATTTGTTGTTGAACCAACCACAACACATCCATAAGTACAATTGAACCAGCCTGCATTGTAATCGGTCATTGAAGGTTTTTGATCTATTCAATATGATTAATTGACCCCCCCATACCCTGCATACAAATGATGTTTTTTTCTCAATAATAGATAACCATTACATATATCGATTTATCTATTTTGAAGCATAATCTCCTAAGAATAGATAATCGATATATCTACCATTGAAGCATAGAAATTAGCTCACAGGCCAACTTAGAAAGTTAGAAGTTTTGATTAGGTGAAAAACTTGACAAAAAAAGGGCTCAAGTTTACATTTAATTATGAACACTTGTGAGTAATATCTTGATGGAGATCCATACTCATTAAATAGTCGGATACGGTCTCCAAATTGGCGATGCAAATCACCAAATATCTTGATAGGAGCCTTCAATTGCAGAACTCTAGGTTCCCTTGTAAATATTCTTTCAGAACAGGTGGTTTCCACCCGTGAGGCTTTAAGAGGTAAGTTATCACCTGAAAGACGATAATATAAACAGCTTCAACAATAATTTGTTTACAATTTTAAGCACACCGACACTGTTATTTGACATATGGCGATCCAGAAGCTATTTTGCTGCAGTTGCATTTTTGGGCCCAATAGCTAACCCTCCTGCCTTCATTTTCAAACTGATCTATTGAAAGATATCTAACTATCCCACCTAATGCTCCATCAGTCTCTGTAGCTACTACCACATGCCAATCCAGGGAAATCAGATAGCACATCAAGACTCAAATTCGAAAAGACACCAACAGGAGAAAAAAACTGCCAGCTTGATGATGCAATTGTATGCCAACTGGTGCAGGAATAATTACAGCATCAGATTCAGGTTTTATCATTTGTTTCCCGCTAGAAGTAGCCTCAGCTCCACGATCCCTGTCTAGCAGGTCAACTTCCCCGTTTGACTGACTTGCTTTTGCAGAAGTTAGGTTTTAGCTATTGCACAGCTTCTGTTGCTGATGTCTCAACCAACTATTCAAGTATTCAACACCTTTGCTTAGTCTCCTGCATAATGTCCATGACATTCTCGATATTAAATATATTAAATCCTTCAAATAATAAGAGTAAACTAGACAGGGCAACATGAAAAGGTCAAGCAGCTTCTGTAACGACTGTAGGCAGAACAAAACGGATTGGTCATGATACATACTCCGTTGGCACTAAAGAAACTCTTGTCCATTTTGTAAAATGTTTGTATGCCAATTGAAAATGTTTATAGACAATAAAAATTACTATATAATAAAAATTACATATCATCCATCTTTGATGCTAGTGTCTAGTAACTAGTTTCTTCAATTAAAGATCACAATTAGTAAGCACTCTCTTATGTGTAAAGTATTGTAAACATAATCAGAGACCTTATTCACCCAAGGGAATGACCAGACCAGTCCTTATCAGTTAATTTTATTACCACCTCAGCTTGTTTTGCTCACATTTTGGAAGTTGGTTCATTTGGCTTTAATTCTTTGTTGGTATCTAAACCATCAGTGTCTTTCTTACTAAAATCTTTTCCATTAAAACCAAATGTACACACAAGTAACTATCTCTTTCTTAAAAATTTTTTGGTAATAAGTTATTATGATGGTTGGCCTTTCAAGTATCAAATTAATATGGAAGAAAAAAATTTCATGTTATTAGACAAAAAATTAAAATGTAAGACATTTAGACACATTACACTTAGAGGTGCAAGAAGCGGTTAACCGATTTCGGTTATTAATTTTAATAACCGGTTTCGGTTATTTTTTGAAACAGTAATAACCGGTTACGGTTAACTTGTACCGGTTAATAACCGGTTTCTAGGTTTTAAAACTGGAATCTATCTAACCGATTTCGATTAATAATAACCGGTTAACCGATACCGGTTAACCTATTTGTTTTTTTAACCGTCCATTATAATATTGAGAAAGTGGTGAACAATGGGGAAAAACAATCATTTCCGACAACCCATATTCCGAAAACCCATATTCCAAATAAACATCATTTTCTAAACAGAAAACAAAATTCATCATCCCAAATCTCAAAACAACCAAAAATTGATGTTGGATCTGATGAAAGAAGCATTAATCTATATATAGTATAGATATATTGAAAGCTTACGAAATCATCTGATGGTGCGATCTTTCCGGTTATATATCAGTGTATGTATATAATATGATTGATATTGATATATATATATATATATATAATATGTATATAATATGTGATTAACCGGTTATTATTTGGAATAATTAACCGGTTATAGGTTAACCGGTTAATAATCGGTTTTGGTTTTGAAAAGAGTAATCGGTTAGTAACCGACGGTTTCTGGTAACCTATAATCGGTTTTTACTATTCCGGTTACTAACCGGTTTCGGTTACCGGTTACAAATCGGTTCGGTTCGGTTAATCGGTTTTTTCTTGCACCTCTAATTAAGGAACACAATGTGTGGGGTGTTACAAGTTGGGCTAAGTGGCCCAAAAAGAAAAATTTTGTTGGGTCATTTAACCCATCAATTAGAAAACTTTCTTTTTTATTATTAACTAGTTGTTTGTCCACACATTTTTTTTTTCCAAACTTTTTACTCGATTGGTTCATTTCTAATTTATTTTTTTTATCTTTGTCTTTTTGTTTTCATTTAACTGAAATATTGTTTTTAAATACATATAAATGTTACATAACAAACTTCATATATTGGCTTTGGTGTTGCTTTTCACTATTTGTTTCGGATGATAAATAAAATGTGGAAAAAGAACTCGGAGTTGGAGCCTACGTATCAAAATTATTATAAATATATGTATTTAGGTGCACCAACTTTTTACCATGGTCATGGTATTGATTTTTTTAATTAAACAATTAATTCAAATAAACTAACATAACAAAACTATATCAATAATAAACGCAATCGCAATAAATGAAGCTGCACATCGTGCAGTTTCAACTTTCAAGTTACCTGGCTTCAGTTATTTAGATAACAAATCAAAATGGTAGCAGTTTGGATACATAGTAAGCTGTTGAGAGTTGAGGGACTATAGTTGACAAAGTTGATAGTTAGTTTGGTTAGAGTTTGCTACATAGCCGTTATATGTATAGATTGAGAGGTTTGAAAATTTTCATACCCATGCCAATTCTACCAATACCAGGCGTGTTTGATTATCAACCCAAATAATCAAATTCACCATATTAATAATACTTAAAACCCTTCTCTTCTTTTAGTGGGTTCAACCAAAAAATCGAATTTCGTTTTTCTTTTTCACATTGCTCACAATCTGTTCGATAACTTGAAAGAGTAGCAACAATCACAAGCAAAGATACTCTCAATTTTCTCTACAAATCATTGAGAAAGACACAGGCTCATTTATAGAGCAACACTTACACGTTCAAAAGGAATAACAGAAACTACCTAGTCTTGAGGAATACCTGGTCATCCCATGATATTCGGTAACTAACTTGACTCAAACAAACAACTAGAAATAAAGAAAACGTGCAGCAAACTAACATAAACTAAATGGAAACGTGTGCAGTCCACGTGCATGTACATCGGTAGCAACCTTATTTTTCAAACAAACATAACGGGTCTTTCAAATCCTTCCCTTAAACTAAAATATGAGAATATTTTAGTTTAATCGTTCAAGATCACGAACACCAAGCAACATCCTCATCTTCTCAAAAGTGTCCAACTTCACTGGTTTTGTCATGACATCTGCAACTTGTTTTAAAGTGGGACAAAACATTAGCTGTATTTCTCCATCATTCACTAAATCTCTCTCTCCTCCCCCCTCCCTTCCCTCTTACCCTTCCCCTAATCCCTTCCTCTTCCCCCTCCCTTTCCCCTCCTCTCCCTCCCCTCCCCCCTCGCCCTCCTTCCCTTCCCTTTTTTCCCCTCCCCCCCCGCTCCCTCCCTTCTCTCCTTCCCCCCTCCCCCGCTTCCCCCCCCTTCTTTCTTTCCCTCCCCTTGTCCCCCTTCCCCCCCCTCCTCCTTCTGTCTTTCCCCCCTCCCCGTCCCTTTCTCCCTTTACCCCTCTCCTCCCCTCCCCCTCCCCCCCCCTCCCTCCCTCTCTTTTCTCCTCCGTTCTCCCCACCCCCTTCCCCCGCTCCTCCCCCCCCTCCCCCCCTCTCCTTCCCTTTCCCATCCCCTCCCCTCCCCCCCCCCTCTCCCCCCCCCCTCCCCCCCCCCCCTTTCCCCCCTCCCCCCCTCCCTTCCCCCTCTATTCTCCTTCCCCTTCTTCCCCCCCCTCTCCCTCTCCCTCCTTCCCCCTCTCCTCTCCCCCGCCCCCCCCTCCTCTCCTCCCCCCCCCCTCCCTCTCCCTCTCCCTCCCCCTCTCCCCTTTCCTCCCCTCCTTTCCCCCCTTTCCCTTTACTTTCCCTCCTTTTCCCCTCTCCCCCCTCCTTCTCCCCCCCCCCCCCCTCTCCCCCCCTCCTTTGCCCCTTCTCTTACTTTCTCCCCCGTCCCCCCTCCCTCCCCTTCCCCCCTCCCCCCCCCTCCCCCCCTCACCGTTCCATTCCTCTCCCCCCCCTCCTTCCCTCCCTCCCTCTTCCCCTTCTCTTTCCCTTCTCGCCCCTTCTCTGTTTCTCCCCTCTCCCCTCCCCTCTTTCCCTCCCCCCTTTTCCCCCCCCCTCCCCCCCTTCCCCCCTTCCCCTTCCCCTTTTCCCCCGCTCCTCCCCCTTTTTCTTTTTCCCCTTTTCCTCCCCTTGTTCCCCCCCCTTTCTCCCCTTCCTCCTTTCTGTAGTTTCCTCTTCTCCTCTCTTCTCTCTCTCTTCCTTTCTCTTCTCTCTCCTCTCTTCCCTCTTCTATTCTCCTCTGCTCTTCTCTCTCTCTCTCTCTCTCTCTATCTTCTCTCTCTCTCTCTCTTCTCTCTCTCTCTTCTCTTCTCCTCACTGCTCCAACTCTCTTTTCTTCTTCTTCTTTTCTTCCTTTTCTTCTCTTTCTTCTCTTCTCTTTCTTCTTCTTTTCTTCTCTTTCTCTTTCTTCTCTCTCTTCTTTCTTTCCTCTCTTTCTCTCTCTTTCTCTCTCTCTCTCTCTTTCTCTCTCTATCTCTTTTTCTCTCTCTCTCTCTCTCTCTCTCTCTCTCTTCTCTCCTCTCTCTTCTTTCTCTGTCTCTCTCTCTCTCTTTTCTCTCTTCTCTCTCTCTCTTCTTTCTCTTCTTCTTCTTTCTCTCTCTCTCCTTTATCTTCTCTTTTCTCTCTCTCTCTCTCTCTCTTTCTTTCTCTCTCTCTCTCTCTCTTTCTTTTCTCTCTCTCTCTCTTTCTCTTCTCTTCTCTCTCTTCTTCCTTTTTCCTTTCTTTCTTCTTCTCTCTTTCTCTTCTTCTCGTCTCTCTCTCTCCTCTCTCTACTCTCCTTCTCTCCCTCTCCGCTCTCTTCCTCCTTCTCTACTACTCTCTTCTCTTTTCCTTCTTTTGCCTCCTTCCCGCGTTTACTCTCTTCGGTTCCCCCGGTTCCTCCTCGGTTTTGGTTTTGCCCCGCGTCCATCGGGTCTTCACCGCCGTTTCCTGGTCCCCTCCTCCTCGGTTTTTTTCCTTCTGTCGGTTTCCTCCCTCTCGTTTTCGTTCCCCCCGGTTCCCCCTCGGTTACAAATCGGTTCGGTTCGGTTAATCGGTTATTTCTTGCACCTCTAATTACACTACATTTCAAATGTGTGCCTGGTTATGACTAAAGTTGGCTAAGTGGCCCAAAAAGAAAAATTTTGTTGGGTCATTTAACCCATCAATTAGAAAACTTTCTTTTTTATTATTAACTAGTTGTTTGTCCACACATTTTTTTTTTCCAAACTTTTTACTCGATTGGTTCATTTCTAATTTATTTTTTTTATCTTTGTCTTTTTGTTTTCATTTAACTGAAATATTGTTTTTAAATACATATAAATGTTACATAACAAACTTCATATATTGGCTTTGGTGTTGCTTTTCACTATTTGTTTCGGATGATAAATAAAATGTGGAAAAAGAACTCGGAGTTGGAGCCTACGTATCAAAATTATTATAAATATATGTATTTAGGTGCACCAACTTTTTACCATGGTCATGGTATTGATTTTTTTAATTAAACAATTAATTCAAATAAACTAACATAACAAAACTATATCAATAATAAACGCAATCGCAATAAATGAAGCTGCACATCGTGCAGTTTCAACTTTCAAGTTACCTGGCTTCAGTTATTTAGATAACAAATCAAAATGGTAGCAGTTTGGATACATAGTAAGCTGTTGAGAGTTGAGGGACTATAGTTGACAAAGTTGATAGTTAGTTTGGTTAGAGTTTGCTACATAGCCGTTATATGTATAGATTGAGAGGTTTGAAAATTTTCATACCCATGCCAATTCTACCAATACCAGGCGTGTTTGATTATCAACCCAAATAATCAAATTCACCATATTAATAATACTTAAAACCCTTCTCTTCTTTTAGTGGGTTCAACCAAAAAATCGAATTTCGTTTTTCTTTTTCACATTGCTCACAATCTGTTCGATGAAAGAGTAGCAACAATCACAAGCAAAGATACTCTCAATTTTCTCCACAAATCATTGAGAAAGACACAGGCTCATTTATAGAGCAACACTTACACGTTCAAAAGGAATAACAGAAACTACCTAGTCTTGAGGAATACCTGGTCATCCCATGATATTCGGTAACTAACTTGACTCAAACAAACAACTAGAAATAAAGAAAACGTGCAGCAAACTAACATAAACTAAATGGAAACGTGTCCACGTGCATGTACATGGGCAGCAACCTTATTTTTCAAACAAACATAACGGGTCTTTCAAATCCTTCCCTTAAACTAAAATATGAGAATATTTTAGTTTAACCCTTCAAGATCACGAACACCAAGCAACATCCTCATCTTCTCAAAAGTGTCCAACTTCACTGGTTTTGTCATGACATCTGCAACTTGTTTTAAAGTGGGACAAAACATTAGCTGTATTTCTCCATCATTCACTAAATTGCTCAAATAGTGATAACGAACATCAATGTGCTTCGTTCTCCTGTGTTGGACCGGATTCTTTGACAACTTGATTGTTGAACTGTTATCACAAGCTATCTCAACAGAGCCCAATTCTTCACTTCTGATTTCTTTCAATAGCCCTTTCAGCCACATGCTATGACAAGCACAGGCCGTTGCAGCCACGTATTCAGCTTCAGTAGATGACAGTGTAACTATTTCTTGCTTTCTTGAACTCCAACATATTGCAGCATTGCTTAACAAACACACATACCCCGACGTACACTTTCTATCTTCAGTATCTCTTGCATAATCGCTATCCGTATACACCTTCAGCTCAAACCCAACATTCCTTTTGTAGAACAGACCAAAGTTGTAGGTTTCTTTAACATACCTTAGTATTCTCTTAGCCAATGCATAGTGCTCTTCTCTTGGATCAGACATAAAACGTGAAATAAAACTAACAGCATACATGAGATCTGGTCTTGTGACAGTCAAGTACATAAGACTGCCAACCAGACTCTTGTATTCAGTTTCATCCACCTTAGCTCCAACTCCGGCTTTTGTTACAATAGTTCCAGGAACTATCGGGTTTTTGACTCCATTGCATTCCCACAAACTGAATCTCTCCAGTACTTCTCTAGCATATTTCTTTTGACGCATACTTTGTAACAATTGTCATTTTTGGTCCATTAATTGTCAAAAATAATAAAAGCAAACTTTACGAATTTATGAAAGACTTTGAGTATGTATGTTTGCCTTTATATATATGTACGTGTTGGGCTAATAACAATATGATAATGAATTGAAACTGGATTGATATAATCAGGCCCATATGGTTAGGCCATTTTTATTGTGACTATATTTTGTATGGAATTTATATTACCGATATGATTTTGCTCACATTCTGTTCATGTGATTGGGCCAAATGAAATATGAGGATGGATTCTATATCTTGATTGGGCTACTGTGATTAGACCCATGTTAAGAAGCCTTAGTATAATGTACAGTTTCAAACAGTGTCGGCGGATAACTAATAATGGTACTAATAGGACAAAAACCGACACAACCTTTATATTATATGAAATGATTTATCCATGTTATGGATTTATTATTATAATAATTTATAAAAGTTGTACGCCCGTGATTATTTTTGTTTGTATTATTAATTTCGGAATCAATCAACTAGCTAGATGTATTGTACGATTAAAATAAATACTAGTAGAATAATTAGGCATTATAAGTATGTAAATAATGGGGTATATTATACTACTAATCCTAAACTATCCTAATCCTATAATAACCTAAACTAGTTAAAGATTTGCTAAATAGATAAAAGAAAAATCCTGGAAGCCAAACCTTGCCACCTTTGTTGACTAGTAACATACAAATACAAAATTTCATGAATGTAAACAAAGCCATCGACATTATAATAATTCTATCTAAAATTTGAGTGCTTAACTTGCTGTAAAGTATAAGAAAACAACACCTATGGAACCTACATGACTAAGCATACATGCATGCATACATTATATCTATTATATATCTAGTCTATGTTACTTCGTTCTTTCCAAAACTTCTCTGCAAATTCTTACGTGAAAAACCACATGCAAGTAAATGCAAACACATACAACATAGAGCATAATTCAAGTTCTTAACAAATAAGATCATCATCTACAAGTTACAAGTTTTGATTATGGGTTGTTGACGTCATAGAAGTTGATGGTGTGAGTTGTTTTGGCTAGAAACCACACCATAAATAAGTTGCAGTAAAAAGGTTGGAATAAGCTTGAACGTTGAATCACGTGTGAACTTATACGTGCGTGTACTTGTACTTGTACTTGAATTTTCTCTACTTTCAGGTGAGTTTCGTAAACCCTCCCTACTCAATTGAGATTCGGGCTGAAAAGTGTACATGTTTGTTTAACTGTTGATTGTTGATTTGATTGATTTTATGATTGAATTGTTGATATGGACATGTTAGCGCATTATTCATTATATAAGTCGCACCGTTAGCGCATTATTCATTATATAAGTCGCACCGTTAGCGCATTTAGTTATTATATAAGTCGCACCGTTAGCGCATTGTTAATTATTAACTATGTAAGCCGCACCGTTGTTGAATGTTATTGATTGTTATGGAACGTTGTTGAACGTTATATGGAATCGTTGTTGTTGAAAGTTGACTTGTATTGAATTGTGATAATGTGAAACCTTATAGGTTTTCCTTGGATGTGATTAGTTTCCTAACCATGTCTTTGGTAACCCAAAAATGTTATCGGATGAGATTTAAACCTGTATCCTTTTTGGAAAAATTCAGGTCTCCTAACAACTAGCTTACTTTAAAAAAATAGAATGTTTTATTCTTACATATAGGAATGCTAATTATATATCAATTATCATAGTAAGTGGAGGGCATTTTGTGCCTGAATCCATAAAAAGGAAAAAGAAAAAAAATCAAAAGGCCCATAAACGTTTGTCCTTTCTCAAGTTAGTGGCAAACCATTGCCATATGGTTATCTTAAGGGGTCCAAATGACTATAAAGAAAGACGAGTTTTCTATTATTTACTTTGAAAAGTTTGTGTCTTTTGACAACCTTATGTGCAACTACTTATGCATAATGTACAGTCCTTATAGTCTCTTTTTTCGTTTCTTGGATAAAAGTTTCAGTCCAATAATGGGAGC
>CM067168.1:36517442-36554642 GCA_034093135.1 Erigeron breviscapus
ACTCTTGCTACTGTTGCTGATCGGTTGTTGTTACCACCATACTACTCTGAAACTATTACTACTCGTTCATAGCTACTCCTGCTCGTTAATACTACTTCTTCGTTAATACTATTGCTCGAAAACACCAAGCTGCTCCTCAACATAGGTTGTTGTTACTGCTCGACTTTTGCTGCTACTTCTTGTTGCTACTGTTCGAACGAAACCATCACCACCGAACCATCACCTTTAAACACCACCACGAGCCACCACCATGTAACTACACCCATGAGCTGTAACAACCTGTTAACATCATCATCACCAACAGGAACCGTAGTTGAAAGCCAAGAAGGAAAGAAAGAAAAGAACGGTTTTGGGAAAACTTTAGATTCATGTTACTTAAAAGTTACACGTTAGTTTTCAATTCTGAAAGTTGCTGGGAGTTCGTTATTGATTCCTCTAGTTGTGTGGTGAGTTTCGTTACAATTGGTGATCGTTTATTTTTGGAAGATTTTGTTAGTTTATAAGTTCTCGTAAGGTTTTCGGGTTAGATTTAAGGAAAATGGTTAAGACTTCCAAGTTGTTATTATAGTTATATGGATAGACTGGGGTACGGAGAATTTAGACAAGAAAACGGATTCGTTGAATCTCGTTTCGTTTACAAGTTACTCGCACCGCGAAATGCCCCGTGGAAGCATTTTACATAGTTTTATTAACATAAAACGTCAACTGGGTCTTGATATGAAGCAGCCAGAATCATCATTTAAGCAGGTTATTTATCACTTATAAGTTTCCTATGTTGAATTAGAAACAAGAAATACAAAGTTGTAATCTGACCGTTAAGATCGTTAGATTTTCTGACAGTTTCAGTCCTAAACCGTTAGATTTTCTGACAGTTTCAGTCCTGAGCCGTTAAACTGTTTACAGTTTTAGTCCTTCACCCATCAGTTGCTTACTAAACTGATAATTCTATAAAAATGGATTATTCTATACAGTTTCCTTTACCGAAGGCTAAAACGTTTGGGATATTCGGATACATTTCAGACTGTTACATACCTCCTACTGTTTGACAGGCATTTTAGGTGAGTTTTGTAAACCCTCCCTACTCAATTGAGATTCGGGCTGAAAAGTGTACATGCTTGTTTAATTGTTGATTGTTGATTTGATTTGATTGATTGTATGATTGAATTGTTTATGTGAACATGTTAGCGCATTGGTTACTATGTAAGTCGCACCGTTAGCGCATTATTTATTATATAAGTCGCATCGTTAGCGCGTTACTCGTTATGTAAGTCGCATCGTTAGCGCGTTACTCGTTATGTAAGTCGCACCGTTAGCGCATTATTTATTATATAAGTCGCATCGTTAGCGCGTTACTCGTTATGTAAGTCGCACCGTTAGCGCATTATTTATTATATAAGTCGCATCGTTAGCGCGTTACTCGTTATGTAAGTCGCATCGTTAGCGCATTGTTAATTATTAACTATGTAAGCCACATCGTTGTTGATCGTTATTGATTGTTATGGAACGTTGTTGAACGTTATATGGAATCGTTGTTGTTGAACGTTGATTGTATTGATTTGTGCTAATGTGAAACCTTATAGGTTTTCCTTGGATGTGATTAGTTCTCCTAATCCTCACTTATTGTTAACGGTTGTTATCCCGATACATACTTGTTTCCTGTTACTTGTCCCTATGAACTCACCAACTTTATGTTGACGCTCTTTAGTACACTTTTCAGGTAATCAAGTTAATCAGAGACAAAATGGATGATTGTATGCTTGTTTGCTAGGATTGGACTAGCTTTGGACTTTCTGGATCCATGATCCTTACTTCCCTTTATGGGTTACTTTTAGGATTAACTACTATCGATTGAATTGTCTTTTATTATTGATTGAACATGTATTTCGATGAATGTTGATGATTGTATACGTTTGTACAAGTTTAAGGATTGTTTCAATCCTATGTTTTCATATAGTTTGATTCTACATAATTTCCATGTCGTGCTGTGCTTTTCTAAGTGATACCCCATGATTCCGCCATGTTGGGGTGTTACATACACACAGCTTCAAAAAACTATACAAAATCAAATTTGATTTTATTCATACATTTACACAAGCAAATAGGGTTTATATCAATAAACCTATACACAATCAAATTTGATTTAGAATCATAAAGGTATTATCAAACTTTGGTTTAGACATTTCATCAAACACCTTATATGCAATACTCAATCAGATGTGATTTGATACTAAATCATATATAAGAAACTTTGGTTTAGACATTTCATCAAACACCTTGTAGGCAATATTATACCAAACAACAAAGTCAATTAAATAACTAATAAAATTTAACAAATTCAAATGTTGGAAAGATCTAATCACATGTTATCTAATTACATTTGAATATTTCGATTTTACATAACAAAAAGTCATCTTCAAGATCAATTGATGATGAATGATGGAGATGATGACGACAGAGGCAACGATGGCTATACCATATCGATTGAAACGCGATGGTGACCTGAGCACGGTGGTGGTAGTGGTAGTCGTGTTGGTGGTGGTTATGGTGCTGCTACTAGTGGGGAGAGAGAGAGAGAGAGATCTGTGTGTGTTTGTGTGTGTGTGTGTGTGTGTGTGTTTGAAACTGGAAAGAAATAATTGGGGTGTGAGATAATGTGCAAAATTACCAAAGTACCCCTCTGCGTGTTTTTTTGTTTTTTTAATGGAACCGTCGATCTGTTTTGATCCAAGGGCTGAGATTTAGCCCTTGGATCTCACCAAATTTGTAGGTTTTGCATGAATACAACTCATATATATATATATACTTTTTAATATATAAATTAGGTTTTATTTTAAATAAAACAAATATTAAAATAAAACAAATAAAATATAGTTTTTTTTCACTGAAAATCTAAAAATCATGTGCATCATGAAAATCATCGTATGCATCAATATATATACTTGTGTTTCGTGAATCTTTATGCATCAATTTTATAATGATCAAGGTCAAGATTTTGTTCTATTTATTTTAAATACTTGTTTTAATATTGCTAACCCTCTATGTATAAAGAAATTATATTTATACATAATAGAAAAATGAGTTAACTTGTATAGTTTGATTATTGTCACGCGTAATATACGGATAAACTTGAATAAATATTTTGCTTGTTTAATTTTCATAATGATATACATTGATATTTTGAGACAATACATATTCAGTGCACTTTATCCATATGATAATTCTCTGCATATTGAATTTTGTAGACTTCATTAGTATATAGTAAACTTCACATAAAATAAAATTCTATCAAAATCAAACTACATAGTTTGTGTACTAAAAAATGAAACATTGCATTATCTAATACTATCTTATAAAGCATTTTGCCTTTTTTTTTTAAGAAAAGATGATTTGAACTACCCAAAATACCCCTATTCTTTATTCACTAATTTAAACATCTCTACCTAATATACCTATAATAACCTTAAATCTCAACCACTTATTTTTTTCTCTCTCCTCAAATCTCAACCACTTATTTTTTTCTCTCTCATCCATAAATCATTTTATTCCTCTAATTCATTCAAAATCTTTTATCTCAAAAACCGTATATCGATAAATTTTAAAAATTGTTTGGGTGTTCTTAAAATTTTATGTCTTTCATTAGAGATGTCATTCGATATACTTTCGACGAATTTTTAAATCCGAGGGCGGAGTCCGTACGGCTAAGGCATTTGGCTATCATACTCTATGACTTGACCTATCACCCCCACCATCTCACCGCCGCAACGCGTGGGCACTATCTCTCGTGTGATAAAATTAAGAATGTTAAATGTTAAAAGAACACTTTCGATACATAAAGAAGAAAACTTTGCTTTCGACTAAGTGTATGAACATTTAGTATGGATAACTACTATGAATAAAGTAATTATTATCTAAAAGATGAATTGGATGGAAAAATAAGTCGACTAATCTTGAAACCTCGCCCTGTTGTTTTGGTCATAATTACGAGAGAGAACAAAACTCACATATAGTAGTATTTACAACATCGTGGATGGAAATTAACTCATTCTTGATGTAGATTGCTTAAACCATCTCAATATCATCTAGTTCTGGCATAGGAACTCGAAGAATTGCAGCAATTCCCGTATGTTGTTTCAGTGCTGTAATTATGCAAAGATCATGTCAGGGAGTATTTATGAATGAAGTAATGAAAATTCTTGCAAAATCCATCTAGTAATTACGACTGTGATAAAACAAAAATGGCATGCCAAAACGGGTCAAATGGCCAAAGAGGTTGAAGATGCCCAAAGTCTGTTATTCTGTATATTCGTTTAGTCAGTATTATCGGTCTTTCTGGAAAAAGTCCCTCTGCCCTTGGTTACCATTCCCGTATCCCTCGCACCAATGAGATTTGGTTTTAGCTGTATTCTTTATGCAATCATACTACTCAAAGAGAGCTTAAAACCAAAGTGTTTGTAAGCTATAAAATGACCCATTTCTACCAAATCCCATTTTGGCCCGCTATTCCACCAACAGGACTAGGCAAATCTTCCCTCTACCTCTAGTGATATCCATGCACTATACACGAAGATAGATCTACGACAAAATCAAAAACATAATACGTAAAAGTAAAGTGTACTCACTGTCCCCAGATTCATGCCCGGAAGAAAATACATGAGCAGTACCCCCAAGTACCCCCAGATAGGGCTGTAAACGAACCGAACGAACACGAACGAGAGCTTGTTCATGTTCGTTCGTTTAGCTTAACGAACGGTTCACGAACGGATAAACGAACATAATGGCTTGTTCATGTTCGTTCATTTGTGTTCATGAACGAATGTTCACGAACAAAACGAACGTTCACGAACATTGTTCACGAACATATATCGAACGTTCACGAACATAATCGAACGTTCACGAACATAAATCGAACGTTCACGAACATACGAACATCGTTCACGAACATTGTTCACGAACATATTATCGAACGTTCACGAACATAATCGAACGTTCACGAACATAATCGAACGTTCACGAACATACGAACATCGTTCACGAACATTGTTCACGAACATATTATCGAACGTTCACGAACATATGACGTTCACGAACATTGTTCACGAACATTGTTCACGAACATATTACGAACGTTCACGAACATATTATCGAACGTTCACGAACATAATCGAACGTTCACGAACAATATCGAACGTTCACGAACATATTATCGAACGTTCACGAACATATTATCGAACGTTCACGAACATATTATCGAACGTTCACGAACATATGAACGTTCACGAACATTGTTCACGAACATTGTTCACGAACATATTATCGAATGTTCACGAACATCGTTCACGAACATTGT
Source organism: Erigeron breviscapus (assembly GCA_034093135.1). Classification (NCBI taxonomy): domain Eukaryota; kingdom Viridiplantae; phylum Streptophyta; class Magnoliopsida; order Asterales; family Asteraceae; genus Erigeron; species Erigeron breviscapus. Next base: position 36,522,790 of record CM067168.1, read on the forward strand.
TCACGAACATCGTTCACGAACATTGTTCACGAACATATTATCGAACGTTCACGAACATAAGTGAACGAACGGGAGCTGTGTTCATGTTCGTTCGTTTAACGTTCGTTTAACTAAACGAACGAACACGAACGAACTTTCCGCCGAACGGTTCATGAACTGTTCGGTTCATTTACAGCCCTACCCCCAGAATCCTTTACTGTGTTGACCAAATTTACATATCTTTGTCTGGCAGCTACATCAGGATCCCTGAAGCAAACATCACAAAAATTGTAAATAAATAACTACATAAAGAAGAAAGTAGATTATCTTGAAAACTTCACAACAAATTTTCCAGGACTACAAAATAAAGAACAATTACATGGTCCAGAAACTATATTTTATATTGTATATGAACATGTAACACCCCGAGCTAGGCTCGAAATGCACCGAAAAGCATGACACAAAATGGAATTATCGTAGAACGAGACTATATGAATTTAAAAGGATTCCGTGAACCCAACAATTAGATTACAAAGTCACAAAAGCATAAGGAGCATACAACCATCAAAAGTTTACAAAATAACATCAAAGATGGCTAATGATCCTAAGCAAGTCCCACAAGCGGGTAATGAATCACGGATCCATAGTCATAGTCCAACTTCTAGCATGCACATCAAGCCCTTGGGTTCTCTTGGTTACCTGAAAAGTGTACTAAACAATGTTTACACTAGGTTGGTGAGTTCGTAGGTAAGTATAAACAAGAACGCGTACCATTGTCATCCAACACATAAGCAAGCATATAGAATGAACATTTGATATCAACAAGTAATTAGCAAGTTCTATGTTTACATACATGCACACATTGTCCCTCAATTGCCCTCTTGTCCTCCATATTGTCATCAAGTACTTAAAGTACCCGTTCATTGTCATCAAGCACTTAAGGTGCCCGTTTATTGTCATCAAGCACTTAAGGTGCCCGTATATTGTCATCAAACACTTAAGGTGCCCGTATATTGTCATCAAGCACTTAAGGTGCCCGTATATTGTCATCAAGCACTTAAAGTGCCCGTATATTGTCATCATGTGCAACTTGTCCATCAGGTCCGTCATTGTTCTCAACACATCAGAAATGGTTCATCAATGACCACATATTCCCAAACACCATGTGCATATACTTCACACGATACTACTTTTGAGAAGTCATAGATGCTTATATATAGGGTCACCCGCAGCCTTCCCACCACATCTACAACCTTTCAAAGGCATTACCGTCTTCCATATATACACAACTAGCATATCAAACACTCAAACAAAATACATACAATAACCATATCACAACCAAATAATTGAACATCAAACAATTCCATAAACAAACATTCAATCCACATTATCATCATTGCACGTAAGTACACTTTTCAGCCCGACTCTTAAAAGAGTAAGGGAAGCTACGAAAACTCACCTTCGCCTTGCGATGTTAAGTTTAGAATGAGCTACAACGTCAATTGTTCACCAAACGTTCACGAACTATCAATGTATAACATAATGTCATCCAAGTCAATTCTAACCCTAGAACAAGTTGGTCTAGTTAATTCAAGTCAAGTCACAAACCCACTAACGCTACAACGACCTTCCCGAGTAAGAACGAAACACTTTGGCACGACATTTTTAGAAATGGAGGAAGATTCGTGTCAAACGAATGTTGCCACAAGAAACTAGACTCTTATACGATTCCAACGATAGGTCATATGACTTGATTGGACTTACGGATCAAAAGTTATGCACGTTTGAAAATCTGACATGAAACGACCCAAAAATCGCGGCGCGAGTTCCTTGGCTCGCGGCGCGAGCTGAACAATTCCTCGCGGCACAAGGTCTGGCGCGAGAAAAGGTTTTGGTCGAGAGACACCCAAACTCACGGCGAGAGTCATACTCCTCGCGGCGCGAGGTGCTGCACATTTGCAGCCAAACATGCTTCAAACCCGATTTTTGGCATCCTTAAACACTATTTTGACCCCCAAATCGACCAAGCAAGGTTTGTAAATCATTTTCAAGCATAATTAAGTATAAATGAACACTTTTAAACACAACCCACTTCATAAATCCATTTCAAATCACCAATTACTCACAAAAATCAATTTTAACCTAAATTAACTAACAAGAAACCCTAATTTGAACCCAAATCGGTTTTGACCCGAATTTCGACCAAGAACACTTAGATTTGGTTAAAAGACATGCTTAGCAACTTGAAATGATGAATTTGAGCTAGAAATCACTTACCAAAACCTCCACAATAAGTCAAACCCGAATTTGACCTAGTTGAAGACTTTTCCTTGCACCTTGAACTTTGAATTTTTGATATGTTGTTAGAATGATGATGTAGATGATGATTTTGTTACTAATCTTGTTGAAACCACAATAAATGAGCCAAAATCTTAGAGAGGGAGAAAGATTTGAGAGTGTGTGTGTATTTAGTGAGATAGAGAGAGAAGTGTAAGAGAATTGGATGAATGGTTGGGAGGTTGGGGAGATGGGATAGGGTTGGGTTATCTTGGATGGGTCATGGGTTGGGTATAACCCATGGAGGATCCATATTTCATTTACTAGCTAAATTAAGTGTCATCAAAAATGTAAGAACCGACTAGTACTAACTAATGACCTCGACTTGCACATAAGTCCCAAATTGAACGATGAATTGATCTACATGAACACATTGCACTTAAATGAACTCCAAATTGTTCTCAATATATTAATTAACTAAATAATTAGTCAAATTGTACATATGGTCAAAGAGTCAAGATTCACGATTGTTACAGAACACTTTAAGTATAGCTTATTCTGATCTGTTTACTTATGTAAATGCTCTGCTAATAAGGTACAATCCTAGATTTTACCTCAGAAAGATAAGCCAACAACATCCTCATGTAAGCGATCTACTGCTAGATTTGAAACTGGAGGTTCAAAATCGACCCCAACAGAGAAGTTTTAAGGATCTCGGTCCTATTGTTGAAAAAAAAAGTTTCGTGATATAGACGTTGATTTAAAGTTACACTTTCGTTTGCAAAATGAAAATTCCTTAATAAATTATATTTAAACGAACTAATCAGCTCTCAAAAATAAATGCCCCACAGTACAAACGGCAATTTTAATGGGCCAAAGAGCATCTCATTTGTTCTATTGTTTACAACTTTTTCAGAGTATTAGAATCAACTTCATCATTTACAATATATGGGTTGAAACATAAAGATTCCTTATAAAGGTGGAAACTCCGTCCTACCTATTAAGTTATAAATGGGTCAATTCGGGTTGTAAATTATCTCAAATAGGTCAATTCGTAAATAACCCTTAAACTTTAGCCCTACCTGTTCCATCTTTTTTAACTAAACCCATAATATTTAAAGCTATACCACCAACAACCACTAACCACATCCAAAATCTTTTTACATGTATGTTTATATTATGATTGTCAATCGGCAACTACATTGTTTTGAAAGCATAGATAATGCACTAAATACTTATAATAGTAAGTTTTAAAAATGAACAAAGGTGTTGGCAAGTGAGCTTTGAGTTTCTTACTGGTCTTGTATAGATCAGCCATACCCTCCCCCCTATCTGGTATCAGAGAGTCCTAACGTCGCTCCTGGTATCCCTTTCTAAGATTGTATTAGTATGCTCTGCGTCTGCAGCCTTAGTTGCTGATCTCTCGCATCAGAAAACCAATCTTACAAGGGTTTATCAAACTGGTCCGATACGACGGATTCTTATTGAGTCGGTAGAAAGCTTGTTGTGTGCGCAGTGAGGCAAGAGGCCGTGGTAAGTCGCGATTTGGTACGAGCTTAGAAATCTCAATAAGTGTTGCTGCAAGTATCTAAACCCAGTTATGAACACATATAACCATCTACCCAGTTCCTCCTACCCCATAAAGAAAAAATCAGGAATATGCTTACTCATATAATCCTGGTAATTCAAACACTTCTACTAATAACTCACCCACCACATTTATCCATAAACAACCAGTTTACGCCAATTCTTCCAATATATCATCAATATGGAATCATAAAAGCTCATCAGAAGATTCCAAAATACCCATAACCTATCAGCCTCCACCACCTGGATATTTGCCTATACAATCAACAGAATGTTTTAATATCACCCCAACATCCATAAATACATCACCTTATTCCGAAACTCCTAACTTAAGCCCCAACCTTCCTAATATTAATCCCAAGCAAGCAAGGATACATAGTCTTGAGAAAATCATTTCTGAACTTCAAGAAGAAGTTCTTGATACACATCATGAGATTCTCGAAATATTCAAAAACATCTCGATTACTTATAGGCCAAGATGCCTTGTCCAAAAGCAAGACAAAATGAAGTGTCTCAAAGCCCAACTTACAGATTTAGAAAGACATCTTGTGCAACATACGATGGAAGATGATCCATGGGAATTGTTAGGACCAGTTCACCTGGTAAACTGGCCAGTCTCCAGTTGCACCTGGAGACCCAGTGAAACTGTCCAGTGAAACTGGAGACCTAGATGATTTGTCGAGAAATATATTGAAGTCCAGTTGCACCGTATAGTCAATGCAACTGAAGACTTCCTCCAGTTGAGAACTGACCAAGTTGAAGAATCATTCCAGTTGAAGTCGAAGACAACAAATGGAAGATAGAGAATGGCAATGGCAGCGAAGCCCAGTTGACATTCTAGTCAGTTACAAACTGGAGACCATCAGTGGAAAGCACTTACAAAGCTTTACACTGATTACGAGGAATTGACTTATATGCTTTATGTACCTTTACCCGGATAATAAGCCTTATCTTATTATTTAAGTAATAAAAGGTACATAAAGGTGGTTGATTAAAGTTGCTTTATCATGCGACTTTACACTGCTTTTTAAGAAATTAAATGCTATTCCTTAAATGATCTCAACCACATTTGTACGGCCAAAGTTAACATCCCAATGTTAACTTTGCCTATAAATACAAGTCATTGCACAACAAGAATCATAAGTGAAAACATACAAACACTTCACACTTTGCAAACCTGCAATATTCTTGGTGAACTTGTGCAATATTCTCTCAATCGCTAAAAGGAACATTTCACAACTTTAAGTGTTTCGATTGTCTTGAGAAATTCTGAGTGTAGATCAATTGTATTTCATAGGTTGTTAGGATATTTACATTCTTTGTATTATCTTGGTTCCACAACAACCTTGTAATTTGTTTAACATCAATAAATAAATTACACATTGAAAATTACATATTGTCTCATCAAGTTACTTTACAAGTTATTTGTATTATTGCATTGTTCTTTACTTATTATCATTTACATAAGTAATCTATCTAGAACTTGGTATATACACACTGCAACTGGTCGTCTCCAGTTCAGTGCATATATTGCAAAGTAACTCCACCATCGACATAGAGGTGTCTTCAGTAGTACCATCTATTGAGTTGGGACTTACAAGTGGTATCAGAGCAGAAGGCTAATAAAACTGCCTAGATCTGCTAAGATGAACACTACTGAAGGTGGAGATGGTTCTGGTCAAGGTGAAATCCCTATGAATAATAATGCCCAACCTTTTCAAAATGTTAATACTAATCCTCCTCCTCCTACTACCCCAAACCACGTCCATGTACACTACTCTAACACTCCTGTTCCCAAATTCGATGGAAACAGTGAGACTTTCGGTACATGGAAGGCTAAAATGCTTTTGCATTTTGGTGGTATTGAGAGGTATATGTTGAAAATCCTTAAGGATGGACCATATATACCCATGTCTCTTGGGGTTAGTCCTCTTCTTGATCCAACTGGAAGAAGAGGTTCAAGAGAAAAGCCCGAAGACCATTGGTCTGATGAGGATCGTAGACTTGTTGATCTGGACACCAGACTCAAGAACATGATCCTTGGGGCTGTTCCTGAAGATCTAATTCCAACACTTGTGCTGTTCCCCAGTGCAAAATCAATGTGGGACGAATTAGTTATTCAGTTTGAAGGAGGTGATGATACTATTGTCACCAGAAAAGTTGTCTTGAACAAGAAGTATGAATCCTTCTTTGCCTTGCCCAATGAAAGTCTAACTGGTACATACACCAGATTTTGTAGCCTCATTAATCAGCTGAGAGGCTTGGGTGTAGAGAAGGATAAGGATATTCTTCTTGAGAAGTTTTGTGATATTCTTCCTTCCAAATAGGAAAACATGGTTCTTGTCTTGAGACAAGGTAAAACCTTGCACAGCCATACTCTTGCATCGCTCTATGGAGCCTTCAGATTCACTGAAGATAATAATGCTGCAAGACTGGTGGCTGAGCAAGATGCCATGAACCATGCTCAGAGTTCCAAGGTTGCTAGTGTACCTGAGCGACCTTGTGCTGCCTTAATGTCTGCAGAGAGTATCCAGGCACACTCGATGAAGGAGATGTTAAACAGTTTCTTGAACTCTGGCCTGACCACTGAAAACAGTGATGGTTGTAATGAAACTGACGATGATGATCTGGTCGCCATGATTGCTAAAACCTTTAACAGGTTTAAGCATAAATCTAAAAGATTTAATGGCCCCAACAATGCTTCCAGCTCCAGCTCTCTGGATAAGACCAATCTTACATGCTATAAGTGTGGTAAGAAAGGTCACTTTATGAAGGAATGCAGATCTAGTCAGTTGAACAACCAAACTGGCCCCCCTGTCCCTAATTTCAATCGGCCTGATGATAACTACAAAGCAAAATACAAGAAGCTTAAGGCCCAGATTGCCCTCCTGTCCATGGAAAAGGAAAAGGATCAGTGCTTAATGGCACAAACTGAGGGAAAATGGGAGTACTCTGATGACTCATCAGTTGATGAAGAAGAGGAAAGGGACATGTGTTTCATGGCCTTGGAAGATCAACAGCAGCAGCACGTGGCAAAAGAAGATGTCATCACTGGAAGATGGGTGGACATCATCTTGAAAAAAGGTATGTGATTATGATCACCAGATTGACCCTGAACTAAAACTGGACCTGGCTGAATCATTAAGTGGTGATTTAGCTTTTGTGGAAACTGTAAGAGCTGATAGTGAAAGATATCTTGACACTATCTTAATTGAACTGAACAACGTTAAGCCACAACTTAATGATTTGCAAAGTGTCCAGTTGGCTCTCAAGGAGTCAGTTTTAAAGATTGAGGCTTTGGAACTTGATAATCAAAAACTATTTTCTGATCTTGAAAAAGAACAAAAGATTATCAAGTCATGGGTAAAAGCATCTGGTAAAAACTATGATGCATTTTCAAGAACTATCGATGCCCAGAAGAATGCATGGAAATCTGGAGATCTGGAGATGGCAGCTCTCATACCAGATCTTCATGCATTGCCTCCAGCTCTCAAGGTGGAAACACCTTATGATCAACCTGAAGCTGTTGAAACTGAAACCATTGAGACCACCCCCTTTGAGGTTAAAACTGGAGCCAAACAGGCTAAAGCTCCAGTCAAAAGGGCCACTGGTAACAAGCCTTTACCTCAAAAGTCTAAGGTGCCCAAGACCCGACAGACTAAAACTCCAGTTGAACCAAGGTCCAAGGTTCAACTGCCTGAAGAAAATAATATTTTGGTTAATCTGGAAAGTCAACTCCAACTTTTGTCTCGACAGGTTCAGAGTTGCACTGCCCGGATTAACAATCTGGAAGGAGGTTTATTACCTCCAGTTTTCAAACAAAATATTAAACCACTCTCTTCAATACCTAAACTAAAGAATGTTCCATCTGGAACAAAATCTGGTAAAAATAAGGGGAGTAAGTATCAATACCAATCGTTTTTACTCCTGCACCTGGAGCTGGTGAAAAAGCTCCAGATGCAGCCTCCAGTTCAACACCACAACAATCTACTGTGACTTCTGTAGAGAAGTCCAGCGAACCCATCAAGAAAAGATGGGTTCACAAAAATAACTAATGATTTTTGTGGGTGTGCAGGGCGATCGAAAGAAGAATATCTGGTATCTGGACAGCGCAGCTGGCCGGACTATGACCGGATGTAAGCCCCTGCTGGAAGAGTTCACTGTCCAAGATGGACTGACAGTGACGTTTGGTAATGATCAATCTAGAAAGACTGAAGGATATGGTGTGCTCAATAATGGACAAGTCGAATTCAAAAGAGTTGCATTTGTGAATGGTTTGAAATACAACCTGATCAGTGTCAGCCAACTTTGTGATGATGGCTTCAGAGTTTTGTTCGATATTGCTCAAGGCACCATATTTAACAAGGATTGGAAAGTGGTGATGATTGCACCAAGAAAAGGAAATGTGTACATCATGGATATGGAACCAGCTCCAAAAGAGCAATGTTTTTATACCAAAGCTGATGAGGACACCAACTGGCTATGTCATAAAAGATTATCCCATCTTAATTTTAAGAATATCAACAAGTTGTCTCGCAAACAACTGGTTGATGGGATACCTCAAATTTATTTCAATAAAGAAAAGCCATGTCCAGGGTGTGAGATGGGCAAGCAGAAAAGAGCCAGTTTCAAAACTAGGCAAAATTTTAGCATCACTGAACCTCTTCACATGCTACATATGGATCTCTTTGGTCCAGTGAATGTTCAAACTAGAGCTGGAAAGAAGTACACTCTAGCTGTGGTTGATGAATTCACCAGATACTGCTGGGTGGTATTCATCAAAAGAATTGAGCTCAAGTATACTCGAAAAGTTTGTCAGTTGCGAAGTGATAATGGTACTGAATTTCAAAATAAGGTACTTGAAACATTTTGCAATGACACTGGCATCTCTCAAAACTTCTCATCAGTTCACTCTCCAGAGCAAAATGGAGTTGTTGAAAGAAAGAATCGTACACTGATAGAAGCAGCCAGAAGCATGCTATCTGAATCTGGTCTTCCCACCAGTTTTTGGGCTGAGGCAGTTGCAACTGCTTGTCACACCCAAAACCGGTCCGTCTACATCAAGAGACATAAAAAGACTGCCTATGAAGTACTCAGGAATCGTAAACCAAATATTGGATACTTTCATGTATTTGGTTGTCCAGTTTATATCTTAAACGATTCCAGTCAGCTTGGAAAGTTTGATGCAAAAGCTGATGAAGGGGTATTTTTAGGTTATTCAGATATTCGAAAGGCTTTTAGAGTTTATAATTATAGACTCCAAAAGGTTCATGAGACAATTCATGTCACATTTGATGAATCAACTGAAGCAATCAACAAGAGACCAAGCCTTGATATTACTCCAGTCATTCCAATCAATTTTGGTGAAACTGACCAAGTTCATCCGTCAGTTGTTTCACCAAAAGATGTTTCCAGTTACAACAAATTAGAACCAGTTAAGAAGAAGAACACCACCAGTGACACATCATTCTATCCCTCCATCAATTTCAACTTACCACAAGAATTGGTGATTGGATCTGATGTACGTGCCACTCCAATATCAGCACCAGTTCAAACTCCTATTTCTCCAGTTCTTCAAGAAATGCCTTCTAATGAGGAATTTCATGATGCCAATCGAGACCTCATTGACTCTGATGAGGATGTAGAAGTAGTTTGGACTGATCCTTCTCCAGATGCTATTGCAACTGAAGAAGATCGCCAGGTGACTTGCACTGATATTGTAGTTCACCAGCCTAGTCAATACACTAGATGGACTCGAGCACATCCAATTGAACAGATTGTGGGAGATCCAACTAGTGGGGTTCAGACTAGAAGAGCCACCAGTGAGCAATGCTTAAACGTCACCTTCTTATCTTTAATTGAACCAAAGAAGATTAACGAGGCTATGGCAGACCCAAGCTGGGTGGAAGCTATGCAAGAAGAGCTTGTCCAGTTTGAAAGGAACAATGTTTGGGAGCTTGTTCCTTGTCCACCATGGTTAAAGAAAGAACCTATTGGTACCAGATGGGTCTACCGAAACAAAATGGATGAAGATGGCCATGTTGTAAGAAACAAGGCCAGACTAGTTGCCCAGGGTTATTGTCAAGCAGAGGGCGTTGACTTTGATGAAACTTTTGCTCCAGTTGCAAGACTTGAAGCCATAAGAATATTTCTGGCTTATGCAGCCCATCTGCAGTTCAAGGTCTTCCAGATGGATGTCAAAAGTGCGTTCCTTAATGGAACATTGGAAGAAGAAGTTTATGTTAAGCAGACTCCAGGTTTCATCGATGAGAAGCATCCTCATTGGGTTTATAGACTGAACAAAGCATTGTATGGTCTAAGACAAGCCCCAAGAGCCTGGTATGATACTTTAACTAAACATCTTCTTAAAAATGGCTTTCAAAGAGGTGCAATAGATAATACCTTGTTTATCTTGAAAGAAAGAGGTAATATCTTATGGTACAAATTTATGTTGATGACATTATATTTGGTTCAACTGATGATGCAATGTGTAAAAAGTTTTCTAAAATCATGTCATCTGAGTATGAGATGAGTTTAATGGGTGAATTAACATTTTTCTTAGGTCTTCAGATTAAGCAAACTGAAAATGGAATTTTCATAAACCAAGGAAAATATGTCAGAGATTTGTTAAGAAAATACAAATATGATTCAATCCCATCGAAAAACACACCTATTGCAGCACCATTGAATTTGGACTCTGACCCAACTGGCAAACCAGTTAACATAACTGACTATAGAGGTATGGTTGGTTCACTGATGTACTTAACTGCCAGTCGACCAGATATAATGTTTGCAACATGTTTATGTGCCAGGTTTCAGGCTAACCCTAAAGAATCACATTTGCACGCTGTAAAGCGTATCTTTAGATACCTGAAAGGGTGTCCTAATCTTGGTCTTTGGTACCCCAAAGGCTCAGGATTAGATCTAATGGGTTATTCAGATTCTGATCATGCAGGTTGTAAGATAGATAGAAAATCAACAACTAGTGGTTGTCATTTCCTTGGAGGAAAACTGGTAAGTTGGACCAGCAAGAAGCAGACTTCAGTCTCTATGTCCACTGCCGAGGCAGAGTACATTTCTGCGGCCAGTTGCTGTGCCCAGATTCTCTGGATCAAGAACCAGTTACTAGATTATGGTCAAAGTATACAAGGACCCCAATCTTTTGTGACAACACCAGTGCAATTGCTATATCTCACAACCCAGTAATGCACTCCAAAACAAAGCATATTGACATCAGGTATCATTTCATTCGTGATCATGTTATGAAAGGAGACATTGAAATTCATTTCATCCCCACTGACAAACAGTTAGATGATGTTTTTACAAAACCTCTCGATGAGAAAACCTTTAAACATCTCATCAGCGAACTGGGAATGTTAAATCCTTAACTAGAGCTTTCTTTGTTATTGAACGCGTCAGTGACACTGATGAAGTTCTCCAGTTGAGGAGGTCCAGATAATCTTTGCTCGCCAGGCTATCGAACGCCTTTGTGATACTATCTTGGCACTAATTGATTTCTGTATCATCATTTTAGGGGGAAAGACTCAAAATAATTTTCTGACTAAAATTTGTTTTTGTTTGAAAATGCAACTGGAGAACTCTCCAGTTGGAAACTGGCACTGGACTGATCCTCCAGTGACCAGGTTCAGTCTTGTCTTATTTTTATAACGTTAGAAATACTTGGTCAATATGTGTGACACGTGATGATACTCGAGTGTTTTAAACCACTTGGTATCGTGATCTGACGTGTTTCAAGCCATTTTAGTACTTGACAACTGTTTGTATTGGGAAAACAAAAAGTGAGTGGGCGCGTGGGTAAGATAAGCCGTCGTAGCATTTAATGCTGACATGGTAGCATTTAATGTTGACATGAAAAATTATGATTTTATTTCAAAATTCAAACTAACTTTGTGAAAATATCTTCAAAAGGGATTTTGTTTATTAAAATATGATTTTTGGTATTTCATTAGGATCTTGAATCCCTTATAAATACCCTTATTTACTCCGAACTCATTTACTTCTCTTCTACATTCTTTCATTTACTTCCCAATCATCAAAATTGCTTCATTCTTCTCTCTGCTTCACAAATCAAGAACCCTAAATCCCAAATTTCATTTTCATTTTTCTATGGCTCCTAGATCATCCCGTTCAAGAGATGTAAATCTCTTGACTGTTCCATATGCTCCTTCACCAGATGTCAAACCGGCATCTGGTGCTCCTAGTAATGCTTCGGTCATCAAATTAAATCCAAACAATCCGATGGCAAGCTTACGAGGATCTCAAGGGTCCAATACCCTTATTGAAAGAATCCAAAAGTTTTTAAAGGATTCTCCAATAGGACCCTCATTCTCTCTTAACCCACGCAAGTTGTTTCACAACTACTTGTGTGAGTTCTGGTACACTGCCAGTCTTTCTTCTGATTATTCCTCCATCAGTTTCACTTTAAAGGATGGAACAATCCAGTGTACCTTGACCGCTGATGTATTGAGGGATGCCTTACGCCTCAATTACTGGAGAGAGGGTGAATCTCCAGTCGTCTTGCCCCCAAATATAAATTTTCGCCAAGTACTTCTTGAAATGGGACACAAGGAGTGTTTGGAGAATGGGGTGTTGAAGACTAAAGGTGCGATGACCATGAAGGGTCTTACACCTTCATGGAGGTATTTTTTCATCCACCTGGTGGAGAGCATGGGTGGGAGTTCTGGTGGACTTGACCAGATCAACTCCTCACAAGCAGAAATGGCTTACTGCTTGTGGAACGGATTGAGAGTGGACTTTGCAGATATTCTGTTTAGAAGCCTGGTACAAAAGCTGAAGGGCACAAGGGGTGTGTGTATCCCCTTTTCAAGGTTCCTCTCTCTTTGTTTTAAGCATATTTTGGGCAGAGAAGCATATAATAGTACAGATTCACCGTACACTGCTCCATATATGTTAAGGAATTTAGACTCTCTGGTATCTGAAGCTGGAGAGGTCGAAATTCCAGAATGAATGCAACTGGCATTCGCTTCAACTGATGCACCTATTGAAGGTGAGTCAGAAAGGCAACTGGGCGGGCCTCAAAATAATGAGGGACCCTCCAGTTCGTCTAATGTTGTGGTTGAGGATAGAGCAACCATAACTGAAGCAACCCCAATTACATCTATCCCTGGTGAAGATACTTCGGTATCTGATCCACCAACAGATGCACCCAACCAGGAAACTGGGGAAGGTCATCTGGAGACTGACCAGGAAACTGGTCAGCCCTCAGTTACATTCATGGATCTGGACATGAATGTTAATGACGAGGAAATCCTTATAGAATCTTCGGATTCTGAAGGTACTGAAACAGACTTGGAGATTCTTGATGCTTCTGTACAAGCTCAAGACCCTTTATCTCCAGTCTCCCTTCCAGACGCCTCAATTTCACTTTCACCCTCCCAAGAAAATGTGCCTACTGATATATCTTTCCCAACATATACCGCTCCTTCACCAACTGGGCAATTCTCATTTGCTCGAGAAATGCCACCCCCACCGACGCCGTTGTTCACACCTGAGCATTCTCAGCATGAACAACACTTTGATTTTCCAGTCCTTTCTTCATCCACCACTCCTATTATATCTTTAACTGCTGGCATGACAACTGGGGAGACTTCCTTAAGTTTGCCTCCTCCAGTTGCTCCAGTAGTAACTGCTGCTGGTCCAGTGACACCTTCTCCTTCGTCACTGGACAGTCAAGTTGTCTGACTTCAAGTCGATCTCCAAAACCTTCTAACCAGGGTGGAGGAGATTCAGAAGACACTTGACAAAAACACCAAGTCATTCTCCAGATACCACAAGGATCACCTGGCAAACATCAAAGTGGTTGATCTGGGGATAAACAAGTTTTCATCTAATGAAGACTTGGTGTTTAAAAATCTAAATGAGTTGGTCACTGGCTGCAACAATCTGGCTGGTACTTTAAAGGAAGCCTTTGACCTAACTCACTCCAAGGTTACAACCTCAATCTCCAACTTGCTGGGAAACACTGTTAGAACTTCAGAAGTTGATTTGAAAGAGATTGAAAGGCAGGTTAAGGAATTGATTGAAAAACCTGGCCTTGATGTAACTGGACTTGGAGAGCAGTTGATCACTTCGGTTGGTCAGAAAATAGATGATACGCTCACCAGGTGCAACAATCAATTCCCTACCAACTTGATTTTCGGATGAAGATCTTCCAGGTGCAACTGGTGGAAGGACTGCACTTCTTTCCCCCTTGGCCAGTGGGATTCTTAAACGAATTGCAAATGTTAAGAAGGTTGTGAAGAAGGTTTTGAATCCACCAAGAAGGATTCCACAACCAAGAAGACCACTGTCTAGAGATGCTGACCTTAGCACATTTGTTGAACCAACTAGCGAGGTTTCAAATGAAGACATCAAGTCCGCTGTACTGGCTGCTGGTGCTGGGAGTATAAAGATAACAAATGAATCTGAAGCAAGAAGTTATTACTCCCAGATCATGTCAACCAGAAGACATAGTGGTACTATCAATGGTGTAAATGTAACAATCAAGCCAGGCACCAAAGTTTTTCAAGTTGAAGTTAGTTATACCAATGGGCCACTGGTTAAAACTGACGATCCTGGTGCTATGCAATATGGGTTCAGCGAATGGGTGGATATGGTGAATGTGTTGGATGCGAAGCCACAAAAGAATAGGTTTGAGAAAGCTTGGGTGAACTTCCTAAGGGGCAAGATTCAACATAAAGAAAATCTGGAGCAAAAGTTGAATATTGACCCTGAAGACTCACAACCTATTTCTTTGGTGACCAAGAGAAGAAGAACTGGCGAAGGGCCATCTCATTAAGTTCTTTTTCCAGTTATCTACTTGTATTTTGTTTTACATTCTGTAACTTGTATAAATTTCATTTCCTTGTATAAATGAAGTTACCAGTTTGTAACCACAAGGTAGATAATAGATTAAAATCTAACAAACCTAAAAGAAAAACCTAAGGCATTTATTGATCTATAAAAATGCCTTAGAAAACTTAGATAGATTTAAATCAAACAAGTCCTTCCAGTTCACACTTGTACAGATACAAGGACTGAAAAAGACTTGCCTATATTTCTAGACAAATAGGGGGAATTTGTTAGGACCAGTTCACCTGGTAAACTGGCCAGTCTCCAGTTGCACCTGGAGACCCAGTGAAACTGTCCAGTGAAACTGGAGACCTAGATGATTTGTCGAGAAATATATTGAAGTCCAGTTGCACCGTACAGTCAACGCAACTGAAGACTTCCTCCAGTTGAGAACTGACCAAGTTGAAGAATCATTCCAGTTGAAGTCGAAGACAACAAATGGAAGATAGAGAATGGCAATGGCAGCGAAGCCCAGTTGACATTCTAGTCAGTTACAAACTGGAGACCATCAGTTGAAAGCACTTACAAAGCTTTACACTGATTACGAGGAATTGACTTATATGCTTTATGTACCTTTACCCGGATAATAAGCCTTATCTTATTATTTAAGTAATAAAAGGTACATAAAGGTGGTTGATTAAAGTTGCTTTATCATGCGACTTTACACTGCTTTTTAAGGAATTAAATGCTATTCCTTAAATGATCTCAACCACATTTGTACGGCCAAAGTTAACATCCCAATGTTAACTTTGCCTATAAATACAAGTCATTGCACAACAAGAATCATAAGTGAAAACATACAAACACTTCACACTTTGCAAACCTGCAATATTCTTGGTGAACTTGTGCAATATTCTCTCAATCGCTAAAAGGAACATTTCACAACTTTAAGTGTTTCGATTGTCTTGAGAAATTCCGAGTGTAGATCAATTGTATTTCATAGGTTGTTAGGATATTTACATTCTTTGTATTATCTTGGTTCCGCAACAACCTTGTAATTTGTTTAACATCAATAAATAAATTACACATTGAAAATTACATATTGTCTCATCAAGTTACTTTACAAGTTATTTGTATTATTGCATTGTTCTTTACTTATTGCCATTTACATAAGTAATCTATCTAGAACTTGGTATATACACACTGCAACTGGTCGTCTCCAGTTCAGTGCATATATTGCAAAGTAACTCCACCATCGACATAGAGGTGTCTTCAGTAGTACCATCTATTGAGTTGGGACTTACGGGAATTAACACCTACTCTTTTCGGAAGAGGGGTCTTGAACCCACAACCAATATCATGGTGGCCACCTGAACAAAGTTCTTCATCACCAAATGATCAACCCCAACCACTTGAAAAAGTTCTCCATCACCAAATGATCAACCCCAACCACCTGAACAAAGTTTTCCATCACCAAATGATCAACCCCAACCACCTGAACAAAGTTCTTCATCACCAAATGATCAACCCCAACCACTTGAACAAAGTTCTCCATCACCAAATGATCAACCCCAACCACCTGAACAAAGTTCTCCATCACCAAATGATCAACCCCAACCACTTGAACAAAGTTCTCCATCACCATCATTTTGGTCAAATGATCAAACCCAAATCCCTGAGGAAACCAGAACAGATGCTGAACTATCCCATGCTGAGAACATGGAAATCAAGCACACAGTCGAAAATGTCAGAAAAACGGCTGATGATGAAGAACAAGTTACAGATGATAACATGATAGTTTCCCCAACTATCTTGTCACTCTACTTGGAAGATCTGAACTCAGCACAAGATAATGTTAAGAAAAGAAAAAGAAGATCTTTTGCTGGCCCTGTTTTTCCACTTCCTTGGAAACAGTTAGATTATGATCCTGATGAAGATGATGTATCAGACTACATAGTAAAGAGCAATGGCGAAATTATTGATACACCCATACTTCTTCAACACTTTTCTGGCCAAAATAAAGAAGCTTCCTCTTCATACGAAGAACCAACTCCTACCCCAATTGCAATGGCTCTTCCAAAAAAGAAGCAGCGATCAGATCCTCCAACTCCAATCGCCAAAGTTCATCTGCTGACTGGAAAATATCCTAAACCCATACCAGTCGTTGCCTTTTTCGATACAGGATCAACATCTTCAAATGATCAAACCCAAATCCCTGAGGAAACCAGAACAGATGCTGAACTATCCCATGCTGAGAACATGGAAATCAAGCACACAGTCGAAAATGTCAGAAAAACGGCTGATGATGAAGAACAAGTTACAGATGATAACATGATAGTTTCCCCAACTATCTTGTCACTCTACTTGGAAGATCTGAACTCAGCACAAGATAATGTTAAGAAAAGAAAAAGAAGATCTTTTGCTGGCCCTGTTTTTCCACTTCCTTGGAAACAGTTAGATTATGATCCTGATGAAGATGATGTATCAGACTACATAGTAAAGAGCAATGGCGAAATTATTGATACACCCATACTTCTTCAACACTTTTCTGGCCAAAATAAAGAAGCTTCCTCTTCATACGAAGAACCAACTCCTACCCCAATTGCAATGGCTCTTCCAAAAAAGAAGCAGCGATCAGATCCTCCAACTCCAATCGCCAAAGTTCATCTGCTGACTGGAAAATATCCTAAACCCATACCAGTCGTTGCCTTTTTCGATACAGGATCAACATCTTCAATATTGAATCCAGATATTCTCCTAAAAGAATATTGGAGGCCTTGCCGAAAACATTTTCTCGCGGCAAATGGAGAAACATTCACTATCGATAAGATGACCATCCCAATACACCTAAGAATATTCCCCACATGCACAATCAAGCATCATTCTTAGGATCTAACTCCCATGAGAAAGACTTGCTAATTGGTTTTGATATTCTATATCGTTTGAGAGATCTACGGTATGGAACAAAAGGTCTTAGATACAAAAAGTTTACAATTTCTTGGAGCAATGTGCCAAAACTTTTCATGGCATCTCAACTCTCCTTGGATGCTTTAAAAAACAAGATCAAAGAGACATCGTCTGCCCAAAGTCACACTGAGTTTCTGGGAAAACACAGATCCCCACAAAAGAAGTCATTGTTCCAATCTTTAGTTAATGCAAAGGTGTTATCAAAGTTTGATCTCAAAGCTGGTTTTTGGCAATTAGGCATTATTCCTAGTGACAGACCAAAGATAGCATTTTGCATCCCCAACCACCACTACAGTGGAAAGTAATGCCATTTGGATTGAAAAATGCACCATCAGTTTTTCAAAAAACTATGGTTCGCATTTTTGAACCAATACTGGATAACGCCCTGGTGTACATAGATGATATTCTGTTGTTCTCAGAAGATGAGGAATCCCATATAGAGTTACTCCAAAAATTACATTCAATAGTATTAAAATATGGAATTATGCTCTCAGAGAAAACGATGGTAGTTGGAGTAAACACTATTGACTTTCTTGGGATGAAAATTGCTGATGGAAAATACCAGCCACAATCACATATCAGCCAAGAACTTCACCAGTTTCCGGATATGCTGACGTCACAAAAGGAAGTGCAGCAATTCTTAGGTGTTGTTAATTATATGGCAGACTTTTTGCCAAAGCTTTCTCAACACACTATGCATCTCTTCCTGATGTTGAAAAAGAATCCACCCACTTGGTCTGAAAAGCATACAGAGGCAGTAAAAGCAATAAAGCAGTTGGCTGATGTGATGACTCCTTTAAAGATTCCTGCACCATGTGATAAAAGAATCTTACAGACAGATGCTAGTGATGAGTACTGGGCAGCTGTCCTACTTGCAGAAGACGACAAAGGTGTCAGAACAATATGTGGATACAAAAGTGGCACGTTTAAAGATTCTGAAAATCATTACCACTCCACTTACAAAGAAATCCTAGCGGTCAAGAGAGGAATTGAAAAGTTCCAATTCCATCTTATCGGCTACAGATTCTTGATTGAAATGGACATGGCGCATTTTCCAAAAATGCTACAGTTCAAAAGAAAGATGCTTCCAGAGTCACAATTATTACGATGGGAAAATTGGTTTACGCAATGGACATTTGAAGTAAAACACGTGAAAGGAACAAACAATGTTCTTGCTGATTTTTTGTCCAGACCAAAGGCCGATAAAGCCAAGCGAACTGATACTGCCCTGCATCCCAAAATTCTACCTGCCGTTTTCACCTTGAGTGCTACACATCCATCTACCTCTCAAAAAACACTCCCGATGCAACAATGGTTCCAACAAAAACATATCCCAGAAGAAGTCATAGAGGTAATTGCAGATCAAGCACTTAAAGAAAGATCCTTGCTAAACTATAAGACTTTCCTAACCATTGTTCTTAAGAAACATGGTATGTTTATGCAAGGTCTTTCATTTCATCCAGATTATCCTTATCTGAATGTTTTCCATATTAGTGATCTATATAACTTCCCAAAAGAAGCCTTGTGCTTTTTCTGGTACCTCTTTGAGGCATTCTCCATTTCCATGAGCTTCAATGCTGAAAAACTAGTCCAATATTTGTTTGAGTGTCACTTTGGAGACCTAGGAAAAGAAAACAAGCATGCTCTCACTCTACTGCAATGGTTCCTTCCATCCCATCAGTGGACGTCTCACATGATTTCCCCATCGAAGAAATATTGTTTGGTGGTATTCAGAAGACCGTCTTCCTATATTCCCCCATCGACTCTTTCAAGTAATCAAAGCGGCATCTACCATTCACCATATTGTTTCATACATAGCTGGACAAATGTCAAACCCATGTACAGAATTCCACGCCTAAAGGAATGGGCACATGCAAGAGAAATGATGGCGATTGCAAATAACGTTGATCCCAAGATAATTCCCAGAAATGTGCTAGGTAACCAATTTGTCTGGGATAATGATGACCCATATTCTAAAGCATGGAAAGGAAGTCCATGAAGAATATATCAACAATCATTTGACAAAATGGAGAAGGCATGATGAAGAGATGCGTGAGGCAAGAGGATCGCCTTAACCTAAGAGATCGTCATGAGGCTTAATTCCCAGAAAGAAGTTTAATATTGTGTGTTGTTTGTTTAATATTGTATTAATAGTGTGCTAAGTGTGTCTTAATTGTGTTTAAAAATAAATAAGGTCTTAATCACTCTTAAAGTGGTTAAACCATGTGCTAGAATTTTCCATCTAGATATTTATATCTAGATATTTCCATTTGTATTAATGTAGTATGATGTCATTCATGATGCAATGGAGCCTTTCCTTTGCCTATAAAAGGAAGCCTCCCCCTCATTTGTAAACCATCCAAGAAAAGAAATAAAAACTTCTTTCTATACTTCTCTCTCTAGTTTCTTACTCTAAAATAATTCTCTCTTGGTTCCTAAGAGCTTAACTCAAGCCTTAGTGTAGAAGTTCCATCTGAGCTAGCCCCTTCAAGAGCTTCTAGCTCAAAAGAGATTTGAGTTTCTTACTGGTCTTGTATAGATCAGCCATACCCTCCCCCCTATCTGGTATCAGAGAGTCCTAACGTCGCTCCTGGTATCCCTTTCTAAGATTGTATTAGTATGCTCTGCGTCTGCAGCCTTAGTTGCTGATCTCTCGCATCAGAAAACCAATCTCATTAAGTGTTGCTGCAAGTATCTAAACCCAGTTATTAACACAGATAACCGCCTATCCCGTTCATCTTCTTTTTCTAGTTTCCGCCGCTCCCCTTCTTCCAGAATTGATCAGCCGTATGATGTCTCATACTTATCTGATGATTCTAGGATTCCCATCACTAAAGTCCCATTTGTCAGTCCTTACGCAATTTTCTCTAAACCACAAGAAAACCTTCACAAAAAGAGTTAGAAACATGATAAGCCCGTCGGCAAACTCAGGTGCAAGGGAGATTGTTCAAACATCTAACTTCTGCTCACACCAACTCCCTACAACAACCTCCGAACACCTTGTAACCATAGAATTACCCCCAGATCTATCAAGGATCAGTCTTAACCATGGTTACAACCACATCCACTTTGGTGCAGTAAAGCTTGCACTCACCTTTCATGGTAGAAAAGGACTACCAGCGTTCTCTCGCATAGCCTTGGTTGATACTAGATTCAAAGAATACCAACACGCATGTATTGGTACAATCTAAACAACCTTAAATGCTGGAACAGTCTTTGTGACCTTTTACCCCAACTTCAATATGCCACTCAATGATCCATCATTGATGACAACCTTGAAAGCTCAAATTCAAATCGGTGGAACCCCACAAGTTAACACCTTTCAGGCCACGTTTCATTATCAGATGGCATACATAGTCCAAAACCACTGTTTGGACATCATGGTACCTGGTCAAGACAACTCTGGTGATGGACTGCTCATAGATGTGGATTCCAATGCCACACCAACATACACATACGTTCCTAAGAAGTTATCCATGGAAGAGCTTATAAAGCTACTCCCAGAAAAATGGATCACTAATTATGAACAAATCCATCAAGCAGCACCGGTCCAAACTACAACAACTCCGGATTTTGTCCGACATCATGACGGTCTTGTTGAAGTTAAGTTTGCAACTCAAGATCGACGGGATGTGTTTCCCTCGATAAATATGATCCAACCGGTTGAAATGCCTAGTGATGATACATACTTCCCTTATGATGTGTGTAATTGCAAGGTATGCTTGGATGAGGCAGATCAGGTAAAATATGATGAAGATATTCCCAAGAGAAAGAAGAAAGGATCACAAGCATCTCTAAAAAAGAGGTATGAAGCTGGAGACCCTACTATTGGTCTTCTTGGTGAACCGTCCGGAAAATTTGACTATTATGTCTCATATGAAGATTCACCGCTTAAACCTTCATCACCTACAAAACCAGAGATCCAACCAGATTTTAATTGGAAAGAATGCTTTGTCATTACCCCATCCCCAACATCCTCAGAATACCAAACAGAATTCCCATCGTTGTCCTCCTTTGAAAATCCCCAACAAAAAACTAAACACAGCTGGAAAGTCCAAACTCCAAATGTGGGGAATATTCTTAGGTGTATTGGGATGGTCATCTTATCGATATTGAATGTTTCTCCATTTTCCGCGAGAAAATGTTTTCGGCAAGGCCTCCAATATTCTTTTGGGAGAATATCTAGATTCAATATAGAAGATGCTGATCCTGTATTGAAAAAGGCAACGACTGGTATGGGTTTAGCATATTTTCCGGTCAGCAGATGAACTTTGGCGATTAGAGTTGGAGGATCTGATCGCTGCTTCTTTTTTGGAAGAGCCATTGCAATTGGGGTAGGAGTTGGTTCTTCGTATGAAGAGGAAGCTTCTTTATTTTGGCCAGAAAAGTGTTAAAGTATGGGTGTATCAATAATTTCTCCATTGCTCTTTACTATGTAGTCTGATACATCATCTTCATTAGGATCATAATCTAACTGTTTCCAAGGAAGTGGAAAAATAGGGCCAGCAAAAGATCTTCTTTTTCTTTTCTTAACATTAACTTGTGCTGAGTTCAGATCTTCCAAGTAGAGTGACAAGATAGTTGGGAAAACTATCATGTTATCATTTGTAACTTGTTCTTCATCATCAGCCATTTTTCTGACATTTTCGACTGTGTGCTTGATTTCCATGTTCTCAGCATGGGATAGTTCAGCATCTGTTCTGGTTTCCTCAGGGATTTGGGTTTGATCATTTGACCAAAATGATGGTGATGGAGAACTTTGTTCAAGTGGTTGGGGTTGATCATTTGGTGATGAAGAACTTTGTTCAGGTGGTTGGGGTTGATTTTTTGGTGATGGAGAACTTTGTTCAAGTGGTTGGGGTTGATCATTTGGTGATGAAGAACTTTGTTCAGGTGGTTGGGGTTGATCATTTGGTGATGGAAAACTTTGTTCAGGTGGTTGGGGTTGATCATTTGGTGATGAAGAACTTTGTTCAGGTGGTTAGGGTTGATCATTTGGTGATGAAGAACTTTGTTCAAGTGGTTGGGGTTGATCATTTGGTGATGAAGAACTTTGTTCAAGTGGTTGGGGTTGATCATTTGGTGATGAAGAACTTTGTTCAAGTGGTTGGGGTTGATCATTTGGTGATGGAGAACTTTGTTCAAGTGGTTGGGGTTGATCATTTGGTGATGAAGAACTTTGTTCAAGTGGTTGGGGTTGATCATTTGGTGATGGAGAACTTTGTTCAAGTGGTTGGGGTTGATCATTTGGTGATGAAGAACTTTGTTCAGGTGGCCACCATGATATTGGTTGTGGGTTCAAGACCCCTCTTCCGAAAAGAGTAGGTGTTAATTCCCATGGATCATCTTCCATCGTATGTTGCACAAACTGTCTTTCTAAATCTGCAAGTTGGGCTTTGAGACACTTCATTTTGTCTTGCTTTTGGACAAGGCATCTTGGCCTATAAGTAATCGAGATGTTTTCGAATATTTCGAGAATCTCATGATGTGTATCAAGAATTTCTTCTTGAAGCTAAGAAATGATTTTCTCAAGACTATGTATCCTTGCTTACTTGGGATTAATATTAGGAAAGTTGGGGCTTAAGTTAGGAGTTTCGGAATAAGGTGATGTATTTATGGATGTTGGGGTGATATTAAAACATTCTATTGATTGTATAGGCAAATATCCAGGTGGTGGAGGCTGATAGGTTATGGGTCTTTTGGAATCTTCTGAGAGCTTTAATGATTCCATATTGATGATATATTGGAAGAACCGACGTAAACTGGTTGTTTATGGATACCAGGAGCGACGTTAGGACTCTCTGATACCAGATAGGGGGGAGGGTATGGCTGATCTATACAAGACCAGTAAGAAACTCAAAGCTCATTTGAGCTAGAAGCTCTTGAAGGAGCTAGCTCAGATGGAACTTCTACACTAAGGCTTGAGTTAAGCTCTTAGGAACCAAGAGAGAATTATTTTAGAGTAAGAAACTAGAGAGAGAAGTATAGAAAGAAGTTTTTATTTCTTTTCTTAGATGGTTTACAAATGAGGGGGGAGGCTTCCTTTTATAGGCAAAGGAAAGGCTCCATGACATCATGCATGACATCATATTACAATAATACAAATGGAAATATCTAGATGGAATATTCTAGTACATGCTTTAATCACTTTAAGAGTGATTAAGACCTTATTTATTTTTAAGCACACTTAAGACACACTTAGCACACTATTAATATTAAACAAACAACACACAATATTAAACTTCTTTCTGGGGATTTAGCATCTTGACGTTGAACCACCATTGTTGACCATTAAACTGCATCGCTCATTGTGGTTGGGACTGTAAAATAGTGGAATTTGGTGAAGATGGGGAGCGTATTAAGACAATCAAGGTAAGCTTGATCCCATTCACGCACTTGTGGATGATTTTGGAGATCTTTAGTCCCGTTCAGAATATCTGGGTCCTTTTCTGCAACATCCGACTTGTTAGCTTCTGCCATCTTCATGCGAGTTTGTTCCCGCCTAAATACACTTTTTTTGAAACAAAAACTCATCTGGGCTGCATCGCTGTGTGGATTTGTGGAACTTGGGTTTGTAAAGAGTGACCAAGCAATGCTTCCTGGGGGCTCTTCGTAACACATAAATCCATTCACTTATTGGGAGAAACCATTGGAGAAGACGGTAGGTATTGAGTTCACTCTTGGAGAATTCACCCAGTTCGCATTGAACTAGGTAGGTCACCAACTTCTGGGAGTTAAAGCCGAAAGCCATACGGAAGTCTTCGGTGAGGTACCATAAGAAACCTAGGGCTTCTTCTGGTAGAGCATCTAGGCGTTTGATACGTAGGGTGCTCAAATAAGGGTGGTCTGGATGGAAATAAAGGCCATCCAAGGGTTTGCCATGCGTTTTTATGGTGATGGTGAGAAACTTTTTCCAGGTTAAAAGGGATGGGTCAGTTATGTTGTTTTTGTTGACCACTTCTATGATCTCACCTGGAACGCCTTCTTCTTTCAGTTGTTGATGAAGTGGCTTTGTTGGTTCTGAAGTACTCATTGTGGTTTTCGAGTAATGCCCCATGCCTTTGTACTTCTTTTTATAGCCATCATTCATGCTCCTGTGCTGAACAGTGAAGGTCCATTGGTTCTTCGAGAAGGATGGCATCTTCTGTCTAATCAAAGAACTGTTGAGCTTATGGGCATCTTTTTGGAGCATTATCTTTCCTTCATCATTAGGAATCTTTGCAAGCGTAATCATATCTTTAGGTCTACTATTAATAGCCTGTAGGACCTCACTTGTGAGTTGTCTCTTGATAGATTCCTTCCACTTTTTTTGGGGGGTCCATTATCTGTCTGGTAGCGCCTTTCTTGTCAAGATACAGTGATGGCTCTTGGGGGAGAGATAGGGGCGGGTGACTCTTCTGTTCAGGAAGAGCCAATTGTGCCATGTAGATAGGCCTGGGTCCCATCTCTGAGTCAGTTGACTCATCCGTATCTGACTCTTTCGTGTCTGGCTCGTTCTTATTGTAGTAGATTGAGCAGACTGTCCTTTCTCCAGGGTTATCATCTAAGGAATACAGGGACTCAAGATTTGAAACATCTATTGGTTCAATTTTGTTGATTGCTTCGATCAGTGCTTGAGTCTTCCCTTTATCTTTGCAATCCTTAGCAAAGTGCCCTTTTTGTTGCAGACATAGCATCTATCAGTATCTCTACCTCTATACTCCTTTTTGCTAAGGAACTTCCAATTCCTTTGGTCTTTTTTATTCTTCTTGCCAGATGAATAGTAATCACTGAACCTTTTTATAACATGAGGCTTTTTTGGAGGACGAGAGCAGCTACATGATGATTCATCTTTGCATTTGATCTTTAAATGTCTTTCATCACAAGCTGATCCAAGACTCTTTCCGGTTTTCTCAAACTCAACCAAAAATTTCTTTTGGTTACACAGCTTAGACAAAGCATTCTTTATGAGTTGGAAGAGTTCTCCCAATGTGGCATTAGCAACCGTCTTGTTCTTGTTCTCCAGTGCTCTGTATGCTTCATTGGCAAGAGATTCCGGGAAGGAGTTTAAAAAGTGTAACATCCCAAACTTTTATTTAACGTTTGACTAGAGTAGTTAGGTCAACGTAAGGTGTCCGTTAAATCTATGTTAGATTTAATGCTTATATGTAGTTAATGCAGAATGCGTGTGAGACTTAAATGTCTTATTGATTGACGTAGTAATGTGGTTATGAAGTAGTAAAAATGCCTTTTGAGGTGTTAAAAGTGTGTATCAAGTTGTTTATAGTCTATAGAGGTGTTTCGGGTTAGAAATATGACTTAATGAAGCTTAGGGACCAAATTTGGCATGTAGTGAAAGTCAAAAACGGGATTAGGGTCAAGGAGGGAGTCATTAGTTGTCATTTTCCAGATTAAACACTTTTCTCCCAAGCCCTAGCCACCCTTTTGATCCCCTACCAAATCCTAGACTAAAAATCCTTCGAAACGTGTGATTAAGGAGTGTGTGATCGAGTCTTTTGCATCCTCATTGTGATCTTCAGGTTGTAAAGGTATAATAACTTTGATTCTATGTCTTTTAATTGTATGAATCATTAGAAAGTGGAATTAGGTCATTGGAGGATCAATTGATGTCGAAATAACGTTTGTTTTTATGATGTAAATCATATGTTGTTTAATGGAGACGTTTATTGCATTTGATTGGTCATAAAATGAAGGATTTTGATGTATAAAGGTCTGGTATTTGATTTGGAGTCTTTTGGTGTTGGTTTGGGGTTCAATCGATTGAAGTTGTGCAGAATCGCGTCGGGTTGCGGCGCAACTGAATTCCAGAAGTATAAGTTGCGGCGCAACATAAAATGTTGCGGCGCAACTGGAGGTCTGAGCTGCGGCGCAACGGGTTAGTTGCGGCGCAACTGAATTACAGTAGTATAAGTTGCGGCGCAATGTGTGTGTTGCGGCGCAACAGGGTATAAGTTTAAAATGAAGTAACATTTGAACCTCCAATGCGTAGTCGTTGTCGTGGGTCTTGTTTGTAGGTGTTGAGGTCTGTGATATGACTTTAATAACGTGAGTATTAGCGTGTCTAATGGTCGTTTACTTTATATAGGTAGACGAGATTACTTGCCTTGCACGGTAACGTAGTTGCCTATTGTCGTGCGCTTCTTTGAGGTAAGATACACTACTTTTGACACGCTGAGGGTTCAACAAACGATGGTTTCATAATTATAACTTCCCAATTGGTAACGTATGTTGTTTATGGGCATATGGGTGACATAGGGAGGTAATATGGGTTATGTAGTTGACCTTGAGACCTGAAATGCAGTCCCTCATGATATGTATTGTAGTGCATGTTATGATATGACGTAGGATGTAGTGCTATGTATGAAGTATAATGTAGTGTTATGATATGCAGTAACTTGTGATGTTATGAAATGCAGTATATGTTGTTATTGATTGATGTTGTGCATGTTTGTATGGCTTGCTCATCTAGTTCACTAGACTTGCTAAGTTGCCATGTCACGTGCACGTTTAAGGGCCCAAAACGTAAAAGCGGTATACGTAGTAATTGTTTAGGTAATGCAGTCACCTAAACTAAATAATGCAGTGTCGAGCTCGTTAAACTTTGATGCAGTAAAGTGTTAAGCTTAACCCGTACTTGCCCTAGCCCGGCTAAGTGCGTTGACGTAGGTTGCTTGGGTGGCTCCTTGCAACATGGTCTATTTGATGCAGTTTGAGTAATACGAGGGGTCTGACCCGCCCTCATTTGTCTTGTACATACGGATTACTCGGGGATTGGCTTGCCATTCCTTAACGACGTTTGATGTTCAACTGAATGGTTGTCATCTAGTCGGGTGTAACTTATGTTGCACATTGACGCAGTTAATATGTAGTAAAGCAGTTAAAACGTAGTAAAGCAGTTATGTGGTTACGTGTGTAATGAAGTAAAGCAGGATAGGCACAGTTAGGGTGGTTCATCCTAATATGAAGTATTGTGTGTTTGATTTGTGTTGTGCCTAAATGAAGTGTTTAAATCCATAATGTTTGAAATGGACAATTGTTTTATAACTTGAGTGTTATCTTACTTAGCTAATTCGTTAGCTAACACTTGTCTTTTGAAATGTGTTGCTCCCTCAGGTTTAGCGTAGCTGAGGTAGTTGATGAAGAAGAGCGAGAAATGGGTAGATAGCTTGATGAAGTCCTTAGCTACCCATAGATGCCGAACTTTATAGACATTTGTTTATGTTTGTCTTTAATGGAGTTGGATTATTATGTAGTCGGTTGTTTTGTGTGGGCAGCCGACGGGTTTCTATTAAACTTGTTTTGATGATGCGATTAGTAACACCATTGAATAAGTAAACCAAACAGATTTTAATTGGTTAGGACTTTTAATGTTTCTTCCGCTTTATTTTAACGCCGTTAAGCGAAATTTTTTGAAAACCCATATTTTTAAATGAAGGGTGTTACAAAAAGACTTGTTTCAGATTCACATCATCTATGCCATTTAAGCAGTAGAATCTTTCTGACATCCTGTTGTAGTGCTTTTCCAAGTCTTTTAGTTGGAACGAACAACACTTCATTTTTAGAAATTCTTCTCTGGCGCGAACAGTGTGTTGTGTTGGGTCTCTGATGAACTCTAATATAATAAAGTTCATGAAAGCTTCTGCTGATTGTGCAGAAAGCAGCTGATGGGCTCTGTAATCACCAAGACTCATATACCAGTCTCTGAGCCTGCCTTGGCATCTGGTTAGGAATCTTTTGATGACTATGTCGATGCTGTAATACTGGAGCTCAGCTGTACACCAAGTCAACATTTCAATACTTCTTTCTCTCCATTTTGATGGCGGGATGTCATCAAAAGTGAATTGTATTTTTGAGTCGTTGCTCGGGTGTCTGTGTACACTTTCAGTGTTTTCATTTTGAGCTATTCCAGACAGAGCATCATCAACCTCAGAGTAAAACGTGTTCTTTTCTGTGGCTTCTTTGGGTTCTGCCATGAACAAATGTTCAAAAGCAGTTGTTGGCGGTAAGTCTTCATAAGAGCCATTATCAGAGCAAACTTCAACTTCAATATGCCACTCAATGATCCATCATTGATGACAGCCTTGAAAGCTCAAATTCAAATCGGTGGAACTCCACAAGTTCACACCTTTCAGGCCACGTTTCATTATCAGATGGCATACAGAGTCCAAAACCACTGTTTGGACATCATGGTACCTGGTCAAGACAACTCTGGTGATGGACTGCTCATAGATGTGGATTTCAATGCCACACCAACATGCACATACGTTCCTAAGAAGTTATCCAGGGAAGAGCTTATAAAGCTACTCCCAGAAAAATGGATCACTAATTATGAACAAATCCATCAAGCAGCACCGGTACAAACTACAACAACTCCGGATTTTGTCCGACATCATGACGGTCTTGTTGAAGTTAAGTTTGCAACTCAAGATCGAAGGGATGTGTTTCCCTCGATAAATATGATCCAACCGGTTGAAATGCCTAGTGATGTTACACACTTCCCTTATGATGTGTGTAACTGCAAGGTATGCTTGGATGAGGCAGATCAGGTAAAATATGATGAAGATATTCCCAAGAGAAAGAAGAAAGGATCACAAGCATCTCTAAAAAAGAGGTATGAAGCTGGAGACCCTACTATTGGTCTTCTTGGTGAACCGTCCGGAAAATTTGACTTATTATGTCTCATATGAAGATTCACCGCTTAAACCTTCATCACCTACAAAACCAGAGATCCAACCAGATTTTAATTGGAAAGAATGCTTTGTCATTACCCCATCCCCAACATCCTCAGAATACCAAACAGAATTCCCACCGTTGTCCTCCTTTGAAAATCCCCAACAAAAAACTAAACACAGCTGGAAAGTCCAAACTCCAAATGTTATTGGTCCCAGTGGTGTCACTAATTCCATCTCTCCTGCTGAAGCCACATTAAACTGGCAAAGTGAAAACGCTGTTGCTCAAAACAAGACCCTTCAGACAATTATTACTCAACAACAGACGGACTCACAAGAACAGCAAGCAATACTAACGAGAGTACAACTACCTTTTTAACGAGATGCTTAGGTCTTTGGGAGAACGGGATGTCCTTAACCATTTCAAGGAGCTCACCATGAACCTCAAGAATTTTGGACTTGAGATCATAAATGATTCCCTCTAAGCCTTGTACTCTCGTTAGTATTGCTTGCTGTTCTTGTGAGGCCGTCTGTTGTTGGGTAATGATTGTCTGAAGGGCCTTGTTTTGAGCAACAGCGTTTTCACTTTGCCAGTTTAATGTGGCTTCAGCAGGAGAGATGGAATTAGTGACACCACTGGGACCAATAACATTTGGAGTTTGGACTTTCCAGCTGTGTTTAGTTTTTTGTTGGGGATTTTCAAAGGAGGACAACGGTGGGAATTCTGTTTGGTATTCTGAGGATGTTGGGGATGGGGTAATGACAAAGCATTCTTTCCAATTAAAATATGGTTGGATCTCTGGTTTTGGACTCTGTATGCCATCATATAATGAAACGTGGCCTGAAAGGTGTTAACTTGTGGGGTTCCACCGATTTGAATTTGAGCTTTCAAGGCTGTCATCAATGATGGATCATTGAGTGGCATATTGAAGTTGGGGTAAAAGGTCACGAAGACTGTTCCAGCATTTAAGGTTGTTTGGATTGTACCAATACATGCGTGTTGGTATTCTTTAAACCTGGTGTCAACCAATGCTATGCGGGAGAACGCTGGTAGTCCTTTCCTACCATGAAAGGTGAGTGCAAGCTTTACTGCACCAAAGTGGATGTGGGTGTAACCATGGTTAAGACTGATCCTTGGTAGATCTGGGGGTAATTCTATGGTTACAAGGTGTTCGGAGGTTGTTGCAGGGAGTTGGTGTGAGCAGAAGTTAGATGTTTGAACAATCTCCCTTGCACCTTAGTTTGCCGACGGGCTTATCATGTTTCTAACTCTTTTTGTGAAGGTTTTCTGTAGTTTAGAAAAAATTGCGTAAGGATTGACAATTGGGACTTTAGTGATGGGAATCCTAGAATCATCAGATAAGTATGAGACATCATACGACTGATCAATTCTGGAAGAAGGGGAGCGGCGGAAACTAGAAAAAGAAGATGAGCGGGATAGGCGGTTATCTGTGTTCATAACTGGGTTTAGATACTTGCAGCAACACTTATTGAGATTTCCAAGCTCGTACCAAATTGCGACTTACCACGGCCTCTTGCCTTACTGCGACACAGCAACTAAGGCTGCAGACGCAGAGCATACTAATACAATCTTAGAAAGGGATACCAGGAGCGACGTTAGGACTCTCTGATACCAGATAGGGGGGAGGGTATGGCTGATCTATACAAGACCAGTAAGAAACACAAAGCTCTTTTGAGCTAGAAGCTCTTGAAGGAGCTAGCTCAGATGAAACTTCTACACTAAGGCTTCAGTTAAGCTCTTAGGAACAAGAGAGAATTTATTTTAGAGGGGGGTGGGGGCGCGGGGGGGAGGGTATGGCTGATCTATACAAGACCAGTAAGAAACTCAAAGCTCTTTTGAGCTAGAAGCTCTTGAAGGAGCTAGCTCAGATGGAACTTCTACACTTAGGCTCGGAAGGAGCACTAAGGAACCAAGAGAGAATTATTATTATTAGAGTAAGAAAGCAGAGAGAGAAGTATAGAAAGAAGTTTTTATTTCTTTTCTTGGATGGTTTACAAATAAGGGGGAGGCTTCCTTTTATAGGCAAAGGAAAGGCTCCATTGCATCATGAATGACATCATACTACATTAATACAAATGGAAATATCTTGATGGAAAATTCTAGCACATGGTTTAACCACTTTAAGAGTGATTAAGACCTTATTTATTTTTAAACACACTTAAGACACACTTAGCACACTATTAATACAATATTAAACAAACAACACACAATATTAAACTTCTTTCTGGGAATTAAGCCTCATGACGATCTCTTAGGTTAAGGCGATCCTCTTGCCTCACGCATCTCTTCATCATGCCTTCTCCATTTTGTCAAATGATTGTTGATATATTCTTCATGGACTTCCTTCCATGCTTTAGAATATGGGTCATCATTATCCCAGACAAATTGGTTACCTAGCACATTTCTGGGAATTGTCTTGGGATCAACGTTATTTGCAATCGCCATCATTTCTCTTGCATGTGCTCATTCCTTCATGCGTGGAATTCTGTACGTGGGTTTGACATTTGTCCAGCTATGTATGAAACAATATGGTGAATGGT
>CM067168.1:36555642-36586645 GCA_034093135.1 Erigeron breviscapus
GCTACGGAAAAGATCTTGATAGAAACAGAAGAAATCGAAATTATCGACATGAAAGGTTCAGAACAACACCATTCAATAGGTCACAAGAAGGAGCCTTCGGAGGCCACTCTACTCTCCAACATGCCCCAAAGAATTCTCGTAACATTCTAGCTGCGGAGAAGGCTCCGATGAAAGGAAGGCTCCGGAACAAAGACATGACCAAATATTGTGAGTTTCACAATCGTTACGGCCATGAGACAAATGAATGCAAAGTTTTCAAAAACAAAGTAGAAGAAGCCATGAAGTCAAGAAAGTATTCGATGCTACTGAAAGGCATCAAGGAGCCAGGACCAAGGCAAAACAATGGCAAAAACCCAATGATTGAGGCTCCGGAAGCAAAAGCGGAGCCGTTGGAAGAAATAATTGCAACAATTATCCCGGAGCGTACGGTGATAGAAAGACCTCCAGTCAGATCCGAAGCCTGGAAGAAGGTATCCATAAGTTTCCCTCCGGTTGAAGATGAAGAAGCATCAGAGGCATCAATCATAATCGGAGCCATCATAGGGAATCACCCAGTGAAACGGATCCATTTGGATACCGGAAGCGGATGCGAGAACTAAAATGAACAGATTTTGGGATGAGTTTAACTTACCAAAGTCTCCACCTAGTGTTCAAACCCGAATTTGACCCGAAATGAATGTTCTTGCATTGAAACCCGAATTTTCGATATGTTGATAAGATGAGGTTGATGATGAAAACCCCTAACAAAATCTTGCTTAACTTCTAATATATGAGGTAGAAATCTAGAGAGAGAGATATAGGTGCTTGTGTTTTCTTGGAAGAGAAAAGAGAGAGAGAAGGAGAAGATAGAAATGAAATGAGTGGGGGAGGGGGAGTTAGAAGGGGGGCCGGCCTAAACTCCAAAAAGGGTAGGCTCCCACTCCGCTAAATTCGACAAATAACTAAACGTTAACCCTTTAAATGCCAAAACGACTCACTAAAACTCGCTTATTCTCCCAAGCTTCTACTTGATTTACAAAAGTCATTTACATTTAGTTGAATTTAAATTGTAAGCATCGATTAGCACGACTAATGAACTCGACTAGCGCATAAGTCCCAAATTGCACGACAAATTGATCTATATGTACACATTGCACTTAAATGAACCCCAAAAGACTTAAATTTATATTACTAACTAAATTGTTAGCTAAATGGCACAAATAGTCAATGGGTCAAAAGTCACGGTTGTTACATATAGAAAGTGTGTGTGTCAGGGAAAGATTGGATAGTATTATGGGTCAAAAGGTTACAATTTTGATAATGGAGGGGGTTTATATATTCTTATACAATTTACACTATGCCCCCTTCCATATTTACAACTTAACAATATAAGTACAAATTACATAAAGGAAACAAATCAACTACTACAAATTATATTTCTAACAATCGGCAATTATAATATTCAAAAGTAATCGAAATGTACGACGAACTATCTCCAGCTAGCTTGCAAAACGATCCCAGATTGTCTACAAAAAGGTGCCATATGTCACAAATTAAGTGGTTATCAATTATTAGTATTTTATTACCTATACTCGTCTATAGCCTTTATTGGTTTTTCATTAATATTTTATTTTATAAATTTTTATATAAATATAAAAACATGTTATTTTTTATTTTTCTTTCACGAACGTTTTGACATAAATTTCACTAAAAAACGGAGCTATTTCAAAAAATATATATTTCTTTAATAATAGAACCTTTAATTTAGGATAAATAAGCCCGTTCGATGCACTGGACGGGCTGCAGTTTAAAATAGTTTTGTTATATATTGTAGGTATAACTCCTAACAATTAGTTTATATTTTACCTGATTGTACATTTTATGTTATGTGTTTTTTTAATAATTTATTAATTTTATGTTCTTTTATTTTTTTTAATATATAATCTTTATCTTCCATTTAAAATTATAGTTTATTATCAAATAAAAAAACTAAATTGACCTATATTAATTAGTCTTTTTAGTTTTGTTTATGTTTTGTCTATATTAATTTTTAACATTATCTTTCTCAATTAAGTATAAAGTTACATGAATTTCTAATACTATAATGATTAGTTTTATAATTAATACTATATAGATAAAAGTAGGTTGTTGTAAAGTTGTTTTATTAAAATTTAAAACTATTTCAATGCATGTTATAGAAAATGTCTTAGTAAAGATTTCACATTGCATATATCTTATGGACTATTGAGTAATAGTTAATACCATGATGTGATTGTGTGAGTCCCAAATATATAGATGATTAACTAAACCCGACTGGCAAGTACAACTAATCTTGATGGACAAGTTAAGTTTACGATCCAGATATGGATAACAGAAAAGCAATTGACTTAAAGTAAATAATAAGAACTAAATGGCTGAAACTATATAAGATATATATATGTATAATCAAGTATGTAGCATTGAGACACGTTGTTTTCTTTTCTAATGTATTTGATTTATTGATGTATAAACAAATACAAGGATTGTTGCGGAACAAAGATAAACACCCAAGTGTAAGTATCTAAACAATCCTGAAATGCAAGTGATCTAATTAACTTGGAAATACTCGTAAGTTTACTTAGAGTATATCTCACAAGTTGCAATGCAAAGTTTCAAGCTTGTTGAGTCAAGGATTCGCTGACCAAGACTTGGTCGCTGACGTGGGTCGTCAGCGAGTCATCAGCGAGTCACTGACTCTCGTCAGCGGGTGGTCTGCTTTCCAAATTGTATGTCAAGGCGGGAAGATTTCAAACCAACTAGAAGACAAGAAGTCACATGGTGGTTCTCCTAACTGAATGTTACCTTATACGGCAAAGGTACAGTTGGGACCAAAACAAGGGTCTCTCTCTTTCATACCCGTTTTGGTAAAGAAGACAAAGGCTCCTGGATCCAAGTACTTAGAGCCAATGGAATGTCGACAACCACCATCACATCACTATCATTGTAAGGCTGTGTTGCCCTAATTCCTCTTTTATATAAAGGAACACAGCCGCATCATTATAGTGTGTTTGTCACCACAAAGTATTTCACTCTATTTGTAATTGTTTAAGTTTTCCTTCTTTCTAGACTTAGCAATTACATAGTTCATTTGTATTCTTGTAAGACAAGTTGTATATCGACCATGTATTCATCGTTTAAATCAATGATACATATGATTAGACTTGCATAGTTTTCTAACAATTGAACTTGTTCTTGTTTGTGTTCTTTATTTCTGTTCTTTACTTTCCTGTTTAGTTTAAACAAATATAAGTGTGCAAATCAGTGGACTGTCAGAAGGTATGTCCGGAAAGTATTTAAGCCTACGGGGTCACACGCGTTGACACTTAGATATCCGGTAATATGTATATATTGTATCTACATATTTATAATCACCAAGTTGAGAGAAATGATAATTGGACATTATTAACTAGATATGTTAATTAGAATTATTTATTAATTAATAAATATGAATTATTAATTATTAAATATTAATTAATAATTAATGTAATTATTAATTAAACCCTAGTCCAAGTCAAAATGTGTTAGCTTGAAGGTTAAGTTATTAGGGATATATTTATACCCTCTATATATATATCCTAATAATAAAAAACCCTAACATATAATATAACTAATATCTTAAAAAATAATACTCTCATTCGGTTTTTGATTTTCCTCTCGGCAGTACGAATGAAATCAAAACAAAGAAACCACATGATTATCCTAACCATTATAGTTAGTATAATAATAATAAACATTGATTGGTTGTGGGATCTTGGTTCGACGAGAAACAATTCATTTGTTTCTCATTCGTGTCCAACGAATAATAATAAAAGCAAACTATGGAGTTTTGGCTTTTGTTGATTTAAGATCTAGCAATCTCCGGGTTTTGTTCGACGTGTCGTGTGTGCGATCGTAGAGAGGTTTTATTTTAAACCTTATTATAAAGTTTCTTGCTTTATCATCTTCAATTAAAGGTACATGCTTTCTTTCCTTGGTTAATTAATTAATTGCATAGTTAATCTTCCGCTGCGTGCTTTGTGATTTGATTAAGATAATTGTTATATAACCCAACACTTGTTGCATCAGAGACTTGGTAAATAACAACACGATTTGATCACGATTTTCTTTTCTACAGATATTGATGAGTGTACAGTCGGAACTCATAATTGCAACGGTGAATGCATTGATACTCAAGGAAGCTATATATAGATGCCGGTGTCCAAATGGTCAACCTGGAGAATACAGGAAAGATAACAATACTTGCACTGCAAATGAATTACCCATTATAGAGATTTCCGTAGGTAAGTAAAGTCCTAACTGTTAAGTTATGTGTTGCTGGCTCATACTAGAAAAAGTCAAAATTATTAGTGTATTGTGCTAAATGTATGTCAATGTCTCTTGTTGCTGGCTTATTTCTGCCCTTACTTTTTACGTGGATATACTTGGGGTTTAAAAGGCATGAGAATTTGATCCTTAGAGAAAAGCTCTTTAAAAAAAATGGTGGAATAATGTTGCAGCAAAGAATTTCCGGGGATGGGGGTTCTCAAATTCAAGCTAAACTCTTCACATTAGAGGAGCTTAAAAAGGCAACCAACAACTATGATGAGAGCAGGAGTATTGGAAAGGGTGGCTTTGGCACAGTATTTAAAGGCGCTCTACCCGATGACAGAATAGTCGCCATAAAGAAGTCCAAGATAGTAGATCAAACCGAAACCCAAGTCCAGCAGTTTATCAACGAAGTGCTTATCCTTTCCCAAGTCAATCACAGAAATGTGGTGAAGCTGATTGGTTGCTGCCTGGAAACAGAAGTTCCTTCATTAGTTTACGAATTTATTCCAAATGGCACCCTCTTTGATCACATTCACATTGAATGCAAGTCGAAGGCTATTTCTTGGGACATCCGACTAAGAATAGCAACAGAGACAGCTGGAGCACTTTCATATTTACACTCTGCAGCGTCTGTCCCAATTATTCACCGAGATGTCAAGCCAATGAATATACTTATTGATAGTAGCTATGTAGCAAAAGTAGCTGATTTTGGAGCGTCAAGGCTAATTCCTATGGATAAGAAGGAATTAGCAACAATGGTGCAAGGAACACTAGGGTACTTGGATCCGAAGTACTTTCACACAAGTCAGCTGACTGAAAAGAGCAATGTTTATAGTTTCGGGGCAGTACTGGTGGAAATTCTAACCGGAAAGAAGATTATTAACTTTGATAGGCCAGAGAAAGAAAGGAATTTTATCAAACTTTTTATTGCTTCTTTAGAAAAAGAGTCTCTGTTACAGGTTCTTGATAAAAACTTGCAACTAAATGAAGTTCCTCACGAGATCATCCTAGTTTCAAGACTTGCCCAAAGATGCTTACTGTAACACCCCGACAAGACGGAATCACGAGGGTTACGTACTAAGCACAGCACGACATGGAAATTAAGTAGAGACAAGTCTAAATGCATTAAAAGGATTGGACAATCCATACAATTCAATCAATTACAAGTACCGGAATCATACAAAAATGCATAAGGAGCACGCCCATCAAACGTTTACAAAATAATAGTTCAAAAGATGGTAAATGATCCTAAGCATAACCCATGAGCGAGATAAAATGAATCACGGATCCATAAAAGTCCAAGTCCAATCCTAGCATGCAATCAATCAACCAACACGTCTCTGATTCACCTGATCACCTGAAAAGTGTAATAAAATGTGTCAACATAAAGTTGGTGAGTTCGTAGGTTTAAGTAATGAAAATCAAGTGTCGGGATATCAACCGTTATCGATAAGTGAGGATTAGAATACCTAATCACGTCAAAGTCAATACAATAAACGTCACGTCACAATAATCGTCAATATATATATAAACGTCATAATATGGGCTCAAAAACCCTTATCCCGAGTATGATCATGCCGGGTGTGGATTCGTCAATCCACCGTCACGTCAATACATAATAATATATAATATACGTCATACATCATAAGTATAACATCGTTATAAAGTGGCCATGATCATACCGGGTGTGGATTCGTCAATCCACCGTCACGTCATAACATAATAAATACAATATACGTCATACCTCACATATAAACGTAAATAACACGTATCACAAGCAAAC
This sequence comes from Erigeron breviscapus, assembly GCA_034093135.1. Classification (NCBI taxonomy): domain Eukaryota; kingdom Viridiplantae; phylum Streptophyta; class Magnoliopsida; order Asterales; family Asteraceae; genus Erigeron; species Erigeron breviscapus. Next base: position 36,561,752 of record CM067168.1, read on the forward strand.
AATTAGATAACTAACGTCTCAATTCATATCATAATAATTTGTATCAACCGACAAACGTTTAAATGACAAGTACACTTTCCACCCCAAAATAAGATAAACGTAGGGGCTACGAAACTCACCTTTTCCGATTAGGAGCGAATTAAGATCAAGTTATAAGTATTCAATGAGCTACGAATATCCGGGAATCTTCAATGTTCACGACCTATCGATGTGTTCATATATATCGTTTGTAAAGCATCTATATATTTACATTAATGCAATTCACCACTTTCATAAGTTAATTCCTAATTGAGACCCAGCCATTTCATTTGTATAATGTATGTATATAAATTTGTATTTATTAATATGTAAGTAATTTAAATTGTGTATATATATATATACTTTTGTTTGAGTACTCGACTTTGGACGGCTCAAAGCAATTCGAATTTGGACATGAAGAATACTGAGGAACGACCCAATCAGGAAGCCCAAACCCATGCTAGATAGATGGGCCCCACAGCTAGGAATCTGAATAAATAAAAGAAAAAAAAAGTGGGAAGAGACCGTAATGTACGGTGATACCACCGTAATATTACGGTGGTTAAAATATAGGTAGCGTAACGGACGGCAACATTCAGCGTACAGGACGGTGGGCAAAATCACAACTGGCGTAAGGTATGGTGGGAGTCGGCGTAAGGTACGGCGGCCTGGAAAGATGATTTTTGGCGCCCAGAATTCAAATAAGTGGCGTAAACAGAAGGATAGGGGCGTAAGGCTCAATTTGAAGTTCCAGAGGACCGTAAGACACGCCAACATGGACGTAGCTTACGCCAACAGGGGTTTTCTAGCGTACCAGACGCCAACAATGGCGTAAGGTACGCTGCAGTGGATCGATCAGTTTTTCTGGGCAGAAATAAAGAAGAACACAGTTGACTTTCGAAGTCAACTTTGACCTTCTTGATACAAAACCCTAATTCGAGCTATGCAAAACGATTTGGTGTTAATTCGAAGGTGTTTTAAGCTTCATTAGTCTATATGGATGTTAACAAATCCAAACCCCCGTCAGAATCGATTCAATATTACCACTTTAATTCAAAATTCGACTTTGACCTAATTTGGCACATTAGAACCCTAATTTTCGTTTTTAATTGATTTGACCCGAAATTTGACCAGAGGTGGTTTGTGTTAGCTTAAAAACATAGTTTTAGACATAACCCACTCTGTAAATTCGATTCATAACGTCAAACGAGCTAAAACCCGGTTTTTGACCCGTTTTGCCATTTAAAACCCTAATTTGACCTTAAATCCGATTTTGGATTAGAAAATGACTCAATAATATTTGTTTATGATTAGAACAAGCTTACAAACATAGAATGATGATATTAAGACAAGTTTGCTTACCAAAATCTTCCACCAAGGTTTTAAATCCGAATTTGACCCGTTTGAGTGGTTTGCTTGCACTTTGACTTTCCAAATTTAGATATGATGATTAGATGATGATAAAGATGGTGTATTTAGTACCAATCTAGCAAGAACAACATTTAATGGTGCAAGAATTTAGAGAGAGGGAGGGAGAAATAGTCTTGCATTCATTTTAGAGAGAGAGAGTGAAAGAGTGAAATGAATGGATAAGGGTGGGAGGGTGTGATTGGTGATTCTTGGATAGGGTTGGGTCATTGGGTGATCCATGGGTCAAATGGGCTGACCCGTGGGTCACCCGAATACATTTCTAGACAATTAAACGTCATGTTACGACACGAAATCGACTTAATACGATAATATAATCTCGACTAGTATTATTCGTCATAAAATCATCAAATAACATTTAAATCATTTCATTATTCAAGAATAAATTAAATTAGCACACGTCAAGTCAACAGGTCGATTTAAATAAAATTTCACTAAATTGTGAATTCAATTTATATTTAATCACGTTTAGTCACGTTTAATACAAGTCAAAAATCACGAATGTTACACTTACACGTTAAAGGAGACGAAAGGCCTACCATGAAAGAAGTGGCATTAGAGCTGGAAGGAATATCGGCATCAGTGATTGACAAGCATCCATGGGTGAAAAGTAGTTCAAATGAAGAAGTAACTGAATATTTGCTTAACGGACCAAGTGATAACTCTGAAGACACCGATGACACTGATACAAGCCCACAAGCTTTTTATAGCATGATCTGCAAGCCTAAGATAACACCAATGGCTAGTGGTAGGGAGTGACCAGATCAGCCAGCATATCATTTTATGAAATTACTAAATTTTGATGTATGTAATTTGTTCTTTCTGCTAAATGTTGTGCAGTCTATTGTAGTGCTTTAAGATTGTAGTTAGTATATAAACATGTTATCTCATGTATTTGTTACAACTTGAATCTTAATTGTAAAATCTTTTCTTTCTAACTCTGTTGTGTAAGAAATTCTCTCTAGACACAGATTAGAACAAATCCACCATTAGTTCACCTGATTCAATAATAAACGATACGAAAATTGGTATCAAATCTAGAACAGGATTAGAAGATTAGGTCTTTGAAGATTGAAGCATCGATTTGGTGATTTACATTCGGTTTTTACTCCTATTTGGTATATTCTCTGAACTGATACTGTTTTGAGGTGGTGTTTGTGTAAAAGTGAATGATATATGCTTGAATATGTTTACAGAACATATTACATTCATATTATTGAGGTTCTGTCTTGAAATCAGAGTAGAAAGTGAGAAATTGAAACAGTTCGACTTTCTATTTTTAATTTCAGTCTGAAGTCTATGTTAAAAGTGCCTAAGTTTTGTTCGCTATTCGACTATGATTATTGTAATATAGATTCCAACTTTTGTGCACGGTTAGTTTGCTGGATTTGTCAATTTCGTGGATTTGGTTTTATGAACAGAAAGCGTGAATTGAAAGTTCTGCTTAATCAGATTTAAAGTTTGTTGTTTCTGCATGTTTGTTTAGTGATTTGGAATGTGTTTGAACTAAGGTTGATGTTAATTCTGGTTGAAATGAGATAATTCACATTTTTGATTGAGATTGTACTCGGTTTTAGGCTGTTTTAATTTGTATTTGATGTTAATCGAAACAAATTTGTGTTATTCGCATTTTGTATGGATTAGTAGATTACTGGTTAACTCTCTTAGTTGTTAAGTTGCATTAGCTTTTTTTGATCTTGTTTTCGCATTTTTGTGAGCATTTCTGGGTTATTCATATAGGCAATATGTTTCTCGATACTTTGAGGAGTTCAGCTTTTAACTGTAGTTGATAATTTCTTAGTATTGTAGTTCGGCATCCAAGTACTTCGTGTTTTAGTTTGTGTGACTGTGTTCAAATTTAAAATACTTAATCATTGTAATCTTCAGTATTTGGTTTGATTGTATTGTTCATGTGTTTGAAAATTAATTTTTGTAAGTTGCTGATACTTATAAAAACCAGAACTGCAATTTACGGTTAACTAAATTTCGAACTACAAGCGTGATTATTACTAAAACTCAAACTGCGGGTACATTTCGTACTAAAACACGAGGCAAAATAAAGTTTGTGCTAAAACTTGACTGAATTTCCTTTTTATTATAAAACCCGGACTGAGTTGTTTGTTTGAATCAAAACTCAAATAGAGGTGCTGAATCATATTCTGTTTCTATTAAAACCTGAGCTAGTGTGTCTATTTGTACCAAAACTCAAACTATTTGTCCATTTCTATAACATTAATTCGAACTGCACAGCTGCAACTAATGTTCCAATTTTGAGGTCAATTTTTTGGCAGTCCACATCGTACTTAGTTTGGCTTTTAGTTATCTGTGGAAGTTCGGATTTTAGTTCATTGTGTTATCTCGTTTTTTTGCTGTTTCTTTAGTTCATATTTTAGTTGTTTATCTGGGTTCCGTTTCTAGCTTTACCCATTTTGTCCATTATCCAAGCTCTATTTTTTTAGTTTTGTTGTATCTTTCTATCATTCTTCAACCAACTGTTTCAAGTGTGTGATTAGATAAGATTATAAACAGCATCCAAGACCAAGCCGTCGGTTCTGTTTTGCGGTGAATATTCACAATTGAATGACCCTGTTAGAATTCTTATGAATTTTAGTTATTTAGAAATGATGATTAGTTGTTTATTAGTTTGATTAAAAATGTTAGTTGAAGTGTTGTAGTGAAATATTATAGAGTTGAGGGGATGTTTGTGAAAAATGGAGAATGTATGCAGGATTTTTGGAAATACACTTTATTGATTCAACTCTTGAGTTACATCATTTGGGTACATAATTTGCCTATTTATAGGCCTCTTAAGTCGGTTAAAAGCATCTAACTATTTTTGATATTTTTAGCTATCTAAACCATCTAGTAATTTCTAGATATTTACCACTAAGTAAATATCTAAGTTGTCTAAACACTTCTAGTTAATTCTTGATTTGACTAACTAATTAATTCTAGACTAATCTAGAAATACATTAACATTTTAACACTCCTCCTTAATGTATTTCGATGTAACTCCGAGCATGTTGCGTAGGAACTCGAACTTTGATCTTAGCAGTGCTTTAGTGAAAATATCTGCAACTTGTTCTTCAGTCTTGCAGTAGTGTAGCTCAATTTCCTTTTTGGCTGAGACTTCTCGTAGAAAGTGATACTTGATGGCGATATGTTTTGTTCTTCCGTGAAACACGGGGTTCTTTGCCATTGCAATTGCAGACTTGTTGTCGCAGAATATTTTTGTAGCTTCATTTTGTTTCTCGCCCATGTCTTCTAGAATTCTCCTTAGCCATATTGCTTGATTTGCTGAATTTGCGGCTGCAACGTACTCGGCTTCTGCTGACGATTGTGCCACTGTATCTTGCTTTTTAGACGCCCATGAGATTACTCCAGATCCAAGTGTGAATGCATATCCAGAAGTACTTTTCATGTCATCCACTGATCCGGCCCAATCACTATCTGTATATCCTTGTAGCTTTGAGTCTGTAGTGGGCTTGTACCATATTCCATAGTCTATGGTACCTTGCAGGTATCTTAATATTCTTTTTCCAGCTCCATAATGTATCTGAGTAGGGTTTTGCATGAACCTGGATAGCAGACTAGTTGCGTACATAATGTCTGGTCTTGTTGCTGTTAGGTATAGTAGACTTCCAATGAGACTTCTGAATCTTGAAGCGTCTGCCTTCTCAGATCCATCTTCTTTTCTCATCTTCTCATTGGTGACCAGTGGTGTGGCTACGGTTTTACAACCGTATAGTTTGAATTTTTTCAGGAGGTTTTCGGTATATTTCTTTTGGCATATAAAGATGCCTTCATTTTCTTGACTAATTTCGATGCCAAGAAAATAGTGCATCAATCCAAGGTCGCTCATCTCGAACGTTTTCATCATGTCTTGTTTAAACTCTTGTATCATTCTCTCATTGTTTCCCGTATATATAAGATCATCGACATATAAGGAAAGAATGAGAGTGTCAGAGTTACCTTGGGTTTTGATCTAGAGCGTTGGCTCACTTTCACTCCTCCTGAATCCAGAACTTGTGAAGTAGCTGTCAATACGACTATACCAAGCTCGTGGAGCTTGTTTTAGTCCATATAAAGCTTTCTTTAGCTTTAGGACCTGATCTTCTTTTCCTTTCTTAACGAATCCTTGTGACTGCTCCACGTATATTTCTTCTTCAAGAAACCCGTTTAGAAAGGCTGATTTAACGTCTAGTTGATGTATCTTCCATCTTCTTTGAGCTGCTAACGCCACAAGTGCTCTTATAGTATCAAGTCGAGCTACAGGTGCGAAAGTTTCATTGTAGTCGACTCCAGGTTGTTGTGAGTAGCCTTTAGCCACTAGCCTTGCTTTATGTTTTTGTATAGAACCATCAGGGTTAAGTTTTGTTTTATAGACCCACTTAACTCCAATGATTTCTTTATTTTTGGGAAGATCAACTAACTCCCATGTGTTGTTTTTCTCGATCATCTTGATTTCTTCGTTCATAGCGGTCACCCATTTTTCGTCTTTCGCAGCAGCTTCATAGCTTTCAGGTTCTAGAGATGTGTAGTTGCAAGTCTCGTAGACTTCAGTTAATGTTTTGACTCTTTCGGGTGTTGACTCCGAACTCGATTCCTCTTGTGCCAAAGGTAATGTTGACGGCGAAGAAGTTGGAGTAGTCGGACTCGTTTCGCCTGTACTTTCTTCTCCTCCAGAATGCTCAATTTGTGGTGGTTGTTGAGCAGGAGTCTCCGTAGATATTTTTGGAAGATATGTCTGTTTATCAACTTTCTCTTTCTCCCAATTCCAAGAAGCTTCTTCATCAAACTCCACATCTCGGCTGATCACGAGCTTATTTGTCTTCAGATTATAGACTCGATAGCCTTTTGATTGTGTGCTATAGCCCAAGAATATTCCTTTATTTGATTTTTCTTGGAGCTTGTGACGTTTCTCCTTTGGGATGTGGATGTAGCAAATACATCCAAATACTCGTAGATGTTTTGCTGATGGCTTCTTTCCACTCCATGCTTCAATCGGAGTCGTATTTTCCACAGCCTTAGTCGGACATCTATTTAGCAAGTATACAGCCGTGTATACAACTTCTGCCCAGAAACTGTTTGGAAGGCCTTTTTCATGTATCATTGTTTTAGCCATTTCCATTACATTTTCTGTTTTTACGCTCAGAGACACCGTTTTGTTCAGGAGCGTAAATAACTGTCAGTTGGCGGTTAACTCCTTCATCTTCACAGAAATTATTAAATTCTCGAGAGGTGTATTCTTTTCCTCTATCGCTCCTTAGTGTTTTTATATAATGGCCACTTTTCTTTTCAACGAAAGTTTTGAATTTCTTGAATATCGTGAAAACTTCTGATTTTTCACGCATAAAGTATACCCAGGTCATTCTTGAATAATCATCTATGAAGAGGATGAAGTACCTGGATTGGTTATGAGATGGGGTTCTCATTGTCCCACAAACGTCAGTGTGTACCAACTCTAGAATACCCGTTGCTCTCCAAGCTTTATCACGAGGGAAAGGTTTTCGATGTTGCTTGCCCATCATACAGCTTTCACATGTGTCAGTAATCTCCTCTATGCTAGGCAAGTCCCTCATCATATTTTTCTGTTGGAGAATTTTTAATGCGTGAAAGTTGAAGTGGCCAAATCTTCGATGCCATAGCCATTGTCACACCCGCTCTATCCGGGGTATGACGTACATGGATTCACAACACAAGATATACTGAACGACACAAAACGTTGTCGTTTTAAAAATACATTTATACATAACATGATTTGCATCGTTTATAATACAAATTGTTTTCAAAACATTTATTCAATATTAAACAGTAGATAGAGAGTCTTTAGCAAATTGACGAGTTTTACTAAAGTCTGAGGGTAGGCCATAGTCCAGTATGATGTATGCAGCGGAAAGTAGTCCCATACACAGTGTGTCATCTAGTTACCTGAGAATACATGCTAAAATATGTCAACATAAAGTTGGTGAGTTCCATAAGTTTTTCATATAGAAAATATAGTTTCACGATATCCAGAGTTCAGTGTGACCATTTCCGTACCGCAATGTCAAGTATTTATGATACAATATAAAGCAAAGAGTATCATAGGTTTTTAATAATTATATAAAGTATGAACCACAAGATTTAAAGTAACCATTTGATCACACAATGGATCAAATATAATACAAGAGTAGATACTGTATATATCAAGTTCTAAGCTCATGAACCGAAACTAGACAAGTGTGTGTTTATTTGCCTCCGAAGTAGGTACCTTGTTCAGGGTACCCTAAGCTTTCCAGATATATATGCATCTGTATCCTGTTGGTATGACCAACACGAATGGGGGTGCCTACCCCAATAGTACTATTCAATATACCCACGTTTATGTTTCCATAATTAATCGTTCATGATGGTGAGGACTTTGAGTGAACAGAACAACTTAGAATCAACCATATATACATTTCTGAAGATACTTGTGTTCATCATAACAGTAAAGAGTTTGTATTTCACCCCGAAGGTAAAATAAATAAAGCAGTGTCTGTATATTACCTCAAGGGTAAAATAAAGAAAACGAAGTTATATAATATATCATATATTATATAAAATTTTGCAATTATACATATAAGTATAACAAATAGTTTTTATGCATGTATCTCAGCCCCAAATATATAAAAGAGTTGAAAAGGGGATTATAGAAACTCACATAGTATATTATATATCATATAGTTTTGCAATTGTTCTTCAAAGTTTCGTATATATATAACATAAAATAATTATTATGCATGTATCTCAGTCCCCGAAATAAATCATATAAAAGAATTAAAAAGGGGAATATGGAAACTCACATAGTATATTATATATCATATAGTTTTGCAATTGTTCTTCAAAGTTTCGTATATATATAACATAAAATAATTATTATGCATGTATCTCAGTCCCCGAAATAAATCATATAAAAGAATTAAAAAGGGGAATATGAAAACTCACCTTAGTGTTGTAGAAGAAAGATCACTTAGACGTACTTAGTCTTGTGTGATTATAAAAGAAAAATTTATAAGTGAATATATGATGGTGTGAGTTTTATGGTTAAATAACGATGGTATTTATAGGCAAACGAATTCGTTCGTTCGATTGTTATAATAATACGGTAACCAGCCTATTTAGAAAAAACAAAAGAAAAGAACGTTGAAGTCAAGAATGGCTGGATTCATGGATTTAACGAAAGAAATTTTCAACAAAGTATGTTTGTTATTATTATTTTAATTATTAGGGTATATAGTATCTAAGTGGTTATATATAAAATCTATATCGAATTTATCTAGATATTATTTTGTATGTAAGTGGAAGTCTGTTGTATTAGTGTAAAAATTTTGATTCAAAATTGTACTACTGCTTACCCATTAGTCTACATGGTTAAATACCACGAACACTTCTAAAAATAGCAATAAAAATGTTAATAACTAGTTTTGGCTTTAAAATATTCATACGGACTCCAATCGAGTCGATTCAAGTTTCTATGGAATCAGTGAATTAAAATCAACAACTTTTATTTTGATTACTTTTTATGAATTAATCCTTATGATCAAGTTTTAGAAGTTTTAGTCGTATAGATAAAGTATGAAAGTGATGTTTACTATTTGACCCCACGTACTATTCATTTTGAATACAGAATTCGAAAGATTATAATTGACGTGGGCCCTGCGTGAATAGTAACATGAATAGTAAAGTCTTTTTAATTTTCACAAAGTTTATTTTGACGTGGGCCCCGCATGAATAGTAAAGTCTTTTAATTTTCATAAAGTTTATTTTGATTCTAATTATAACCCAGTTCCTTTATTTAAATTTTACATATTCAAATATATGTATAATTTATTGATGCTTTTTATTTCCTTTTCATACTTTTCAAAGTTTTGTCACATATAGGATGAATTTTCTAACAAACTACAGTAATGCTTATTTTATCCGTGACTCATAATGGACAATGATTCATTAGTGGTATGAACATATCATTAATTCCAAAAACACGTATGAGGTTGAAATCTATTGTTAATAATGCAGTGTGTAAATATTTATTTAATGTATGATTTATAAATCCTATTATTAGTATTTAATCAAAGGTGGTGAGGTGGACAGTGTATACAATCTAAACATGTATAATGTTTCATTTGAGCAATCTATAATAATTAATCATAGATAGAGAGTGCAAATACAGTTTGTCCATATCATGTTCATCAACCCGATGAATGTTTGTTCACGTTGTTTTATTTGCACATGAATTTAAATAAATCACATATTTAAATTTATATCTTTTAAATAATACATGTAATAGTTTGTTTAGCCAACCTGAAATTTGTGGGGTGTCACATTCTCCCCGGGTTATTGGAAATTTCGTCCCGAAATTTAGCTTGTATCATCGGATGGGGAAACATTTTCAAATAAGTGAGGATAATTTTTCTTCATTTGATCCTCGCGTTCCCAAGTGAATTCAGGACCTCGTCTAGAATTCCATCTAACTTTGACAATAGGAATTCGACTCTGTTTCAACTGCTTGGCGTTCCTATCCATGATCTCTACTGGTTCTTCCACAAAGTGCAGCTTGTCGTCCATTCGAAGTTCTTCCAGTGGAATAGTTAGTGTTTCGTCAGATAAACACTTCTTCAAGTTTGAGACGTGAAACACATCGTGTATACGGTTAAGTTCTTGTGGTAGCCTAAGCCTATAAGCTACTGGACCAATTCTTTCTAGTATTTCGAAAGGTCCAATATACCTCGGGTTTAGCTTACCTCGTTTTCCAAAGCGGATGGCTCCTTTCCAAGGAGATACTTTCAGCATAACCTTATCTCCTACTTGAAATTCCAAAGGCTTTCGTCGTACATCAGCATAGTTCTTTTGACGATCTCTTGCTGCTTTTAATCGATTATGTATTTGTACGATCTTCTCAGTAGTCTCATGAATGAGCTCGGGACCTGTAATTGGACTGTTTTTCTTTACTGGAATTTTGTCACCTAATTCAACCCAACAAATGGGTGATCGACACTTCCTCCCATACAGGGCCTCAAACGGTGCAGCTTTTATGCTAGTGTGGTAACTGTTGTTGTATGAGAACTCACACAAAGGCAAGTGGTTCTCCCAACCATTCCCGAAATCAATCACGCAAGCGCGCAACATGTCTTCAAGCGTCTGAATGGTCCTCTCACTTTGACCATCGGTTTGCGGGTGATATGCAGTACTCATGTCTAACCGTGTACCTAAAGCTTTCTGTAGTGTCTGCCAAAATCTGGAAGTAAAATGACTATCTCTATCGGAAATGATCGAAATAGGTATCCCATGTCGTGATACTACTTCCTTTATGTATATCCTAGCCAGCTTGCTCGTTTTATCAGTCTCTTTAATGGGCAAGAAATGTGCAGACTTAGTGAGACGATCTACAATTACCCATATCGTATCACAACCACTAGCAGTCTTTGGTATCTTTGTGATAAAGTCCATGGCTATACATTCCCACTTCCACTGGGGAATCTCTGGTTGTTGTAGCAATCCAGGTGGCTTTTGATGCTCTGCCTTCACCTTTGAGCATGTTAGACATTTGCTAACATAGGTGGCTATGTCAGCTTTCATGTTAGGCCACCATTATAATTCTTTTAGTCCATGATACATCTTATCTGATCCAGGATGTATCGAATATCTTGACTTGTGTGATTCGTCCATCACCAAGTTTCTTAAATCTCCATAGCTTGGTAGCTAAATTCGGTTAGAAAAATACCGGGTTCCATCGGGTCTAACTTCAAATTGCTCTTCCATTCCCCTCAAAGCTTCTTCTTTGAGATTGTCTTTCTTTAATGCTTCAAGTTGAGCTTTACGAATTTGGGAAGTAAGATGAGTATGAATGGTCATACTTAAAGCTCGTACTCGAAGTGGCTTTACCCTTTCTTTACGACTCAAAGCATCTGCTACAATGTTTGCTTTGCCCGGATGATAACGAATTTCACAATCGTAATCGTTGAGCAATTCCACCCATCTACGTTGCCTCATGTTCAAATCTTTCTGGTCAAAAATATGTTGGAGACTCTTATGGTCGGTGAATATAGTACACTTTGTACCATATAGATAATGTCTCCAAATCTTTAGAGCGAATATTACAGCTCCTAGTTCAAGATCATGAGTCGTGTAGTTCTTCTCGTGCATTTTAAGTTGTCGAGAGGCATAGGCTATCACCTTATCTTTCTGCATCAGCACACATCCCAATCCTTGATGAGATGCGTCGCAATAGACCACAAAATTATCCGTTCCTTCGGGTAGTGACAAAATCGGAGCACTACAGAGCTTCCCCTTCAGCAGTTGAAATGCTTTTTCTTGTTTATCTTCCCAGGCAAACTTCTTGTCTTTTTGAGTCAACGACGTTAAAGGTTGGGCTATCTTAGAAAAATTCTCGATGAATCTTCTATAATAGCCAGCAAGACCTAAAAATTGTCGTATTTCTGTTGGTGTTTTTGGTGCTTCCCAGTTCTTGATAGCCACGATCTTGGCAGGATCTACATGGATTCCTTGATTATTAATGACATGGCCTAAGAATTGTACTGTACGAATCCAGAATTCGCATTTTGAAAACTTTACGTACAATTCTTCCTTCTTGAGCAGTTCCAAAATTTTCTTCAGATGTACCTCGTGCTCTTCCTTGGTTTTGGAATAGATTAGAATGTCATCTATGAATACGATAACAAACTTATCTAAATATGGTTTGCACACACGGTTCATGAGGTCCATGAAAACTGCGGGTGCATTCGTCAAACCAAATGGCATCACCTGAAACTCGTAATGGCCATAGCGGGTTCTAAACGCCGTCTTGGGAATGTCTTCTTCTGAAACTCTAAGCTGATGGTAACCGGATCTAAGATCGATTTTTGAGTAGTAACTCGACCCTTGTAATTGATCAAACAGGTCATCGATCCTAGGAAGTGGGTACCGGTTTTTAACCGTCAACTTATTCAACTCCCTATAGTCTATACACATGCGAAAAGACCCGTCTTTCTTCTTGACGAATAAGACTGGAGCTCCCCAAGGTGAGGAACTCGGTCGAATGAATCCTTTCTCCAAAAGTTCTTGCAATTGACTTGCAAGTTCTTTCATTTCAGAAGGAGCTAAACGGTAAGGCGCTCGTGCCACTGGTGCAGCACCAGGCACAAAGTCTAATTTGAATTCCACCCGCCGGATTGGTGGAAGACCAGGCAAGTCTTCAGGAAAGACTTCTGGAAAATCTCGTACGATGGGTATGTCTTCAAGCCATTTCTACGGAGCCTTTTTCTCCGATACATGGGCTAGGATTGCCTGGTATCCCTTTCTGAGATACTTATGAGTCTTCATGCAAGATATAATGTTACATCGTACTCCATTCTTATCGCCTTGGATAATCAACTTCTCACCGTTTGCAATTGGAATTCGAACAACTTTTTCGTGACAGACTATTTCTGCTTGGTTTTTAGACAACCAGTCCATACCAATGATAAGCTTCCTATTTCGAATGGTATTAGTTCTATAGAAAATAATTCTTTTGCTAATTCTAAGGTACAACCTTGGATTATGCTTTCGACTTCGATCATTTTACCATTTGCTAATTCTACAGAATACTTAGCATCTAATGGGGTAGGTATAATTGAAAGCAGATGAATAATTTTATTTGACACAAAACTTCTATCGGCACCAGGATCAAATAAAGCAGAGACACAATGATTATTCAGATGAAACATACCCGTGACAATGTTTGGGTCTTGGCGGGCTTCTCCCGCATTGATCATAAATGCCCTTCCTCGAGCATTGTTGTTGTTGTGGTTGTGGTTGTTGTTGTGGTTGTTGTTGTTGTTGTTGTTGTTGTTGTTGTTGTTGTTGTTGTTGTTGTTGTTGTTGTTGTGGTTGTTGTTGTTGTTGTTGTTGTTGTTGTTGTTGTTGTTGTGTGTTGTTGTTGTTGTTGTGGTTGTTGTTGTGGTTGTTGTTGTGTTGTTGTTGTTGTTGTTGTTGTTGTTGTTGTTGTTGTTTGTTGTTGTTGTTGTTGTTGTTGTTGTTGTTGTTGTTGTTGTTGTTGTTGTTGTTTCTGTTGTTGTTGTGGTTGTTGTTGTTGTTTCTGTTGTTGTTACGGTTGTTGTTTCTCAGCTTTGGACAGTTACTTCTGAAATGTCCTTCTTCACCACACTCAAAACATTTTATTTTTGTTCCATTGCTGATAGTTGGGTTGGAAATTATACAATTCTTGGTCAAATGACCAACTCTCTTGCAGTTGCCACATTGTACAGTGCAAGGACCAGTGTGGTGTAAGGTACACCGGTTACAATATGGCCTGGTTCCTATATAACTATTATTTGATGATGGTCCTGAGGTCTGAGCAGACCTTCTTATCTGTTGATCTCCTTGATTTTTCCCGGAGTTATCTTCCCATTTCCTTTTCTTATTGAATCCTTGTTGATTACCAGACTTTCCTTCTGCATTGGCACGAAGTTTTGCTTTGTCAGCCAAACTGTTTGCCAACTGAACCGCATGTTCGATGTCAGTGGTTTCGGTAGCAGTTATCAAATCCTGAATCTTTGGTGGAAGTCCAGAAATGTACTGCTCAATCTTCTTATAATCGGGTGTAACCATGGTTGGGCAAATAAGCGCCAATTCATGAAAGCGATTGGTGTATTCAGATACTTCGTATCCCTTCGTCTTCAAATTATGGAATTCTGCCTCCAATTTCTGAATCTCGCTCCTCGGGGAATACTTAGCTCTCATACGTTCTTTCAAATCTTCCCATGACATTGCATAGGCTGCATCAATTCCTACCGTTTGGGCGTACTCATTCCACCAGGTAAGAGCTTTATCTTGTAGCGTGCAGGTAGCATATTTTACTCGACAATCTTCAGCGCAGTTACTAACACGGAATACGGACTCCAGCTTCTCATACCATCGGATGAGTCCAATTGCTCCTTCAGTACCACTGTATGGAAGGGGCTTACATTGTTGAAATTCTCTGTAAGTACAACCTCTAGATGCACCATTATTGGCATGATTATTATTCCCGTTTGTAGTTTGGGTAGCAAAAGCTGCTGCTATGCTTTCAGCTACTATTCTGGCAATATCAGTTGCTTCCATTTCTGGTACTTCTTCTGACGGCCGGATCCTTAAATACAAATAAGGAAATTGATGAGATACTACCACATCACACCATAACCACAACACAATAGTTATAACTAAAAGAAATGTAAATTAAGATAACTATAGTAGATTCATTGGATAACAAACTTTGAGATATAAACATCTCAGAAATCCATAATTTTATCAAAATTTACATTTCCCGGCACCTTCGCCGTAAATAGTAAGTAACTAAATGTACAGATAATATCTACTGTGACGGAGTAGATGGGGTTATAGTGGTGGCTCTCGATATAGCCTCAAACACAGCCTCAAATCGTGTTATCTTCTCCTGCAAGCTCTAACACGGTGTCTTCAAGACCATGAATTTTGAATTGGGCTCCCTCCATCTCACTTTCCAAAGTGACTATCATGTTACTCTGGTTTTCCACATGTGTCCGTAGTATGTTAGTTCTTTCTCTCAATTCTGCAATACACCTTTCTGCTCGGAGTATGCGTAAGACCAAGGTAGGGACAGTGTCATGTAGAGGTTCCATAGTTAGTGCAGGAATATTGGTTGGACCGTCGGCTATTCTGAACCGGTTGGAGTTAAGGAGTCCTTCCTCAACTCTCCATTCCGCCAGGAATCTTGGTATAGCGTTTAGATTGGTAGGTCGCCGCAGCCGCTGAGCGGGTGGTTCAGGATGGAAAGGTCGGAGGCGTCGTGACTGGGAGCGGTTAAACGTCGGGTATCTAGACGTTCGAAACCTTCGTAACAAAGATCGGGGTGACCTTGAAGGACCTTCCCCTGATGGGTTTGGAAAAGTAAAAGTAGGCATAGTGCTAGTAAAGGCATGGGTAGTGACAATAGTGTTTGGTACAGGGAAAATTGCGTTATCAGCTTCTTCTTCAGGATGATAGGTCTCCTCCATTGACTGGTCTAATACGCGTCGAGGAGAGTCAGGGGATACAGGTACAGGTGGAGGTGATCGGGAAGTGATCTCTTCCTCACGGTCGGATAAGTATTCAACAATAAATCCAGACATTATTCTGTTGTTATATATAAGATATATATACATATATACATACATATATATATATATATATATATATATATATATATATATATATATATATATATATATATATATATATATATATATATATATATATATATATATATATATATATATATATATATATATATATATATATATATATATATATATATATATATATATATATATATATATATATATATATATATATATATATATATATATATATATATATATATATATATATATATATATATATATATATATATATATATATATATATATATATATATATATATATATATATATATATATATATATATATATATATATATATATATATATATATATATATATATATATATATATATATATATATATATATATATATATATATATATATATATATATATATATATATATATATATATATATATATATATATATATATATATATATATATATATATATATATATATATATATATATATATATATATATATATATATATATATATATATATATATATATATATATATATATATATATATATATATATATATATATATATATATATATATATATATATATATATATATATATATATATATATATATATATATATATATATATATATATATATATATATATATATATATATATATATATATATATATATATATATATATATATATATATATATATATATATATATATATATATATATATATATATATATATATATATATATATATATATATATATATATATATATATATATATATATATATATATATATATATATATATATATATATATATATATATATATATATATATATATATATATATATATATATATATATATATATATATATATATATATATATATATATATATATATATATATATATATATATATATATATATATATATATATATATATATATATATATATATATATATATATATATATATATATCCACAATAAATCCAGACATTATTCGGATAAGTATATATATATACATATATATATAATATACATTAAATTATATATTCTAAGCATGTATAATCAAGTAGGGATTATTCATAAAATTATGCATGTATGTGGGTGTTGTTCTATATGGGGTTATAGTCTAGGTCCATCAATTTGCTACCTAGTTCACTATAACTTGGTCTCTGATACCAATCTGTCACACCCGCCCTATCCGGGGTATGACGTACATGGATTCACAACACAAGATATACTGAACGACACAAAACGTTGTCGTTTTAAAATACATTTATACATAACATGATTTGCATCGTTTATAATACAAATTGTTTTCAAAACATTTATTCAATATTAAACAGTAGATAGAGAGTCTTTAGCAAATTGACGAGTCTTTACTAAAGTCTGAGGGTAGGTCATAGTCCAGTATGATGTATGCAGCGGAAAGTAGTCCCATACACAGTGTGTCATCTAGTTACCTGAGAATACATGCTAAAATATGTCAACATAAAGTTGGTGAGTTCCATAAGTTTTTTATATAGAAAATATAGTTTCACGATATCCAGAGTTCAGTGTGACCATTGCCGTACCGCAATGTCAAGTATTTATGATACAATATAAAGCAAAGAGTATCATAGGTTTTTAATAAATATATAAAGGATAAATTACAAAAATGGTACCTGAGGTATGTCAAGTGTGAATGCATATCCAGAAGTACTTTTCATGTCATCCACTGATCCGGCCCAATCACTATCTGTATATCCTTGTAGCTTTGAGTCTGTAGTGGGCTTGTACCATATTCCATAGTCTATGGTACCTTGCAGGTATCTTAATATTCTTTTTCCAGCTCCATAATGTATCTGAGTAGGGTTTTGCATGAACCTGGATAGCAGACTAGTTGCGTACATAATGTCTGGTCTTGTTGCTGTTAGGTAGAGTAGACTTCCAATGAGACTTCTGAATCTTGAAGCGTCTGCCTTCTCAGATCCATCTTCTTTTCTCATCTTCTCATTGGTGACCAGTGGTGTGGCTACGGTTTTACAACCGTATAGTTTGAATTTTTTCAGGAGGTTTTCGGTATATTTCTTTTGGCATATAAAGATGCCTTCATTTTCTTGACTAATTTTGATGCCAAGAAAATAGTGCATCAATCCAAGGTCGCTCATCTCGAACGTTTTCATCATGTCTTGTTTAAACTCTTGTATCATTCTCTCATTGTTTCCCGTATATATAAGATCATCGACATATAAGGAAAGAATGAGAGTGTCAGAGTTACCTTGGGTTTTGATCTAGAGCGTTGGCTCACTTTCACTCCTCCTGAATCCAGAACTTGTGAAGTAGCTGTCAATACGACTATACCAAGCTCGTGGAGCTTGTTTTAGTCCATATAAAGCTTTCTTTAGCTTTAGGACCTGATCTTCTTTTCCTTTCTTAACGAATCCTTGTGACTGCTCCACGTATATTTCTTCTTCAAGAAACCCGTTTAGAAAGGCTGATTTAACGTCTAGTTGATGTATCTTCCATCTTCTTTGAGCTGCTAACGCCACAAGTGCTCTTATAGTATCAAGTCGAGCTACAGGTGCGAAAGTTTCATTGTAGTCGACTCCAGGTTGTTGTGAGTAGCCTTTAGCCACTAGCCTTGCTTTATGTTTTTGTATAGAACCATCAGGGTTAAGTTTTGTTTTATAGACCCACTTAACTCCAATGATTTCTTTATTTTTGGGAAGATCAACTAACTCCCATGTGTTGTTTTTCTCGATCATCTTGATTTCTTCGTTCATAGCGGTCACCCATTTTTCGTCTTTCGCAGCAGCTTCATAGCTTTCAGGTTCTAGAGATGTGTAGTTGCAAGTCTCGTAGACTTCAGTTAATGTTTTGACTCTTCCGGGTGTTGACTCCGAACTCGATTCCTCTTGTGCCAAAGGTAATGTTGACGGCGAAGAAGTTGGAGTAGTCGGACTCGTTTCGCCTGTACTTTCTTCTCCCCCGGAATGCTCAATTTGTGGTGGTTGTTGAGCAGGAGTCTCCGTAGATATTTTTGGAAGATATGTCTGTTTATCAACTTTCTCTTTCTCCCAATTCCAAGAAGCTTCTTCATCAAACTCCACATCTCGGCTGATCACGAGCTTATTTGTCTTCAGATTATAGAATCGATAGCCTTTTGATTGTGTGCTATAGCCCAAGAATATTCCTTTATTTGATTTTTCTTGGAGCTTGTGACGTTTCTCCTTTGGGATGTGGATGTAGCAAATACATCCAAATACTCGTAGATGTTTTGCTGATGGCTTCTTTCCACTCCATGCTTCAATCGGAGTCGTATTTTCCACAGCCTTAGTCGGACATCTATTTAGCAAGTATACAGCCGTGTATACAACTTCTGCCCAGAAACTGTTTGGAAGGCCTTTTTCATGTATCATTGTTTTAGCCATTTCCATTACATTTTCTGTTTTTACGCTCAGAGACACCGTTTTGTTCAGGAGCGTAAATAACTGTCAGTTGGCGGTTAACTCCTTCATCTTCACAGAAATTATTAAATTCTCGAGAGGTGTATTCTTTTCCTCTATCGCTCCTTAGTGTTTTTATATAATGGCCACTTTTCTTTTCAACGAAAGTTTTGAATTTCTTGAATATCGTGAAAACTTCTGATTTTTCACGCATAAAGTATACCCAGGTCATTCTTGAATAATCATCTATGAAGAGGATGAAGTACCTGGATTGGTTATGAGATGGGGTTCTCATTGTCCCACAAACGTCAGTGTGTACCAACTCTAGAATACCCGTTGCTCTCCAAGCTTTATCACGAGGGAAAGGTTTTCGATGTTGCTTGCCCATCATACAGCTTTCACATGTGTCAGTAATCTCCTCTATGCTAGGCAAGTCCCTCATCATATTTTTCTGTTGGAGAATTTTTAATGCGTGAAAGTTGAAGTGGCCAAATCTTCGATGCCATAGCCATTGTCACACCCGCTCTATCCGGGGTATGACGTACATGGATTCACAACACAAGATATACTGAACGACACAAAACGTTGTCGTTTTAAAAATACATTTATACATAACATGATTTGCATCGTTTATAATACAAATTGTTTTCAAAACATTTATTCAATATTAAACAGTAGATAGAGAGTCTTTAGCAAATTGACGAGTCTTTACTAAAGTCTGAGGGTAGGCCATAGTCCAGTATGATGTATGCAGCGGAAAGTGTCCCATACACAGTGTGTCATCTAGTTACCTGAGAATACATGCTAAAATATGTCAACATAAAGTTGGTGAGTTCCATAAGTTTTTCATATAGAAAATATAGTTTCACGATATCCAGAGTTCAGTGTGACCATTTCCGTACCGCAATGTCAAGTATTTATGATACAATATAAAGCAAAGAGTATCATAGGTTTTTAATAATTATATAAAGTATGAACCACAAGATTTAAAGTAACCATTTGATCACACAATGGATCAAATATAATACAAGAGTAGATACTGTATATATCAAGTTCTAAGCTCATGAACCGAAACTAGACAAGTGTGTGTTTATTTGCCTCTGGAGTCGGTACCTTGTTCAGGGTACCCTAAGCTTTCCAGATATAATGCATCCGTATCCAGTTGGTATGACCAACACGAATGGGGTGCCTACCCCAATAGTACTATTCAATATACCCACGTTTATGTTTCCATAATTAATCGTTCATGATAGTGAGGACTTTGAGTGAACAGAGCAACTTAGAATCAACCATATATACATTTCTGGAGTACTTGTGTTCATCATAACAGTAAAGAGTATGTATTTTACCCCGAAGGTAAAATAAATAAAGTGGAGTTACAAAATATTACCTCAAGGGTAAAATAAAGAAAACGGAGTTATATAATATATCATATATTATATAAAATTTTGCAATTATACATATAAGTATAACAAATAGTTTTTATGCATGTATCTCAGCCCCAAATATATAAAAGAGTTGAAAAGGGATTATAGAAACTCACATAGTATATTATATATCATATAGTTTTGCAATTGTTCTTCAAAGTTTCGTATATATATAACATAAAATAATTATTATGCATGTATCTCAGTCCCCGAAATAAATCATATAAAAGAATTAAAAAGGGGAATATGGAAACTCACATAGTATATTATATATCATATAGTTTTGCAATTGTTCTTCAAAGTTTCGTATATATATAACATAAAATAATTATTATGCATGTATCTCAGTCCCCGAAATAAATTATATAAAAGAATTAAAAAGGGGAATATGGAAACTCACCTTAGTGTTGTAGAAGAAAGATCACTTAGTCTTGTGTGATTATAAGAGAGAAATTTAGAAGTGAATATATGATGGTACGAGTTTTATGGTTAAATAACATGCTATTTATAGACGAACGAATTCGTTCGTTTGATTGTTATAATAATACGGTAACCAGCCTATTTAGAAAAAACAAAAGAAAAGAACGTTGAAGTCAAGAATGGCTGGATTCATGGATTTAACGAAAGAAATTTTCAACAAAGTATGTTTGTTATTATTATTTTAATTATTAGGGTATATAGTATCTAAGTGGTTATATATAAAATCTATATCGAACTTTATCTAGATATTATTTTGTATGTAAGTGGAAGTCTGTTGTATTAGTGTAAAAATTTTGATTCAAAATTGTACTACTGCTTACCCATTAGTCTACATGGTTAAATACCACGAACACTTCTAAAAATAGCAATAAAAATGTTAATAACTAGTTTTGGCCTTTAAAATATTCATACGGACTCCAATCGAGACGATTCAAGTTTCTATGGAATCAGTGAATTAAAATCAACAACTTTTATTTTGATTACTTTTTATGAATTAATCCTTATGATCAAGTTTTAGAAGTTTTAGTCGTATAGATAAAGTATGAAAGTGATGTTTACTATTTGACCCCACGTACTATTCATTTTGAATACAGAATTCGAAAGATTATAATTGACGTGGGCCCTGCGTGAATAGTAACATGAATAGTAAAGTCTTTTTAATTTTCACAAAGTTTATTTTGACGTGGGCCCCGCATGAATAGTAAAGTCTTTTAATTTTATAAAGTTTATTTTGATTCTAATTATAACCCAGTTCCTTTATTTAAATTTTACATATTCAAATATATGTATAATTTATTGATGCTTTTTATTTCCTTTTCATACTTTTCAAAGTTTTGTCACATATAGGATGAATTTTCTAACAAACTACAGTAATGCTTATTTTATCCGTGACTCATAATGGACAATGATTCATTAGTGGTATGAACATATCATTAATTCCAAAAACACGTATGAGGTTGAAATCTATTGTTAATAATGCAGTGTGTAAATATTTATTTAATGTATGATTTATAAATCCTATTATTAGTATTTAATCAAAGGTGGTGAGGTGGACAGTGTATACAATCTAAACATGTATAATGTTTCATTTGAGCAATCTATAATAATTAATCATAGATAGAGAGTGCAAATACAGTTTGTCCATATCATGTTCATCAACCCGATGAATGTTTGTTCACGTTGTTTTATTTGCACATGAATTTAAATAAATCACATATTTAAATTTATATCTTTTAAATAATACATGTAATAGTTTGTTTAGCCAACCTGAAATTTGTGGGGTGTCACATTCTCCCCGGGTTATTGGAAATTTCGTCCCGAAATTTAGCTTGTATCATCGGATGGGGAAACATTTTCAAATAAGTGAGGATAATTTTTCTTCATTTGATCCTCGCGTTCCCAAGTGAATTCAGGACCTCGTCTAGAATTCCATCTAACTTTGACAATAGGAATTCGACTCTGTTTCAACTGCTTGGCGTTCCTATCCATGATCTCTACTGGTTCTTCCACAAAGTGCAGCTTGTCGTCCATTCGAAGTTCTTCCAGTGGAATAGTTAGTGTTTCGTCAGATAAACACTTCTTCAAGTTTGAGACGTGAAACACATCGTGTATACGGCTAAGTTCTTGTGGTAGTCTAAGCCTATAAGCTACTGGACCAATTCTTTCTAGTATTTCGAAAGGTCCAATATACCTCGGGTTTAGCTTACCTCGTTTTCCAAATCGGATGGCTCCTTTCCAAAGAGATACTTTCAGCATAACCTTGTCTCCTACTTGAAATTCCAAAGGCTTTCTTCTTACATCAGCATAGTTCTTTTGACGATCTCTTGCTGCTTTTAATCGATTATGTATTTGTACGATCTTCTCAGTAGTCTCATGAATGAGCTCGGGACCTGTAATTGGACTGTTTTTCTTTACTGGAATTTTGTCACCTAATTCAACCCAACAAATGGGTGATCGACACTTCCTCCCATACAGGGCCTCAAACGGTGCAGCTTTTATGCTAGTGTGGTAACTGTTGTTGTATGAGAACTCACACAAAGGCAAGTGGTTCTCCCAACCATTCCCGAAATCAATCACGCAAGCGCGCAACATGTCTTCAAGCGTTTGAATGGTCCTCTCACTCTGACCATCGGTTTGCGGGTGATATGCAGTACTCATGTCTAACCGTGTACCTAAGGCTTTGCTCAGAGGTTTGTCATTTTCATCATCATTATTCAAAACAAGGTTAGATTCAATAGGAGTTTTAGAAGGTTTGCATCCAAGCAATCCAAATTCATTTAACAAGTCCAAACAATACTTTCTTTGTGTCATGCACAAACCTTTATCACTTTCAATAACCTCTATTCCTAAGAAGTATCTTAGTTTTCCTAGATCTTTAATTGAAAATTTTGATCTTAAAAATTGTTTGCACTTTTCAATTTCCACAATGGAATTTCCAGTGATGCCAATGTCATCAACATAAACAAGTAAAACCACCAGAGTTCCATTTGATCTCTTGGTGTACAAAGAATAATCATTCTTGCTCTGAATGAAGCCATTCTCAAGAAGAGAGCAAGTAAGTTTCTCATACCACTTTCTAGGTGCTTGTTTGAGTCCATACAAGGACTTCACAAGCTTACAACCTCTGGGATCATAGAAAGAATGATAACAGGGGGTGGAGTCATATAAACATCTTCAATAAGGTCACCTGTAACAATTGTCATTTTTGGCCCACTAATTGTTGGAAATAATGAAAACAAACTTTTTGAATTTATATTGCCGATATGATTTTGTTCACATTCTGTTCATATTATTGAGCCAAATGAAATATGAGGTTGAATTCCATGTCCTGTGATTAGGCTATTGTGATTAGACATCATTTGGAGGAAACGTATATAAGAAGCTTTAGTATAATGTACAGTTTCAGACAGTGTCGGTGGATAAATAATAATGATACAAATAAGACAAAGGCCGACACAATTATATGAAAAGTATGAATACCCGTGAATTTATCACAGACCATGTTTGGTTCATTAGCTGAATAATGCTACTAGTAGACACCCGACATAATTTTATGTAAAGAAATAATACCCGTGATCCCTTTTGTTTGTTTACTTGACTACGACTCAACAATACATCTCACTTTATAAATTTGATAAAAGACGACTAATGAAGAATATAAAAATTATAAGGTATTATGTCTAAAGCCTTAGTAGAATCACATTTAAAGTTTGACAATATAACGTCAACTATTTAGATTAAATCACGGGTTAAACATTTAGCAAACAATGATTATTACATCCGTTTATTTGTTGACTTTGACTTGCTAGTCAACCATGCTTTGACTCGTCTAGGTTTCACTCGACTTTACAAATCAATTTAAGTTATGATTTAATATATATTTATGTGTAAATATAATTAATCATATGTATATATGGGTATATATTTTGGTTAGTTACCATATATGTATTATTTGTGCTTATATGTTTATATGCAATTGTGTACCTATATTAGCTACTAATAAATGTATATATACATGTAATTGATTTATAACCAAATGGATAAAAGTAATTATACTTATATAAACTAGTTACTACACTTAATTACACAAATAATAATCAAGAATCAAAGTCTAGAGTCAACCAAAGTCAATTAGTCAAGTCAAGGCTTGTGTTCTTGACATAAACCCCACACAAACTAACCAAGACTTGGATTATAGCTTGTAATCATGGCAATGAACATGTTCCTACTGAATTCTAGTTTGTTTTAAGGCCAAAGTTTCAGCCATTACACTCAAGGATGAGTTGTAAACACATGATGAACACCTCATGGTCAAGGTGTGTGTTCTTGGCACTTAGTTGCAACTCTTAGGCTATATAAGCAAGCATTTGATGATCATTCTATCATCCATCTCTGCTCTTTCCTCTATCTCTCACATTCATAACACAAAACAATCAAGTTCATAAAGTCTTGGGTTCATCACTTGAAGTT
>CM067168.1:36587645-36599554 GCA_034093135.1 Erigeron breviscapus
TGTTTCCGATCTGTTCGATCGTGTTTAGCATGCTCATGGAAGGATATTATCATATCCCGATATCCAAGGATGCTTTTGCCTAATCATTGTAGGCTGTGAGAAGCTTCGGGACGGAGAGTCACTGTCCCGCAACATATTGGTATATTGTTGATATATGAATATATTGTTGTAGGTTGCTGGAACATCTCTTATAGAGAGAAGAGGACGTCCAGATCTGTGTGTGTATTTTCTGGAGAGGTGGAGAATGATCTTTTAGGTTTAGAACTCATCCATATATATAGGGATGGTTATCTTGGAGAATAAGTTTAGGATTTAGAGAATATTCCTAATAATATGCCAGATCTGGTATTTAGGACGAGATAAGAGCAAATCTCTTTAATTTAGGAGGAAGAGATTGAGATAATCTCTTCCATATTTAGATAAGGCTTACAGCGGGTACCTTCGTTACGCAGGATCGGCTCTGTCACGAAGGTTCGGTTCCGTCACGGAGGGAGAAGACACAAAACCTTATTAAAGAGTTCGATAAGAGGGATACGGTGCCCTATGCTTTAAAGATGCGCAATCAACTAGCTTTAAGGGATATGTTAAGGAAGTTCAAACAAAGGAAAGGGGAGACGGTTAAGGTAGCTTGGAAGAGAATAAAAGCTCTATATGAAAATTGTAAAATCCACGAGTTTGACCGTACCACTTTGTTAAAAAAATTCGTCGATGGATTGAGAGGTGAAAGTTCGGAAATGATTAAAAGAATCTTAGGAATGGGCCGATGGACGTCGGAATCCACATAGCGTATGAGTTTCTCGTAAATGAGGCGTATGGAGGAATAGAGGAGAAGATGGAAAAGGACAAAAGAGATAAGAAGGCACGAAGGAAAGAATACTTGGAATAGCTGAGGGAATTCCATATTGATCAGAGACGTAGAGAGAAAGCTGTCCAAGAGAAGAAAGGAACCGAATCGTGCATTAACGCAAAATTTGAAACTGCCACGGGCCAGCCAGCGCCGCTGGGGGAAACACCCAGTGCCGCTGGAAGCCTACCTGCAGACACCCAGTGCCGCTGGTGCTCAGCCAGCGCTGCTGGCACCCTTCAGGATGACACCCAGCGCCGCTCGGGCACTCCCAGCGCCGCTGGTACCCCCTGCAGCCCCGATTTTCGCGATATCAAATCCGTTACCACCCGAACCAACCCTGAAAGTCAAACACCGATCGACGTGGAAATGGTTGAAGCTACTGGAACACGAAGGAACTCAGAAAACTTGGAGGAGAAGAAAGGAACCAACGTCAAGGAAGCCATAAGTCACTTCGAACGTTACCCAACGGGTACCGGCCCCCGGCCTAACCCGTACTCCTCACCCTAGTTCCTAGGCCGAGTCCGGCTGAAGACTCGTTAAACTTAGCGCTTCTTGGGAGGCAACCCAAGCCGTATTTTATTTTTATTTTTATTTTTCATTTTAGGAATATGTGACTAATTGCAATTAAGTGATTGTTTTAAATTTTATCATTTGTGATATTTTATGAGTATGTTTGAGTATCACAGATGCAAGCTTTCAATGGATCGAGAAACAAGTAACTTGTTGCAATCGTATTTCGTTTTTATTTTTATTTTTATGTTTTAGCTTGTTATTTTCCATTTTATATTTTGATTGAAGTGTGCAGGAGTATATTGCTTTGAAGTCTGAAGGAAACCATGCACTGGCCAAAAATCTAAGTGTGGGGGAGTTCGAGCATCAAATCGCTGAAGAAATCAGACATCGAAACGCGTACAGGAGTCAAAAGCGCCGCTAGGAGTCATCCAGCGCCGCTGGGAATGCATCAGGGCATCCCAGCGCCGCTCCCACTACTCCCAGCGCCTGTGCTCCAGTGCCGCTCCCTACTATCCAACGCCGCTCAGGCCCAGCCAGCGCCGCTCACCACAGCCAGCGCCGCTTACAGCTCCGTTCTGCACACCAGATCGCCAAAAAAAAAAAAAAATCAGAAAAACCCAAATCCAAAAAAAAAAAAAAATCCAAAACAAAAATAAAAAAAATCAGAAAATACCAAAAGGAAAAGAAGGTGGAGAAGCATCAATGGATCACCATCAAATGGAGACGACTGAAGTTTTTGAAGCTCATCATCATTCAAGTCGCTCCGCAAATGCCATCTTCAACAACTATCATGCAATTTAAGACCCGGGAAGTTTCGTTAATCCCTTTTACTTTTACTTTTTACGTGTTTTTCCTATTTCCCTTTGTTTCTATGCCTAGTACAACGAGGACGTTGTACAATTTAAGTGTGGGGGGATGGAATAGGAAAAACCCTTGGTCTAATTGTTTGATTTATCACAAGTTTTCTACTACTTATTTCATGCAAATTAAGTTTTTCTTGTGTCTGAAAACTATTTTGAGAATATAAGCTTTGCAAGTAGACAAAAGATGACGATAACTAAGCAATATTAGCCTTGGTAGATGAACGGTTAGTTAGAATTGTTAGCTTAACTATAGACTTGTGGCTGTTCATGCTTCCAACTGGATTAGAGCTTAGACTAAAACTGTATGCGATTATGTTTGCCATAGCACATTTAACCGGACTTTAATATGCCTAGCAATTAGAGCTTTCTAGTCATTAGTATAGGTATATTAATTGGACTTCTTATGCTATACAAACCTTAATTAAGTGCTTAACTAGTCAGCAGAAAGTAGTAAGATTGAGCTGTAAGACATGTGGAAGTATAGAACTCTTTTAGAGGTATTAACACAAGTAAAAAGTTAGCTTTTAGTTTTGATTGACCAATTATCTTGCCTCTAGCTATAGCTTACTAATTTTGTCTAAAGCTTTCTCAAATCATTTTGCATGACTAATCTTTCAAATGTTTTTAATAAAGTAGAATACTTTAACACTTAAGCTGTCCGCTCATCATTGTTTTATTTTTCTTGGACTGTTAGCTTGAGGACAAGCAAAGACTTAAGTGTGGGGGTATATGATGAGCGTCCATTTTGTGATAAAAACCCCTATCGAAAGGCTTCATTTCTATGTCTAAATGAGTTAATATTCCGGAACTATTGGTACTTAATGGAATCGTATGTTTATACAGGTTCACGGAAGATGCGAGAGAGGGTAAATGACATCAAGTAACTCAAGAAGGAAGCCTATGAAGTTACAAGACACAAGGAGGTGATTCGGGAGTCAAACGAAGAAGTACGAGATGAAACAGCAGCTCCCAGCGCCGCTGGCAACCATGCCAGCGCCGCTCCCAGTCAACCAGCACCGCTGGCCCCGCCAGCGCCGCTGGCAAGCCCAGCCAGCGCCGCTGGGCGGCCCAGATCAGAAACCGACTTTCACATATTTAAGTCGAACTAACCCTCAAAACCCTAGGAGAGAGCCGATTCAGCCCTAGCCGCCCACTATCAACCCTAGTTCGTAGTTGCAGATTCCCAGAAGGTTTTGGAGCTTCTAACGCCTTCCGATCTTCATCCGCGGTCTAGATTTACTTTTCTATTTTACTTTCTTTTGGTAAACAATGTCTTTCATCTTTTCAGACTTTGTTATTCCTTTAATAATGTCCGACTAGTAGGCTGAATACTTGTTTGGATCAATGTGATGTGACAAGCCAAATTTCAGGTTGATTAATTTACTATTATGTGTACTACTTAAATTTGTGTAGATCAAGCAATATGAACAAACATTTTATGGCATAATAAACTGAACAAATATTTTTGGATAAATCATGGACAATTATTGCCAATGACTCAAATAGTTATTTGAGAGTTGTTTGAAAATACTTTTTCATACTTAAACTATCAGTAACCGTATTTATGAATAGTATCGTATTCGTGAATAGTAATCGTATCTAGAAATCGTATTCATGAATAGTGATCGTGAATAGTGACCATGAATAGTGAACGTGAATAGTACCGTGAATAGTGACTGTGAATAGTAACGGTAAATAGTAAAGGTAAAAAGTAAATTCTAAATAGTAAAGGTAAAAGTAAATTGTAAATAGTAAGGAAAAAGGTAAATTGTAAAAAGGTAATGGTAAAAAGTAAAACAGCGGGACCCACACGGACCCACGTCAAATAATTCAGATTAACTTTTTCGAAAATTTCAAAAGTGAATAGTATAAGTAAACATCGCTTTCATACTTTATTCTTATAATATAAACGTCCAAAACCGCTCACAGGGGTTAGTTGAGTAAAAATTATTAAAATGAAAGTTGTAGATCTTAATTTTCTGATCTTATAGAAACTTGAATTTTCTCAATAGGAGCCCGTATGCATAATTTAGGATTAAAACAATGTATAAATATATACTACTAGTATAAAAGAAATCTATCATTAGAAACGTCCAAGAAGTAGTGGGAAACACACTTTTATCTACTTTATAATTTAAAATTTATAAATTATGAATCACGGGTTTAGTTTAAATGTATGGACAAAAAGAACACTATATATATACATACCCCTTATTCATGATTAACTCTATAATATAATAATAATAAAATCTAATTAGGTGACTACCTTTGTTGAATTATTTCGTTGAACGACATTCTTGAATATTTTCTTAATAGGCGGGTTATGATATGATTAAAATATTCAAAATAAACGAATTCGTTTCCTATAAATAGCCACCTTCGTTTAACCATAAAACTCACACCATCATATATTCACTTCTAAATTTCTCTCTTATAATCACACAAGACTAAGTGATCTTTCTTCTACAACACTAAGGTGAGTCTCCATATTCCCCTTTTCAATTATTTATACATTTATTTGGGGACTGAGATACATGCATAAAAACTACTTGTTATACTTATATGTATATCATTATATACTTAAATATGTACATTTACAAAATTATATATTATATTATATATTTTGTAACTCCGCTTTATCTATTTTACCTTCGGGGTAAAATACAAACTCTTTACTGTTATGATGAACACAAGTACTTCAGATTTGTATATATGGTTGATTCTAAGTTGCTCTGTTCACCCAAAGTCCTCACCATCATGAACGATTAATTATGGCAACATAAACGTGGGTATATTGAATAGTACTATTGGGGTAGGCACCCCCATCCGGGTTGGTCATACCAACTGGTTAAACGGATGCATTTATATCTGGAAAACTTAGAGTACCCTGAACAAGGTACCTACTCCGGAGGCAAATAAACACACACTTGTCTAGTTTCGGTTCATGAGCTTAGAACTTGATGTATACAGTATCTACTCTTATATTTTATTTGATCCATTGTGTGATCAAATAGTTACTTTAAATCTTGTGGTTCATACTCTATATTTTTATTAAAAATCTATGATACTTTTTGCTTTATATTGTATCATAACTACTTGACATTGCGGTAAGGCAATGGTCACACTGAACTCTGGTATTTTGTGAAACTATATTTTCTATATGAAAACTTATGGAACTCACCAACTTTATGTTGACGTATTTTAGCATGTATTCTCAGGTAACTAGACGATACTCTATACATGGGACATTTTTCCGCTGCATACAACATGATGAACCATGGACCACCCTCAGGCTTTAGGACTGACTCATCAATTTGCTAAAGTCTCAGGCTACTATTTAATATTGTTTAATATTAAATAAATGTTTTCAACAATAATATATCTTACATAAATTGTAATATAAATTTGTGAACAATGTTTTTATATAAATGTATTTTAAAACGACAACGTTTTGTGTCGTTCAGTATATCTTGTGTTGTGAATCCATGTACGTCATACCCCGTCTAGGGCGGGTGTGACATATAATGTTTACTTTATTTGTTAGAATCTGTTGGAGTGTGTTTTACTGTTTATCGTAGATCCATGTTTTACTAGTTCTTCATATTATTATCGGTTCTATATCTGCATGTATTAGGTTAATTCTGATGACCGGTCTATATATATACTTCTTATATATAACAACAGAATAATGTCCGGATTTATTGTGGAATACTTATCCGACCGTGAGGAAGAGATCACTTCCCGATCACCTCCACCTGTACCTGTATCCCCCGACTCTCCTCGACGCGTATTAGACCTGTCAATGGAGGAGACCGATCATCCTGAAGAAGAAGATGATAACGCAATTTTCCCTGTACCAAACACTACTGTCACTACCCATGCCTTTACTAGCACTATGCCTACTTTTACTTTTCCAACCCCATCAGGGGAAGGTCCTTCAAGGTCACCCTGATCTTTGTTACGAAGGTTTCGAACGCCTAGATACCCGACGTTTAACCGCCCTCAGTCACGACGTCCCCGACCTACTTATCCCGAACCACCCGCTCAGCGGCTGCAGCGATATCAATCTAAACGCTATACCAAGATTTCTGGCGGAATGGTGATTGAGGAAGGACTCCTTAACTCCGCGGTTCAGAATAGCCGACGGTCCAACCAATATTCCTGCACTAACTATGGAACCTCTACATGACACTGTCCCTACATTGGTCTTACGCATACTCCGAGCAGAAAGGTGTATTACGGAGTTGAGGGAAAGAACAAACATACTGCGGAGGAAGGTGGAAAATCAAGATAATATGATAGTCGCACTGGAAGGTGAGATGGAGGAAGCTCACTTCAGGATACATGGTCTTGAAGATACCGTGTTAGAGCTGCAGGAGAAGATAACACGATTTGAGGCCGCATTTGAGGCTATATCTAGAGCCACCACTATAACCCCATCTACTCCATCACAGTAGATATTATCTGTACATATTAGTTATTTACTATTTACGGTCAATGTACCGGGAAATGTAAATTTTGATGAAATTATGGATTTCCGAGATGTTTAAGATCTCAAAGTCTGTTATCCGATGAATTTACCATCTTTATCTTGATTTACATTTCTTTTAGTTATAACTATTGTGTTGTGGTAATGATGTGATGTGATAGTATCTCATCAATTTCTTATAATTTTTTTTAAAGATAAAAGAAGTATTAGACATGGACGCAACAGACATTGCCAGAATAGTAGCTGAAAGTATAGCAGCAGCTTTTGCTACCCAAACCGCAAACAATAATCATGCTAATAATGGTACACCAAGAGGTTGTACTTACAGAGAATTTCAACAATGTAAGCCACTTACATTCAAAGGTACTGAAGGAGCAATTGGACTCATTCGTTGGCATGAGAAGATGGAGTCAATATTTCGTGTTAGTAACTGCGCTGAAGATTGTCGAGTAAAATATGCTAGTTGCACACTACAAGATGAAGCTCTCACCTGGTGGAATGAGTACGCCCAAACAGTAGGAATTGACACAGCTTATGCACTGTCATGGGAAGAATTGAAGGAGCGTATGAAAGCTAAGTATTGCCCGAGGAGCGAAATTCAAAAATTGGAGGCAGAATTTCATAATTTGAAGACAAAGGGGTACGAAGTATCTGAGTACACCAACCGCTTTCACGAGTTGGCACTTCTTTGTCCAACAATGGTTACACCCGAGTATAAGAAGATTGAGCAGTACATCTCTGGACTTCCACCAAAGATTCAGGATTTGATAACTACTACTGAAACCACGGACATCGAGCATGCAGTTCGTTTGGCAAACAGTTTAGCCGACAAAGCAAAACTTCGTGCTAACGTAGAAGGGAAGTCCGGTGATCAGAAAGGAAAAAGGAAATGGGAAGATAACTTCGGGAAGAATCAAGGGAACCAACAGAAGAAGCCTGCTCAGACCTCAGGACCATCATCAAATAATGGTTATATAGGAACCAGGCCATATTGCAATAGGTGTACTTTACATCACACCGGTCCTTGCACAGTACAATGCAATAATTGCAAGAAAATTGGTCATCTGGCCAAGAACTGTAGAATCCCTAATCCAACTGTCAACAATGGAACAAAAATAAGATGTTATGAGTGTGGTGAAGAAGGGCATTTCAGGAATAAATGTCCAAAGCTGAGAAACAACAACAACAACAACAACAACAACAACAACAACAACAACAACAACAACAACAACAACAACAACAACAACAACAACCACAACAACAACAACAACAACAATGCTCGAGGAAGGGCATTCATGATCAATGCGGGAGAAGCCCGCCAAGACCCAAACATCGTCACGGGTATGTTTCATCTGAATAATCATTGTGTCTCTGCTTTATTTGATCCTGGTGCCGATAGAAGTTTTGTGTCAAATAAAATTATTCATCTGCTTCCAATTATACCTACCCCATTAGATGCTAAGTATTCTGTAGAATTAGCAAATGGTAAAATGATCGAAGTCGAAAGCATAATCCAAGGTTGTACCTTAGAATTAGCAAAAGAATTATTTTCTATAGATTTAATACCATTCGAAATTGGAAGCTTTGATATTATCATTGGTATGGACTGGTTGTCTAAAAACCAAGCCGAAATAGTCTGTCACGAAAAAGTTGTTCGAATTCCAATTGCAAACGGTGAGAAGTTGATTATCCAAGGCGATAAGAATGGAGTACGATGTAACATTATATCTTGCATGAAGACTCAGAAGTATCTCAGAAAGGGATACCATGCGATCCTAGCCCACGTATCGGAGAAAAAGCCTCAAGAGAAGCAGCTTGAAGACATACCCATTGTACGTGATTTTCCAGAAGTCTTTCCTGAAGACTTGCCTGGACTCCCACCGATCCGAGAAGTAGAATTCAAAATAGACTTAGTGCCTGGTGCTCAACCAGTGGCACGAGCACCATATCGATTAGCTCCTTCTGAAATG
This sequence comes from Erigeron breviscapus, assembly GCA_034093135.1. Classification (NCBI taxonomy): domain Eukaryota; kingdom Viridiplantae; phylum Streptophyta; class Magnoliopsida; order Asterales; family Asteraceae; genus Erigeron; species Erigeron breviscapus. The sequence continues at coordinate 36,596,328 of CM067168.1, forward strand.
AAAGAACTTGCAAGTCAATTGCAAGAACTTTTGGAGAAATGATTCATTCGACCAAGTTCCTCACCTTGGGGAGCTCCAGTCTTATTCGTCAAGAAGAAAGACGGATCTTTTCGCATGTGTATAGATATAGAGAGTTGAATAAGTTGACGATTAAGAACCGGTACCCACTGCCTAGGATTGATGACCTGTTTGATCAGTTACAAGGGTCGAGTTACTACTCAAAAATCGATCTTAGATCCGGTTACCATCAACTTAGAGTTGTAGAAGAAGACATTCCCAAGACGGCATTTAGAACCCGCTATGGCCATTACGAGTTTCAAGTGATGCCATTTGGTTTGACGAATGCACCCGCAGTTTTCATGGACCTCATGAACCGTGTGTGCAAACCATATTTGGATAAGTTTGTGATTGTGTTCATAGACGATATCCTGATTTATTCTCAAACCAAGGAAGAACACGAGATACATCTGAAGACTATACTGGAACTACTCAGGAAGAAAGAATTGTACGCAAAATTTTCAAAATGCGAATTCTGGATTCGTACAGTACAATTCTTAGGCCATGTCATTGATAGTCAAGGAATCCATGTAGATCCTACTAAGATCGTGGCTATCAAGAACTGGGAAGCACCGAAAACACCAACAGAAATACGACAATTTTTAGGTCTTGCTGGCTATTATAGAAGATTCATCGAGAATTTTTCTAAGATAGCTCAACCTTTAACGTCGTTGACTCAAAAAGACAAGAAGTTTGCCTGGGAAGATAAACAAGAAAAAGCATTTCAACTGCTGAAGGAGAAGCTCTGTAGTGCTCCGATTTTGTCACTACCCGAAGGAACGGATAATTTTGTGGTATATTGCGACGCATCTCATCAAGGATTGGGATGTGTGCTGATGCAGAAAAGATAAGGTGATAGCCTATGCCTCTCGACAACTTAAAGTGCACGAGAAGAACTACACGACTCATGATCTTGAACTAGGAGCTGTAATATTCGCTCTAAAGATTTGGAGACACTATTTATATGGTACAAAGTGTACTATATTCACCGACCATAAGAGTCTCCAACATATCTTCGATCAGAAAGATTTGAACATGAGGCAACGTAGATGGGTGGAATTGCTCAGTGATTACGATTGTGAAATTCGTTATCATCCGGGCAAAGCAAACATTGTAGCAGATGCTTTGAGTCGTAAAGAAAGGGTAAAGCCACTTCGAGTACGAGCTTTAAGTATGATCATTCATACTCATCTTACTTCCCAAATTCGTGAAGCTCAACTTGAAGCATTAAAGAAAGACAATCTCAAAGAAGAAGCTTTGAGGGGGATGGAAGAACAATTTGAAGTTAGACCCGATGGAACCCGGTATTTTTCTAACCGGATTTGGCTACCAAGCTATGGAGATTTAAGAAACTTGGTGATGGACGAATCACACAAGTCAAGATATTCGATACATCCTGGATCTGATAAGATGTATCATGGACTTAAAGAATTATACTGGTGGCCTAAAATGAAAGCTGACATAGCCACCTATGTTAGCAAATGTTTAACATGCTCAAAGGTGAAAGCGGAGCATCAAAATGCCATCTGGATTGCTACAACAACCAGAGATTCCCCAGTGGAAAGTGGGAATGTATAGCCATGGACTTTATCACAAAGTTACCGAAGACTGCTAATGGTTGTGATACGATATGGGTAATTGTAGACCGACTCACTAAGTCTGCACATTTCTTGCCCATTAAAGAGACTGATAAAACGAGCAAGCTGGCTAGATTGTACATAAAGGAAGTAGTATCACGACATGGAATACCTATTTCGATTATTTCTGATAGGGATAGTCATTTTACTTCCAGATTTTGGCAGACACTACAGAGAGCCCTAGGTACACGGTTAGATATGAGCACTGCATATCACCCGCAGACCGATGGTCAAAGTGAAAGGACCATTCAAACGCTTGAAGACATGTTGCGCGCTTGCATAATTGATTTTGGGAATGGTTGGGAAAAACACTTGCCTTTGTGTGAGTTCTCATACAATAACAGTTATCACACTAGCATCAAAGCTGCACCGTTTGAGGCCCTGTATGGGAGAAAGTGTCGTTCACCCATCTGTTGGGTTGAATTAGGTGACAAAATTCCAGTAAAGAAAAACAGTCCAATTACAGGTCCCGAGCTCATTCATGAGACTACTGAGAAGATCATACAGATACAAAACCGATTAAAGGCAGCACGAGATCGTCAAAAGAACTATGCTGATGTAGAAGAAAGCCTTTGGAATTTCAAGTAGGAGACAAGGTTATGCTGAAAGTATCTCCTTGGAAAGGAGCCATCCGTTTGGAAAACGAGGTAAGCTAAACCCGAGGTATATTGGACCTTTCGAAATACTAGAAAGAATTGGTCCGGTAGCTTATAGACTTAGACTACCACAAGAACTTAGCCGTATACACGATGTGTTTCACGTCTCAAACTTGAAGAAGTGTTTATCTGACGAAACACTAATTATTCCACTGGAAGAACTTCGAATGGATGACAAGCTGCACTTTGTTGAAGAACCAGTAGAGATCATGGATAGGGATGCCAAGCAGTTGAAACAGAGTCGAATTCCTATTGTCAAAGTCCGATGGAATTCAAAGCGAGGTCCTGAGTTTACATGGGAACGTGAGGATCAAATGAAACAAAAGTATCCTCACTTGTTCGAAAAAGCCCTACATTCCGACCACACGCTAAATTTCGGGACGAAATTTAAATAACTGGGGGAGAATGTGACAACCGCCAAAATTCAGGTTGATTAATTTACTATTATGTGTACTACTTAAATTTGTGTAGATCAAGCAATATGAACAAACATTTTATGGCATAATAAACTGAACAAATATTTTTGGATAAATCATGGACAATTATTGCCAATGACTCAAATAGTTGTAACACCCCGCTAAAGCGGAATATACGGGATGCACAGACAAGCACAAAAGCACATAGTACAAGTTCCAACACAGCCAATAACATTAAAGAAAAGAAGTATAAAAGTTATTACAGCATTTGGGATATACCCCGAATAGTCAATAATTCAAAAGACAGAACATTTGTCTTAAAGTACAGGAGTCTGAACTGAATAAGCAAAGGGAGATCTTCACAGCTTCCAGTCTTGAACGTACGAACAATCGCCAAAAGAGATGAGCTTTAAAGAGGAAGACTCCTATGCTAAGAGATCTACTATCCTAGCCTGAAAAGC
>CM067168.1:36610362-36628327 GCA_034093135.1 Erigeron breviscapus
AACCACCGTAAGTTACGGCAGTGAGCACCGTAGCTTACGGTGTCCCCCATTTGTCATTTTTCAGTTTCACTTCCTAGCTTCCTTTCTAGTTCTCTTGGGTCGTTTTGAGATTTCTTGTGAACCTTTCCTCGACCTTGCTAGTGTTGTATCCAGGTCTCAGTGGTCGTTCAAGGTCGAGGGTCTAATCTTAAGGTTAAAATGTAAGTATGAGGAAGTGTGATGAAGTATATTGATATGTATGTATGTATGTATAATGATAGGTCGTGATCGTGTGACGCTCATCAAACACATATAACTTGATTATAGCTCGACATTCAAGGCCAAGGTGAGTTTCGTACTTCCCTACTCAATTGAGATTCGGGCTGAAAAGTGTACATACTTGTTTGATTGTTGACTAATTGATTGATTGATTGTTCGATTGACGTATAGACTTATTGCTCGATTGATTATGTTAGGACCAGTTCACCTGGTAAACTGGCCAGTCTCCAGTTGCATCTGGAGACCCAGTGAACTGGAGACCTAGATGATTTGTCAAGAAATATATTGAAGTCCAGTTGCACCGTACAGTCAACGCAACTGAAGACTTCCTCCAGTTGAGAACTGACCAAGTTGAAGAATCATTCCAGTTGAAGTCGAAGACAACAAATGGAAGATAGAGAATGGCAATGGCAGCGAAGCCCAGTTGACATTCTAAGTCAGTTACAAACTGGAGACCATCAGTGGAAAGCCCTTACAAAGCTTTACACTGATTACGAGGAATTGACTTGTATGCTTTATGTACCTTTACCCGAATAATAAGCCTTATCTTATTATTTAAGTAATAAAAGGTACATAAAGGTGGTTGTGTAAAGTTGCATTATCATGCGACTTTACACTGCTTTTTAAGGAAATAAATGCTATTCCTTAAATGCTCTCAACCACATTTGTACGGCTAAAGTTAACATCCCAATGTTAACTTTGCCTATAAATACAAGTCATTGCACAACAAGAATAACAAGTGAAAAACATACAACACTTCACACTTTGCAAACCAGAAATATTCTTGGTGAACTTGTGCAATATTCTGTCAATCGCTAAAAGGAACATTTCACAACTTTAAGTGTTTCGATTGTCTTGAGAAATTCCGAGTGTAGATCAATTGTATTCATAGGTTGTTAGGATATTTACATTCTTGTATTATCTTGGTTCCGCATCAACCTTGTAATTTATTTAACATCAATAAATAAATTACACATTGAAAATTACATATTGTCTCATCAAGTTATCTTACAAGTATTTTGTATTATTGCATTGTTCTTTACTTATTGTCATTTATATAAGTAATCTATCTAGAACTTGGTATATACACACTGCAACTGGTCGTCTCCAGTTCAGTGCATATATTGCAAAGTAACTCCACCATCGACATTGAGGTGTCTTCAGTAGTGCCATCTATCAAGTTGGGACTTACAAGTGGTATCAGAGCAGAAGGCTAATAAACTTGCCTAGATCTGCTAAGATGAACACTACTGAAGGTGGAGATGGTTCTGGTCAAGGTGAAATCCCTTTGAACATTAATGCCCAACCTTTTCAAAATGTTAATACTAACCCTCCTCCTCCTTCTACCCCAAACCACGTCCATGTACATTACTCTAACACTCCGGTTCCCAAATTCGATGGAAACAGTGAAACTTTTGGTACTTGGAAGGCTAGAATGCTTTTGCATTTTGGTGGTATTGAGAGGTATATGTTGAAAATCCTTAAGGATAGACCATATATACCCATGTCTCTTGGGGTAAGTCCTCTTCTAGATCCAACTGGAAGAAGAGGTTCAAGAGAAAAGCCTAAAGACCATTGGTCTGATGAGGATCGTAGACTTGTTGATCTGGACACCAGACTCAAGAACATGATCCTTGGGGCTGTTCCTTAAGAACTAATTCCAACACTTGTACTGTTCCCCAGTGCAAAATCTATGTGGGACGAATTAGTTATTCAGTTTGAAGGAGGTGATGACACTATTGTCACTAGAAAAGTTGCCTTGAACAAGAAGTATGAATCCTTCTTTGCCTTGCCCAATGAAAGTCTAACTGGTACATACACCAGATTTTCTAGCCTCATTAATCAGTTGAGAGGCTTGGGTGTAGAGAAGGATAAGGATATTCTTCTTGAGAAGTTTTGTGATATTCTTCCTTCCAAATGGGAAAACATGGTTTTTGTCTTGAGACAAGGTAAAACCTTGCACACCCATACTCTTGTATCGCTCTATGGAGCCTTCAGATTCACTGAAGATAATAATGCTGCAAGACTGGTGGCTGAGCAAGATGCCATGAACCATGCCCGGAGTTCCAAGGTTGCTAGTGTACCTGAGCGACCTTGTGCTGCTTTAATGTCTGCAGAGAGTGTCCAGGCACACTCAATGAAGGAGATGTTAAACAGTTTTCTTGAACTCTGGCCTGACCACTGAAAACAGTGATGGTTGTAATGAAACTGACGATGATGATCTGGTCGCATGATTGCTAAAACCTTTAACAGGTTTAAGCATAAATCTAAAAGATTTAATGGCCCCAACAATGCTTCCAGCTCCAGCTCTCTGGATAAGACCAATCTTACATGCTATAAGTGTGGCAAGAAAGGTCATTTTATGAAGGAATGCAGATCTAGTCAGTTGAACAACCAAACTGGCCCCCTGTCCCTAATTTCAATCGGCCTGATGATAGCTACAAAGCTAAGTACAAGAAGCTTAAGGCCCAGATTGCCCTCCTGTCCATGGAAAAGGAAAAGGATCAGTGCTTAATGGCAAAAACTGAGGGAAAATGGGAGTACTCTGATGACTCATCAGTTGATGAAGAAGAGGAAAGGGACATGTGTTTCATGGCCTTGGAAGATCAACAGCAGCATGTGGCAAAAGAAGATGTCATCACTGGAAAATGGGTGGACATCATCTTGAAAAAGGTATGTGATTATGATCACCAGATTGACCCTGAACTAAAACTGGACCTGGCTGAATCATTAAGTGGTGATTTAGCTTTCGTGGAAACTGTAAGAGCTGATAGTGAAAGATATCTTGACACTATCTTAATTGAACTGAACATTGTTAAACCACAACTGAATGATTTACAAAGTGTCCAGTTGGCTCTCAAGGAGTCAGTTTTAAAAATTGAGGCTTTAGAACTTGATAATCAAAAACTGTTTTCTGATCTTGAAAAGAACAAAAGATTATCAAGTCATGGGTAAAAGCATCTGGTAAAAACTATGATGCATTTTCAAGAACTATCGATGCCCAGAAGAATGCATGGAAATCTGGAGATCTGGAGATGGCAGCTCTCATACCAGATCTTCATGCATTGCCTCCAGCTCTCAAGGTGGAAACACCTTATGATCAACCTGAAGCTGTTGAAACTGAAACCATTGAGACCACCCCCATTGAGGTTAAAACTGGAGCCAAACAGGCTAAAGCTCCAGTCAAAAAGGCCACTGGTAATAAGCCTTTACCTCAAAAGTCTAAGGTGCCCAAGACCCGACAGACTAAAACTCCAGTTGAACCTAGGTCCAAGGTTCAACTGCCTGATCAAAATAATATTTTGGTTAATCTGGAAAGTCAACTCCAACTTTTGTCTCGACAGGTTCAGAGTTGTACTGCCCGGATTAACAATCTGGAAGGAGGTTTATCACCTCCAGTTTTCAAACAAAATATTAAACCACTCCCTTCAAAATCAAAACAAAAGTTTGTTCCATCTGGAACAAAATCTGGTAAAAATAAGGGAGTAAGTATCTAGTACCAATCGTTTTTACTCCTGCACCTGCAGCTGGTGAAAATGCTCCAGATGCAGCCTCCAGTTCAACACCTCAACAATCTACTGTGACTTCTGTAGAGAAGTCCAGTGAACCCATCAAGAAAAGATGGGTTCACAAAAATAATTAATGATTTTGTGGGTGTGCAGGGCGATCGAAAGAAGAATATCTGGTATCTGGACAGCGCTGCTGGCCGGACTATGACCGGATGTAAGCCCCTACTGGAAGAGTTCACTGTCCGAGATGGACCGACAGTGACGTTTGGTAACGATCAATCTGGAAAGACTGAAGGATATGGTGTGCTCAATAATGGACAAGTCGAATTCAAAAGAGTTGCATTTGTGAATGGTTTGAAATATAACCTGATCAGTGTAAGCCAACTTTGTGATGATGGCTTCAGAGTTTTGTTCGATATTGCACAAGGCACCATATTTAACAAGGATTGGAAAGTGGTGATGGTTGCACCAAGAAAAGGTAATGTGTACATCATGGATATGGAACCAGCTCCAAAAGAGCAATGTTTCTATACCAAGGCTGATGAGGACACCAACTGGCTATGGCATAAAAGATTATCCCATCTTAACTTCAAAAATATTAACAAGTTGTCTCGCAAGCAACTGGTTGATGGGATACCTCAGATTTCTTTCAATAAAGAAAAGCCATGTCCAGGGTGTGAGATGGGCAAGTAGAAAAGAGCCAATTTCAAAACTAGGCAAAATTTTAGCATCATTAAACCTCTTCACATGCTACATATGGATCTCTTTGGTCCAGTGAATGTTCAAACTAGAGCTGGAAAGAAGTACACTCTAGTTGTGGTTGATGAATTCACCAGATACTGTTGGGTGGTATTCATCAGATCCAAAAGTGATGCACCTGCTGAAATCATCTCTCTTATCAAAAGAATTAAGCTCAAGTATACTCGAAAAGTTTATCAGTTGCGAAGTGATAATGGTACTGAATTCCAAAATAAGGTACTTGAAACATTTTGCAATGACACTGGCATCTCTCAAAACTTCTCATTAGTTCACTCTCCAGAGCAGAATGGAGTTGTTGAAAGAAAGAATCGCACACTGATAGAAGCAGCCAGAAGTATGCTATCTGAATCTGGTCTTCCCACCAGTTTTTGGGCTGAGTTGCAACTGCTTGTCACACCCAAAACCGGTCAGTCTACATCAAGAGACATAAGAAGACTGCCTATGAAGTACTCAGGAATCGTAAACCAAATATTGGATACTTTCATGTATTTGGTTGTCCAGTTTATATATTAAACGATTCCAGTCAGCTTGGAAAGTTTGATGCAAAAGCTGATGAAGGGGTATTTTTAGGTTATTCAGATATTCGAAAGGCCTTTAGAGTTTATAATTATAGACTCCAAAAGGTTCATGAGACAATTCATGTCACATTCGATGAATCAACTGAAGCAATCAACAAGAGACCAAGCCTTGATATTACTCCAGTCATTCTAATCAATTTTGGTGAAACTGACCAAGTTCATCCGTCAGTTGTTTCACCAAAAGATGTTTCCAGTTACAACAAATTGGAACCAGTTAAGAAGAAGAACACCACCAGTGACACATCATTCTATCCCTCCATCAATTTCAACTTACCACAAGAATTGGTGATTGGATCTGATGTACGTGCCACTCCAATATCAGCACCAGTTCAAACTCCTACTTCTCCAGTTCTTCAAGAAATGCCTTCTAATGAGGAATTTCATGATGCCAATCGAGACCTCATTGACTCTGATGAGGATGTAGAAGTAGTTTGGACTAATCCTTGTCCAGATGCTATTGCAACTGAAGAAGATCGCTAGGTGACTTGCACTGATATTGTAGTTCACCAGCCTAGTCAATACACTAGATGGACTCGAGCACATCCAATTGAACAGATTGTGGGAGATCCAACTAGTGGGGTTCAGACTAGAAGAGCCACCAGTGAGCAATGCTTAAACGTCACCTTCTTATCCTTAATTGAACCAAAGAAGATTGACGAGGCTATGGCAGACCCAAGCTGGGTGGAAGCTATGCAAGAAGAGCTCCTCCAGTTTGAAAGGAACAATGTTTGGGAGCTTGTTCCTTGTCCACCATGGTTAAAGAAAGAACCCATTGGTACCAGATGGGTCTACCGAAACAAAATGGATGAAGATGGCCATGTTGTAAGAAACAAGGCCAGACTAGTTGCCCAGGGTTATTGTCAAGCAGAGGGTGTTGACTTTGATGAAACTTTTGCTCCAGTTGCAAGACTTGAAGCCATAAGAATATTTCTGGCTTATGCAGCCCATCTGCAGTTCAAGGTCTTCCAGATGGATGTCAAAAGTGCGTTCCTTAATGGAACATTGGAAGAAGAAGTTTATGTTAAGCAGACTTCAGGTTTCATCGATGAGAAGCATCCTCATTGGGTTTATAGACTGAACAAAGCTTTGTATGGTCTAAGACAAGCCCCAAGAGCCTGGTATGATACTCTAACTTAAACATCTTCTTAAAAATGGCTTTCAAAGAGGTGCAATAGATAATACCTTGTTTATCTTGAAAGAAAGAGGTAATATCTTATTGGTACAAATTTATGTTGATGACATTATTTTTGGTTCAACTGATGATGCAATGTGTAAAAAGTTTTCTAAAATCATGTCATCTGAGTATGAGATGAGTTTAATGGGTGAATTAACATTTTTCTTAGGTCTTCAGATTAAGCAAACTAAAAATGGAATTTTCATAAACCAAGGAAAATATGTCAGAGAATTTGTTAAGAAAATACAAATATGATTCAATCCCATCGAAAAACACACCTATTGCAGCACCATTGAATTTGGACTCTAACCCAACTGGCAAACCAGTTAACATAAGTGACTATAGAGGTATGGTTGGTTCACTGATGTACTTAACTGCCAGTCGACCAGATATAATGTTTGCAACATGTTTATGTGCCAGGTTTCAGGCTAACCCTAAAGAATCACATTTGCACGCTGTAAAGCGTATCTTTAGATACCTGAAAGGGTGTCCTAATCTTGGTCTTTGGTACCCCAAAGGCTCAGGATTAGATCTAATGGGTTATTCAGATTCTGATCATGCAGGTTGTAAGATAGATAGAAAATCAACAACTGGTGGTTGTCATTTCCTTGGAGGAAAACTGGTGAGTTGGACCAGCAAGAAGCAGACTTCAGTCTCTATGTCCACTGCTGAGGCAGAGTACATTTTGCGGCCAGTTGCTGTGCCCAGATTCTCTGGATCAAGAACCAGTTACTAGATTATGGTCAAAAGTATACAAGGACCCCAATCTTTTGTGACAACACCAGTGCAATTGCTATATCTCACAACCCAGTGATGCACTCCAAGACAAAGCATATTGACATCAGGTATCATTTCATTCGTGATCATGTTATGAAAGGAGACATTGAAATTCATTTCATCCCCACTGACAAACAGTTAGCTGATGTTTTTACAAAACCTCTCGATGAGAAAACCTTTAAACATCTCATCAGCGAACTGGGAATGTTAAATCCTTAAAACTGGAGCTTTCTTTGTTATTGAACGCGTCAGTGACACTGATGAAGTTCTCCAGTTGAGGAGGTCCAGATAATCTTTGCTCGCCAGGCTATCGAACGCCTTTGTGATACTATCTTGGCACTAATTGATTACTGGATCATCATTTTAGGGGAAAGACTCAAAATAATTTTCTGACTAAAATTTATTTTTGTTTGAAAATGCAACTAGAGAACTCTTCAGTTGGAAACTGGCACTGGACTGATCCTCCAGTGACCAGGTTCAGACTTGTCTTGTTTTTATAACGTTAGAAATACTTGGTCAATATTTGTGACACGTGATGATACTCGAGTGTTTTAAACCACTTGGTATTGTGATCTGACGTGTTTCAAGCCATTTTAGTACTTGAAAACTGTTTGTATTGGGAAAACAAAAAGTGAGTGGGCGCGTGGGTAAGATAAGCCGTCGTAGCATTTAATGCTGACATGGTAGCATTTAATGTTGACATGGAAAATTATGATTTTATTTCAAAATTCAAATTTACTTTGTGAAAATATCTACAAAAAGGATTTTGGTTATTAAAATATAATTTTGGTGTTTCATTGGGATCTTGAATCCCTTTATAAATACCCTTATTTACTCCGAACTCATTTACTTCTTTCTCTTACATTCCTTCATTTACTTCCCAATCATCAAAATTGCTTCATTTTCTCTCTGCTTCACAAATCAAGAACCCTAAATCCCAAATTTCAATTTCAATTTCCTATGGCTCCTAGATCATCTCGTTCAAGAGATGTAAATCTCTTGACTGTTCCATATGCTCCTTCACCAGATGTCAAACCGGCATCTGGTGCTCCTAGTAATGCTTCAGTCATCAAACTAAATCCTAATAATCCGATGGCTAGCTTACGAGGATCTCAAGGGTCCGATACCCTTATTGGTAGAATCCAAAAATTTTTGAAGGATTCTCCAATAGGACCCTCATTCTCTCTAAACCCACGCAAGTTGTTTCACAACTACTTGTGTGAGTTTTGGTACACTGCCGTCTTTCTTCCGATTGTTCCTCCATCAGTTTCACATTAAAGGATGGAACAATCCAGTGTACCTTGACCGCTGATGTATTGAGGGATGCCTTACGCCTCAATTACTGGAGAGAGGGTGAATCTCCAGTCGTCTTACCCCCAAATATAAATTTTCGTCAAGTACTTCTTGAAATGGGACACAAGGAGTGCTTGGACAATGGGGTGTTGAAAACGAAGGGTGCGATGACCATGAAGGGTCTTACACCTTCATGGAGGTATTTTTTCATCCACCTGGTGGAGAGTATGGGTGGGAGTTCTGGTGGACTTGACCAGATTAACTCCTCACAAGCAGAAATGGCTTACTGCTTGTGGAACGGATTGAGAGTGGACTTTGCAGATATCTTGTATAGAAGCCTGGTCCAAAAGCTGAAGGGTACCAGGGGTGTATGTATCCCCTTTTCAAGGTTCCTCTCTCTCTGTTTTAAGCATATTCTGGGCAGAGAAGCTTATAATAGTACAGATTCACCGTACACTGCTCCAGATATGCTAAGGAATTTAGACTCTCTAGTATCTGAAGCTGGAGAGGTCGAAATTCCAGAACGAATGCAACTGGCATTCGCTTCAACTGATGCACTTATTGAAGGTGAGTCAGAAAGGCAACTGGGCGGGCCTCAAAATAATGAGGGACCCTCCAGTTCGTCTAATGTTGTGGTTGAGGATAGAGCAACCATAACTGAAGCAACCCAATTACATCTATCCCTGGTGAAGATACTTCGGTATCTGATCCACCAACAGATGCACCCATCCAGGAAACTGGGGAAGGTCATCTGGAGATTGACCAGGAAACTGGTCAGCCCTCAGTTACATTCATGGATCTGGACATGAATGTTAATGACAAGGAAATCCTTATAGAATCTTCGGATTCTGAAGGTACTAAAACAGACTTGGAGATTCTTGATGCTTCTGTACAAGCTCAAGACCCTTCATCTCCAGTCTCCCTTCCAGACGCATCAATTTCACTTTCACCTCCCAAGAAAATGTGCCTACTGATATATCTTTCCCAACATATACCGCTCCTTCACCAACTGGGCAATTCTCATTTGCTCGAGAAATGCCACCCACCGACGCCGTTGTTCACACCTGAGCATTCTCATCATGAACAACACTTTGATTTTCCAGTCCTTTCTTCATCCACCACTCCTATTATATCTTCAACTGATGGTTTGACAACTGGGGAGACTTCCTTAAGTTTGCCTCCTCCAGTTGCTCCAGTAGTAACTGCTGCTGGTCCAGTGACACCTTTTCCTTCGTCACTGGACAGTCAAGTTGTCTCACTTCAAGCCGATCTCCAAAACCTTCTAACCAGGGTGGAGGATATTCAGAAGACACTTGACAAAAACACCAAGTCATTCTCCAGATACCACAAGGATCACCTGACAAACATCAAAGTGGTTGATCTGGGGATAAACAAGTTTTCATCTAATGAAGACTTGGTGTTTAAAAAGCTAAATGAGTTGGTCACTGGCTGCAACAATCTGGCTGGTACTTTAAAGGAAGCCTTTGACCTAACTCACTCCAAGGTTACAACTCAATCTCCAACTTGCTGGGAAACACTGTTAGAACTTCAGAAGTTGATTTGAAAGAGATTGAAAGGCAGGTTAAGGAATTGATTGAAAAACTTGGCCTAGATATAACTGGACTTGGAGAGCAGTTGATGACTTCGGTTGGTCAAAAGATAGAGGATACGCTGGGTGCTAGAGAACAGCATTTGATTGAAAGGGTGATGTCTGAGATCACCAAGCTGGCCACTCCTCAGGTTGATATGGCCCCACTCACCAGTGAGATCAACCAGTTGAGAGGCAACATTGACAATTTGAACACCCAGGTATCTCTACATGCTGAATCTTTGGAGAAACTGACCACTGAAGTAGAGAATCTGAAGGGGAAAGATGATGAAGTAAAGGAAAAGGTTGTCTCTGGTTTGGATGAAGACTCCAAGATCCTTAATGAATTAAAAACTGGTCAAGAACAAGTTGTTGCAAATGTTTTGACCCAGTCAAAGGAGACCAACCATTTATGGAGGTCCTTTAGGATGATGTGTGGGATCTTTAAGGAGTGTAAGGACATGCAGTCATGGCAGCCTCTTGACCAGTTGCCATCTCACCCCTCTGAATGGGAAGGAATTAGGGCAGGTCTAGATGCTGCCAAGGGGAAAGAAGTGCAGTCCTTACACCAGTTGCACCTGGAAGGACTCCATCTGGAAGAGAATTGATTGTGGCTACCAGTACTGAAGCTGGTGAGCAAAGAGTTGGTGGATCTGGTGATGATGGTGATAGGGGAATGTTGTTTTGGATAAAGGCAAAGGTTTAGCTGGTGATGCATCTGCCAGCCGGCCACTGATGTAATGCTTGAAACTGGTAATGCTGATGTACTTCCTCCAGTTTCAGATAGTGATAGCAGAAGACTGGCCAGACTTGGAAATGATATCAAAGAAAGAAAGAAGATGAAACAAAGAAACCAAGCTGAAGCCAGGGCACATCTTGCACAAATCAAGTTACTTGATATGAGTGATGCCAATCTTTTGGGTATCACTAAGGAGGAGTATGTCAGGATCAAGAATGATCCCAGGATAGTTGACCAGTTGAAAGAAATGTTGGATGTAGAACTGGACAGACACTATCCTGAGGATGAAGCTGAATTCGATGCCAGAAGCTTGAACATTTCAGTGGAGAAGTCCAAGGAGAATAGAGCCAGTGGGATTCTTAAACGAATTACAAATGTTAAGAAGGTTGTGAAGAAGGTTTTGAATCCACCAAGAAGGATTCCACAACCAAGAAGACCACTGTCAAGAGATGCTGACCTTAGCACATTTGTTGAACCAACTGGCGAGGTATCAAATGAAGACATCAAGTCCGTTGTACTGGCTGCTGGTGCTGGGAGTATAAAAATAACAAATGAATCTGAAGCAAGAAGCTATTACTCCCAGATCATGTCAACCAGAAGACATAGTGGTACTATCAATGGTGTCAATGTAACAATCAAGCCAGGCACCAAAGTTTTTCATGTTGAAGTTAGTTATACTAGTGGGCCACTGGTTAGAACTGACGAATCCTGGTGCAATGCAATATGGGTTCAGCGAATGGGTGGAAATGGTGAATGTGTTGGATGCGAAGGCACAAAAGAATAGGTTTGAGAAAGCATGGGTGAACTTCCTAAGGGGCAAGATTCAGCACAAAGAAAATCTGGAGCAAAAGCTGAATATTGACCCTGAAGACTCACAACCTATCTCTTCAGTTGCCAAGAGAAGAAGAACTGGCGAAGGGCCATCTCATTAAGTTCTTTTCAGTTATCTACTTGTATTTTGTTTTACATTCTGTAACTTGTATAAATTTTATTCCTTGTATAAATGAAGTTACCAGTTTGTAACCACAAGGTAGATAATAGATTAAAATCTAACAAACCTAAAAGAAAAAACCTAAGGCATTTATTGATCTATAAAAATGCCTTGGAAAACTTAGATAGATTTAAATCGAACAAGTCTCTATAGTTCACACTTGTATAGATACAAGAACTAGAAAAGACTTAGACTATATTTCTAGACAAATAGGGGGAATTTGTTAGGACCAGTTCACCTGGTAAACTGGCCAGTCTCCAGTTGCATCTGGAGACCCAGTGAAACTGGCCAGTGAACTGGAGACCTAGATGATTTGTCGAGAAATATATTGAAGTCCAGTTGCACCGTACAGTCAACGCAACTGAAGACTTCCTCCAGTTGAGAACTGACCAAGTTGAAGAATCATTCCAGTTGAAGTCGAAGACAACAAATGGAAGATAGAGAATGGCAATGGCAGCGAAGCCCAGTTGACATTCTAGTTAGTTACAAACTGGAGACCATCAGTGGAAAGCCCTTACAAAGCTTTACACTGATTACGAGGAATTGACTTGTATGCTTTATGTACCTTTACCCGGATAATAAGCCTTATCTTATTATTTAAGTAATAAAAGGTACATAAATGTGGTTGTGTAAAGTTGCTTTATCATGCGACTTTACACTGCTTTTTAAGGAATTAAATGCTATTCCTTAAATGCTCCCAACCACATTTGTACGGCTAAAGTTAACATCCCAATGTTAACTTTGCCTATAAATACAAGTCATTGCACAACAAGAATAACAAGTGAAAAAACATACAACACTTCACACTTTGCAAACCTGCAATATTCTTGGTTGAACTTGTGCAATATTCTCTCAATCGCTAAAAGGAACATTTCACAACTTTAAGTGTTTCGATTGTCTTGAGAAATTCCGAGTGTAGATCAATTGTATTTCATAGGTTGTTAGGATATTTACATTCTTGTATTATCTTGGTTCGCATCAACCTTGTAATTTATTTAACATCAATAAATAAATTACACATTGAAAATTACTTATTGTCTCATCAAGTTATCTTACAAGTATTTTGTATTATTGCATTGTTCTTTACTTATTGTCATTTATATAAGTAATCTATCTAGAACTTGGTATATACACACTGCAACTGGTCGTCTCCAGTTCAGTGCATATATTGCAAAGTAACTCCACCATCGACATTGAGGTGTCTTCAATAGTGCCATCTATCAAGTTGGGACTTACAGATTATGCTTGCGATTATGAATATTGGTTGTGTTAGGATAGTTGTACATACATGGAAGACGATGATGCATTCAAAGAGTTGTAGATGTGGTGGAAAGGCTGCGGGTGACCCTATATATAAGCATCTATGGTTCTTTGAATGCAGAGTCGTACGAAGTGTAAGTACATGGTGTTTCTTCGGTTGTTTGATCGTTATATGTTCGTATCAAGGTTAAATGATCAATTATCGAACAAATCTTGATTATGGGATCGTTTATCGATCCAATCAAGGATGTGTGATTGTTATGTGTTCGTATCAAGGTTGTGAGGTTCATTAAATGATCCAATCAAGGTTTCAAGGTTTGTGATCGTTTAACGATCCAAATTATGAGATCATTTAATGACCCAATCAAGGTTTCAAGGTTTGTGATCGTTTATCGATCCAATTTATGTGATCATTTAATGATCCAAATCAAGGTTTCAAGGTTTCAAGGTTATATGTTCGTTATGATCGTTATGTTCATTATTTGTTCGTTATGTTCGTTATTTGTTCGTTATGATCGTTATGTTCGTTATTTGTTCGTTATGATCGTTATGTTTCGTTATGCTCGTTGTTTATGATCGTTTGGTTATTTAACCAAGGTTACAAGTTCGATATATATAATCGTTGGTTATTAAGCCAAGGTTACAAGTTCGTTACATGATTGTTATGACCTAATAAGGTTATTTGTTCGTTATATGATCGTTATGTTCGTTATATGGTCGTTTATTGATCGAATCAAGGTAAAACGGTTGTTATCCCGACACTTGTTTCCTATTACTTGTCCCTACGAACTCACCAACTTTATGTTGACGCGTTTTAGTACACTTTTCAGGTGAACATGTGGATCAAAGATGTATCGGAAGTTTCATTGCATGCTAGGATTGGACTTGGTCCTTTTCATGGATCCGTGATTCTTTATCCCGATTAAGGGTTATGTTTATTTATGAGCCGATACTTGTATTCTTGAATGATTTGTATGGATCATTGAATCCTATTTATGCATTTAGTTTTGCTCTACATAATTTCCATGTCGTGTTGTGCTATTGGTGTAACCCTCATGATTCCGCCTTGTTGGGGTGTTACAGATTTTCTCTCTCTTCCTTTTGAATAACAGTTGTAATCAACAACTGTTTTATAAATAAAATGGTATATATATATATATAAAATTAGATGTGAGTAACGTTTAAATAAAAGGAAAAGAAATTTTATTCAAAAATACTTGAGTGTGCGCCGTATTGACAGACGTAACCTGTCAATCAGACTGTCATATTCAGACAAATGACGTGATCAAGGCAGAAATCGAGGTGACCTTTCAGTTTGAATTTATAAAACATGTGGTTCAAAATTTTGCCACGTCACCCACATAGTTACTTTGAAAACACTTAGTTTCGAAAATATCCTATGTTTTATTAAATAAGAATTTTATTGTTAAGAAAGATATTTGGAAAGACCACATGCTGGAAGATGCTCAGCATGTCTAATGTTTTGTCAGCGACTTCACAACTAACGTTGGTCGCTGACTACAGTTTTTGGCAAACTGTCAGCCATCAACAGATTTAATAAGTCTTTACCAGAGCCGTTTGCTGCTGGACTAGATGAAGACTTTTAGCTCTCCATTGCTTTTATTTTGCTTTTTCCCAAAGCAACAGGGATCAACGGATTTAAGAAGTCTTTACCATAGCCGTTTGCTATTGGACTAGATGAAGACTTTTAGCTCTCCATTGCTTTTATTTTGCTTTTTCCCAAAGCAACAGGGATAAACGGATTTAATAAGTCTTTACCAGAGCCGTTTGCTGCTGGACTAGATGAAGACTTTTAGCTCTCCATTGCTTTTATTTTGCTTTTTCCCAAAGCAACAGGGATAAACGGATTTAATAAGTCTTTACCAGAGCCGTTTGCTGCTAGACTAGATGAAGACTTTAAGCTCTTCATTGCTTTAGGTTCAGCGAGTAAGACAGACTTAAACTCGCTGAGTTGCTACATGATAAGTCATGTTGCTGATTCCCCATTTAGCATTCCTAACTTGCTGACAAGCAATTTGAATCTAGTTTCATCCAATGGTTTAGTAAAGATGTCAGCGATTTGATCATCAATTGGAATGAAATAGATTTCAATATCACCTTTCATGACATGGTCACGAATAAAGTGATATCGAATATCAATATGCTTAGTTTTTGAATGTTGAACAGGGTTGTGTGTAATAGCAATAGCATTTGTATTATCACACATGATTGGAATTTTGGTATATTCCAAATCATAATCAGCAAGCTGATGTTTCATCCAAAGAATTTGGGCACAACAGCTCGCTGCAGAGACATATTCTGCCTCAGCGGTGGAGATGGAAACTGTGTGTTGCTTTTTACTAGTCCAGCTAGTCAGCTTCCCCCCCAACAGTTGACATCCTCCACTGGTGCTTTTGCGATCAAGCATGCACCCAGCATAGTCAGAGTCAGAATAACCAACTAACTCAAAGTTGGAATCTTTGGGGTACCATAGACCCAACGTGGGTGTACCCTTAAGATATTTGAAGATGCACTTGACAGCGAGCAGATGAGATTCTCTAGGAGAAGCTTGATAGCGAGCACAGAGGCATGTTGCAAACATGATGTCTGGTCGACTCGCTGTGAGATACATCAGCGAACCAATCATGCCTCTATAGTGAGTAGGATTCACATACTTACCATCTGGGTCAGCATGGAGGTTATTAGGAGGGGACATGGGAGTTCTCTTTGGAGTTACATGGGTGAAGTCAAATTTATGCAACATATCCCGAATATATTTTTGTTGATTGATAAATATTCCAGTGGGAAGCTGCTTAATTTGTAACCCCAAAAAGAAGGTTAATTCACCCATCATACTCATTTCAAAAGTGCTAGACATAAGAGCGCTAAACTTTTGACAGAGTTTTGTCGATAAGGAACCAAAGATAATGTCATCGACATAAATCTGAACATACAGAACATCAGCTTTTTTCTTGTAGATGAAGAGAGTGCTTGTCTATGGTTCCTCTACGAAAGCCATGGTCAAGAAGGAAGGTAGACAAGTGTCATACCAAGCTCTAGGAGCTTGTTTAAGACCATATAAAGCTTTATTTAGCTTGTAAACATAGTGAGGATGCTTTGGATCCTCAAAGCCAGGAGGCTGCTTAACATAGACTTCCTCATCAAGAGCACCATTTAAGAAGGCACTCTTGACGTCCATTTGATAGACAGTGAAGCCTTTGTAGGCACCGTGAGCAAGAAAGAGACGAATAGCTTCAAGGCGAGCGACTGGAGCAAAGGTTTCATCATAATCCATGCCTTCAGCTTGAGTATAACCTTGAGCAACTAGTCTTGCCTTGTTTCGAATAACTACACCAGCTTCATCCATCTTATTCCTATAAACCCATCTAGTGCCAATGGGTTCCTTATAGGGAGGAGGAACAAGAAACCAAACGTGATTTCTTTCAAATTGTGTCAATTCTTCTTGCATGGCTTTCACCCAAGAAGGATCAGCCATGGCTTCGCCAATATTGGCAGGCACAATTTGAGATAAGAAATTGACATAGAGACAAGTATTACTTGTTGCTGAGCGAGTTTGGACACCAATGTGTGGATTACCAATCACATGGTCAAGAGGGTGATCGGCAGTCCATTTGAGTGCTGGTGTATGGATAGAAGAAGAGTGAGTGACAGCGGATAAGGTGGAGGTAGGATCATTTGGTGTAAGAGAATAAGTGGAAAGATCAATGGTTAGAGAAGGTGCAGAGTTGCTGACAGGAGGGTCACTGAGAGCAGTGGGTACCTCTTGCTGAGAATTGTCATCCTCAGCGTCTCCTGAAACAGGATTCGCTGAAGCATCATGAAAGATGTCCTCAGCAATACCGTCAGCAGCTTGAGGTTCAGCTAAAGGAGTGACATTAATGGAAGTGGCATTAACTGTCCTAAGGAGAGGCTCAATTGGATCAATAGAGTAAATGTGAGCTGCCACATACTCATCATTATTTGAGAGACTTGAAGTATCAGCGATAGGTGAGTTAGCAACATCATGATGTGTCACTGACTCTACTGAAGGATCAGCAAGATCGCTGAAGATGCCTTCAGCAGATGTCTCACTTGAGAGTCACCTAAAGCTGAACAGCTTTCATCAAAAGTAACATGAATTGATTCATCTACCTTTTGAGTGCGAGTATTGTAAACTCTGAAAGCTTTGCTTATAGAAGAATATCCCAGAAAGTAGCCATCATCAGCTTTGGGATCAAACTTTCCTAAATGATCCTTATCATTTAGGATGAAAACTGGGCAACCAAAAACATGGAAATATCCAATTTGAGGTTTCTTGCCCTTAAGAATTTCATAGGAAGTCTTGTCATGTCTCTTGACAATAAGACACCTATTCTGAGTGTGGCAAGCAGTACTAACTGCTTCAGCCCAGAATTTACTAGGAAGGGAAGACTCACTGAGCATAGTTCGAGCAGCTTCAATGAGAGTTCCGTTTCTCCTTTCAGCTACTCCATTTTGTTCAGGAGTTCTAACAGAAGAGAAGTTTTGTCTAATCCCTTGATCAGCACAAAAACTCTCAAGAGTGTGGTTTCTGAACTCAGTGCCATGATCGCTTCTGAGTTCTTTAACACGTATGCTGTTGAGGTTTTCCATC
Source organism: Erigeron breviscapus (assembly GCA_034093135.1). NCBI lineage: Eukaryota > Viridiplantae > Streptophyta > Magnoliopsida > Asterales > Asteraceae > Erigeron > Erigeron breviscapus. The sequence continues at coordinate 36,627,922 of CM067168.1, forward strand.
TTTTTAATGAAATTAATTATTTCCTCAGCAGCATCACTCTTAGAATGAAGAAATATTGTCCAAGTATATCGTGAATATTCATCCACTATGACTAAGGTGTATTTGCTACCCCTTAGACTTTGGACATTCACTGGACCAAAAAGGTCCATGTGAAGTAGATGGAAGCAACCATTGATAGAATTGGCTTGTTTAGTTTTGAAGGTGGCTCGGTGGCTTTTCCCTTTTCACAGGCACCACAGAGCCTGTCCTTCTCATAAGTGAGAGGAGGAAGGCCTCGAACAAGATTTTCTTGGCTAGAGAATTGATTGTTTTGAAGTTCACACGCAACATATGCTTGTGCCACAACCAATTGATTTGAGAGGCAGCTTTTGAAAAGAAGCAGGTCTCGCTGCAGTCTTGATAGGGA
>CM067168.1:36629327-36656022 GCA_034093135.1 Erigeron breviscapus
GACTTGTTGTATTTTACACTTTCTATTGGTTAACCATCTCGTTAATTAAAGGGACTCACATCATTTAACCTGTAAGTTATGTTAGCCGATTGGCCCGATTCCTAAGTGAATCAATGTTTATCTCGTGGTGATAAAATTATGATGTAACCTTCTCTGTTTCCCTGATCTTGTAAAAACTCAAATACGATGTTATTAGGCCTAAAGTTTAACAAATCAAATTAAAAATTCAAATGCCATGTTATAAGTTCTGCCACTTTTGTGGAACCGTAAATTTTTCTAAAAGTCACTCTATTAACAATGCATCTAGTTTTGTGTCCAGAAACTTAACACTGAGAGCAGTGTATAGTTAAAAAGCACGGGAATGGTTTATCAAGTTACGGATGACGAAAGTAGAGACCAGGCTATGTTATTGTTTAGCAAGCTATAAGTATATAAACAAATGTGTGGCAATGAATAAAGGGATTAATGATCAAACCTGTTTGACGTGAAGATTGAAATCATGTATAGGCAACATCTGAAGAGGATCAGGAGCTGGTTCCATGACTTCCATCTAATAAATCGTTCAAACGTTTTTCAACACGCTTCTTCACTGGATGCATCCTATATCTATAACAGAAAACATATATTTAAATCAAAGGTATTAACTCATGATAATACATAGATATAGATATTTACAATATATTGTAACATTCATGATTTTTACCGTTTGACTGTGCATGTAATTTGATTAACTATTTCAATAAACGGAAATTTGGACATAATTGTGTACATTTATCTGTAAATTGGGCCAAATATAATGTCATATTTGAACTTCTAGAATTAGGCCATATTAGCAGACTATGAAATTGGCCCAGTACATGTTATGGAAATTATATAATAGATGATAATTGAGTAACTATGGTAATAGGAAAAACGTATATACGAAACCTTAAGTATAATGTACGGTTCCAACAGTGTCGGTGGAACAGTGTCGGTGGAACAGTGTCGGTGGTTAGATGATAATTCCATTAATAGGACAAAAACCGACACAACCTTTATATTATATGAAATGATTTATCCATATTATGGATTTATAATAATTTATAAAAGTTGTACGCTCGTGAGTATTTTTGTTATTAATTTCGGAATCAATTAACTAGTTAGATATATTGTACATACTAGTAAAATAAATATGCAATTGTGTACTTGAACTAGATAACTAATAAATATATAAATACATGTAATTGATTTATAACCACATAGATAAAAGTAATTATACTTATATAGACTAGTTACTACATTTAATTACAAATAATAATCAAGAATCAAAGTTTAGAGTCAACCAAAGTCAATAAGTCAAGTCAAGCTTGTGTTCTTGACATAAACCCCACACAAACTAACCAAGACTTGGATTATAGCTTGTAATCATGCAATGAACATGTTTCTACTGAATTCTAGTTTGTTTTAAGGCCAAAGTTTCAGCCATTACACTCAAGGATGAGTTGTAAATACATGATGAACACCTCATGGCCAAGGTGTGTATTCTTGGCACTTAGTTGCAACTCTTGGGCTATATAAGCAAGCATTTGATGATCATTCTATCATTCATCTCTGCTCTTTTCTCTCTCTTTCACATTCATAACACAAAACAATCAAGTCCATAAAGTCTTGGGTTCATCCCTTGAAGTTTCAAGTTGAATTTAAAGACTCTATAGGACTGAAATTTTCAGTCATCTTGCAAACATCATAGAAGATTCATCTGAACGAATTAGGAGACAAATCTTATATTTTTGGAAAGGTCCAAGTGTCAGTAAAATTTGATAAGAACGAAGTTTCTTCTGGTTTTGCTCAGAAGAGTGCCAAAAACGACGATTTTCAGAACTGGTCTAATTTCTGACGAGGCTACAGGTACCCGGTAGTACATTTTAAGCATAGTAAAGTACTTTGCAAAGTGTTTTGAGCTGTACTAAGATTAACTTGTCACGAGGATTATCTACTGCTCTAATTTGCCACTACAACTAAGGTGAGTTTCGTAAACCCTCCCTACTCAATTGAGATTCGGGCTGAAAAGTGTACATGTTTGTTTAACTGTTGATTGTTGATTTGATTAATTGTATGATTGAATTGTTGATGTGGACTTGTTAGCGCATTATTTACTATGTAAGTCGCACCGTTAGCGCATTGTTTACGATGTAAGTCGCACCGTTAGCGCATTGTTTACGATGTAAGTCGCACCGTTAGCGCATTGTTTACGATGTAAGTCGCACCGTTAGCGCATTATTTATTATATAAGTCGCACCGTTAGCGCATTGTTAATTATTAACTATGTAAGCCGCATCGTTGTTGATCGTTATTGATTGTTATGGACGTTGTTGAACGTTATATGGAATCGTTATTATTGAATGTTGACTTGTATTGAATTGTGATAATGTGAAACCTTATAGGTTATCCTTGATGTGATTAGTTCTCCTAATCCTCACTTATTGTTAACGGTTGTTATCCGACACGGTTATCCCATATTACTTGTCCCTACGAACTCACCAACTTTATGTTGACGCTCTTTAGTACACTTTTCAGGTAATCAGGTTAATCAGAGACAAAATGGATGATTATGTGCTTGCATTGCTAGGATTGGACTAGCTTTGGACTTCTGGATCCGTGATCCTTATTTCCCTTTAACGGGTTATGCTTAGGATCAACTACTATCATTTAAACATTTTCATTTAATATTGATTGAGTGTGTATCTTTGATAGATATTAATTATTGTATACATTTGAGTGAGTTTATGGATTGTTTCAATCCTATGAATGCATATAGTTTGACTCTACATAATTCCCATGTCGTGCTGTGCTTTTCTAAGTGATACCCCATGATTCCGCCATGTTGGGGTGTTACATATATAATGAGATAGTCGCTTTTTGTAACTAAAATGCTATAAAACAACAGCAAATTCAGTACAGATTTATGAACCCCGGGAAGCAACCAACCATAGTGATCGATATGCCTGGCCAGCAACGTAACAACAATAATCGTCTTCCACACAATATTGGTTACTCCCGTCTTCTCAACTCACCTTTAAATTATCCAACTCCCAACCTTTACACATGATTGACACGAACATACTATATGAGTGCTTTCTAGCTTACTTTAAACTAATACTAATCTTTTTGATTCCGTAATCTTTCTAACAATTATTAACTTTGTAATGTAGTTGTTAGTATATATTTCATCTTTTAACAATATTTAATAATTAACCTAAATCATCTATCACTAAAGTCACCTAATAATAGCTACAAACCCAGGGCACTACTATTTCAATGAAACCACACATACAATTATAGCGGAGACAAACAGTGTATCAATGATAACCTAGGGTACTAATTACAATTAGATAGAAACACATAGAATTACCTTAACTGATGTAGAATAGCAATGGATACCGTTTAGAGGAGAATGAAAGAATATGAAACAGAGAATTCCTGCTATTGAAATACCCCACTTCAAAAAACATACACGTAGCAACAAAGGCCACTAATCATTCTATGTTGATGCCACCTAGACTTCTAAAAAAAACCCATATTAGAAGAAACCTATTAAATGCCCCAACAAAAAAAAAGGAAAAACCGAAGGGTCGAACCCACGTCCACTCAAACCCAGCAAAAAACCAAAACCACCTGATCTAAGAGCGATTTTATTAAATTTTACGTACGTTAAATTTATATCCTAATGATGTTTAAGCACTGTTCACATGCGATTACTATATTAAAGAAGATAATAATTTTGTTCCTAAATTTTTTCTACCTAAGGCTTTAACTCCTATGACTACTAGTCCTATATGTGAAAAATGTTTTCCTGACTGTTTTATTCTTTGTATAGTATCTGGAGAAAATAAATCTATTATAACTGTTCTATCAACTACTCTTAAACTTTCTTCTCTACTACTTCTTATTAATACTGTATTAACATTAAATCTTCCTGTTTGATATAAGATTCTGGGATTTAAGATTTCTAATTGATGTTGATTATATAAATTAATATTTCTATTTAAATCAATCTCTTCTTCTAACTGTATAGTATTTTGTGTACTATTTGAACTAGATCCTCTTCTAATTATTCTGTTTAAAAATGAATCTGATGAAATAGTATCATGTAAGCTGCTAGTAGATGCTCTTGATTCTTGTAGCGTTCTACTTCTTCCTAAAAAAGAACTGTTATTCATTTTCTTGGTATCCAATGTTTATATGGTTGTGGTTTTTTCTCTGTTTTAATATCGTTAATTTTTAAGTTATTTAATGCTTTTGTGAGTTTATCAACGTCACTGTCTAATTCTTGTCTAACTTCTTTGTTTTTAACTAATTTGTCTAATCTTTCAATTATTTGATTGTCTTTATTAAGTAATTTATTTATCTTTTCGATAATCTGTAATAATAAACTAATTATAAAATTAAACAAACTTGGATATATTTTATCGCTTTTACCTGTTCCCGAATATTTTGTAAAACCTGTAATTTCTTCTGTATTTTCTATTGGTTTATATCTGTTAGCGTCCTCTAAGGCTTTTTTATATTCTACTAACTCCAGCTTTATCCTTCAACTATCTTTTTAACTGTTTCTAATAATTCTACCTGATTTGCAACTTGTTTTTCTATTTTATTTATTATAGCTGTTGGTTTATTATTTTCTAATAAATAACTTAACTGTTGTATTTCTTGTTTATTAGGAATATTTTTTCTAATATCTTTTAACTCTTTTATAATCAGATTATTCTGCTCTTTAATATATGTTAGATTTTCTATTATTTTATTTGAAATTTCTGTCTTTTTATATATATATTTAGATAATCTTTCTAATATATTATGTGTATTGGTAGATTCTTTTTCTAAATTAAATCCTAAGTTTATTATTAAATCTGTTAATATTATAATAATATCACTATATATATACTATATATATATATATATATATATATATATATATATATATATATATATATATTTCTATATATATATATATATATATATATATATATATATATATATATATATATATATATATATATATATATATATATATATATATATATATATATATATATATATATATATATATATATATATATATATATATATATATATATATATATATATATATATATATATATATATATATATATATATATATATATATATATATATATATATATATATATATATATATATATATATATATATATATATATATATATATATATATATATATATATATATATATATATATATATATATATATATATATATATATATATATATATATATATATATATATATATATATATATATATATATATATATATATATATATATATATATATATATATATATATATATATATATATATATATATATATATATATATATATATATATATATATATATATATATATATATATATATATATATATATATATATATATATATATATATATATATATATATATATATATATATATATATATATATATATATATATATATATATATATATATATATATATATATATATATATATATATATATATATATATATATATATATATATATATATATATATATATATATATATATATATATATATATATATATATATATATATATATATATATATATATATATATATATATATATATATATATATATATATATATATATATATATATATATATATATATATATATATATATATATATATATATATATATATATATATATATATATATATATATATATATATATATATATATATATATATATATATATATATATATATATATATATATATATATATATATATATATATATATATATATATATATATATATATATATATATATATATATATATATATATATATATATATATATATATATATATATATATATATATATATATATATATATATATATATATATTTATTATTAAATTTACAATATACTTTGTATATATGTATAAAGATATAGTATTGTTATTAAACTTTTCGTTGTATTCTAGATTTAAGAATTCTAGTTTTTTGAAAGTTGAAATTGATGTCTTTGAATCAATGATTATTAAACTCCTATCTCTTAGTCTTTTTCCCTTATTTCTTAGTCCCTTTTCATAGAATAGTCATATATCCCTTTTTTATAAAATAAAATATAAATAACAAAACAAAATGGAAAAAGATGCAAACAAACGATAAGTAACAAACTATATATAAATATGATTTAACGTTATCTAAGAAATCCATCAAACTTCCTTTTTAATATTAGTACATAAAACCAAATTTTATTTTTTTCACCTAAGCGGGTTCTCATAAAATAACGTGGACTTATCTTTTGCCACAAAAAACATGAGCCTGTCCTAGTATTTTAGATCCTAAAACCGATTTTATGCTCTGATACCATTAAAGGGGGTATGGCGGATTTTTTGGGTTTTTTAGAAATTTTTTTTTTTTTTTTTTTTTTTTTTTTTTTTTTTTTTTTTTTTTTTTTTTTTTTTTTTTTTTTTTTTTTTTTTTTTTTTTTTTTTTTTTTTTTTTTTTTTTTTTTTTTTTTTTTTTTTTTTTTTTTTTTTTTTTTTTTTTTTTTTTTTTTTTTTTTTTTTTTTTTTTTTTTTTTTTTTTTTTTTTTTTTTTTTTTTTTTTTTTTTTTTTTTTTTTTTTTTTTTTTTTTTTTTTTTTTTTTTTTTTTTTTTTTTTTTTTTTTTTTTTTTTTTTTTTTTTTTTTTTTTTTTTTTTTTTTTTTTTTTTTTTTTTTTTTTTTTTTTTTTTTTTTTTTTTTTTTTTTTTTTTTTTTTTTTTTTTTTTTTTTTTTTTTTTTTTTTTTTTTTTTTTTTTTTTTTTTTTTTTTTTTTTTTTTTTTTTTTTTTTTTTTTTTTTTTTTTTTTTTTTTTTTTTTTTTTTTTTTTTTTTTTTTTTTTTTTTTTTTTTTTTTTTTTTTTTTTTTTTTTTTTTTTTTTTTTTTTTTTTTTTTTTTTTTTTTTTTTTTTTTTTTTTTTTTTTTTTTTTTTTTTTTTTTTTTTTTTTTTTTTTTTTTTTTTTTTTTTTTTTTTTTTTTTTTTTTTTTTTTTTTTTTTTTTTTTTTTTTTTTTTTTTTTTTTTTTTTTTTTTTTTTTTTTTTTTTTTTTTTTTTTTTTTTTTTTTTTTTTTTTTTTTTTTTTTTTTTTTTTTTTTTTTTTTTTTTTTTTTTTTTTTTTTTTTTTTTTTTTTTTTTTTTTTTTTTTTTTTTTTTTTTTTTTTTTTTTTTTTTTTTTTTTTTTTTTTTTTTTTTTTTTTTTTTTTTTTTTTTTTTTTTTTTTTTTTTTTTTTTTTTTTTTTTTTTTTTTTTTTTTTTTTTTTTTTTTTTTTTTTTTTTTTTTTTTTTTTTTTTTTTTTTTTTTTTTTTTTTTTTTTTTTTTTTTTTTTTTTTTTTTTTTTTTTTTTTTTTTTTTTTTTTTTTTTTTTTTTTTTTTTTTTTTTTTTTTTTTTTTTTTTTTTTTTTTTTTTTTTTTTTTTTTTTTTTTTTTTTTTTTTTTTTTTTTTTTTTTTTTTTTTTTTTTTTTTTTTTTTTTTTTTTTTTTTTTTTTTTTTTTTTTTTTTTTTTTTTTTTTTTTTTTTTTTTTTTTTTTTTTTTTTTTTTTTTTTTTTTTTTTTTTTTTTTTTTTTTTTTTTTTTTTTTTTTTTTTTTTTTTTTTTTTTTTTTTTTTTTTTTTTTTTTTTTTTTTTTTTTTTTTTTTTTTTTTTTTTTTTTTTTTTTTTTTTTTTTTTTTTTTTTTTTTTTTTTTTTTTTTTTTTTTTTTTTTTTTTTTTTTTTTTTTTTTTTTTTCCAAATGCCATAATGTCATTTCAAGACGTTGAAAATCCATGGTAAGTTATAAAGTTCTCATTTGTCAAAATCATCATGAGAGAAAAATATATCAATCGATTAATCATATATCACACCCAAACCATGCGGTCACCAATAATATCAATAACACTTGGTAAAAAGTATAATTTGATGAGTTTGTTCTTGAGACTACCCCCCCCCCCCCCCCCCCCCCCCCCCCCCCCCCCCCCCCCCCCCCCCCCCCCCCCCCCCCCCCCCCCCCCCCCCCCCCCCCCCCCCCCCCCCCCCCCCCCCCCCCCCCCCCCCCCCCCCCCCCCCCCCCCCCCCCCCCCCCCCCCCCCCCCCCCCCCCCCCCCCCCCCCCCCCCCCCCCCCCCCCCCCCCCCCCCCCCCCCCCCCCCCCCCCCCCCCCCCCCCCCCCCCCCCCCCCCCCCCCCCCCCCCCCCCCCCCCCCCCCCCCCCCCCCCCCCCCCCCCCCCCCCCCCCCCCCCCCCCCCCCCCCCCCCCCCCCCCCCCCCCCCCCCCCCCCCCCCCCCCCCCCCCCCCCCCCCCCCCCCCCCCCCCCCCCCCCCCCCCCCCCCCCCCCCCCCCCCCCCCCCCCCCCCCCCCCCCCCCCCCCCCCCCCCCCCCCCCCCCCCCCCCCCCCCCCCCCCCCCCCCCCCCCCCCCCCCCCCCCCCCCCCCCCCCCCCCCCCCCCCCCCCCCCCCCCCCCCCCCCCCCCCCCCCCCCCCCCCCCCCCCCCCCCCCCCCCCCCCCCCCCCCCCCCCCCCCCCCCCCCCCCCCCCCCCCCCCCCCCCCCCCCCCCCCCCCCCCCCCCCCCCCCCCCCCCCCCCCCCCCCCCCCCCCCCCCCCCCCCCCCCCCCCCCCCCCCCCCCCCCCCCCCCCCCCCCCCCCCCCCCCCCCCCCCCCCCCCCCCCCCCCCCCCCCCCCCCCCCCCCCCCCCCCCCCCCCCCCCCCCCCCCCCCCCCCCCCCCCCCCCCCCCCCCCCCCCCCCCCCCCCCCCCCCCCCCCCCCCCCCCCCCCCCCCCCCCCCCCCCCCCCCCCCCCCCCCCCCCCCCCCCCCCCCCCCCCCCCCCCCCCCCCCCCCCCCCCCCCCCCCCCCCCCCCCCCCCCCCCCCCCCCCCCCCCCCCCCCCCCCCCCCCCCCCCCCCCCCCCCCCCCCCCCCCCCCCCCCCCCCCCCCCCCCCCCCCCCCCCCCCCCCCCCCCCCCCCCCCCCCCCCCCCCCCCCCCCCCCCCCCCCCCCCCCCCCCCCCCCCCCCCCCCCCCCCCCCCCCCCCCCCCCCCCCCCCCCCCCCCCCCCCCCCCCCCCCCCCCCCCCCCCCCCCCCCCCCCCCCCCCCCCCCCCCCCCCCCCCCCCCCCCCCCCCCCCCCCCCCCCCCCCCCCCCCCCCCCCCCCCCCCCCCCCCCCCCCCCCCCCCCCCCCCCCCCCCCCCCCCCCCCCCCCCCCCCCCCCCCCCCCCCCCCCCCCCCCCCCCCCCCCCCCCCCCCCCCCCCCCCCCCCCCCCCCCCCCCCCCCCCCCCCCCCCCCCCCCCCCCCCCCCCCCCCCCCCCCCCCCCCCCCCCCCCCCCCCCCCCCCCCCCCCCCCCCCCCCCCCCCCCCCCCCCCCCCCCCCCCCCCCCCCCCCCCCCCCCCCCCCCCCCCCCCCCCCCCCCCCCCCCCCCCCCCCCCCCCCCCCCCCCCCCCCCCCCCCCCCCCCCCCCCCCCCCCCCCCCCCCCCCCCCCCCCCCCCCCCCCCCCCCCCCCCCCCCCCCCCCCCCCCCCCCCCCCCCCCCCCCCCCCCCCCCCCCCCCCCCCCCCCCCCCCCCCCCCCCCCCCCCCCCCCCCCCCCCCCCCCCCCCCCCCCCCCCCCCCCCCCCCCCCCCCCCCCCCCCCCCCCCCCCCCCCCCCCCCCCCCCCCCCCCCCCCCCCCCCCCCCCCCCCCCCCCCCCCCCCCCCCCCCCCCCCCCCCCCCCCCCCCCCCCCCCCCCCCCCCCCCCCCCCCCCCCCCCCCCCCCCCCCCCCCCCCCCCCCCCCCCCCCCCCCCCCCCCCCCCCCCCCCCCCCCCCCCCCCCCCCCCCCCCCCCCCCCCCCCCCCCCCCCCCCCCCCCCCCCCCCCCCCCCCCCCCCCCCCCCCCCCCCCCCCCCCCCCCCCCCCCCCCCCCCCCCCCCAATAAACCCAAACCACATGACCGGCAAAATTCCCATCTCCAACTATCAAGTTTTCCAAATGCCATAATGTCATTTCAAGACGTTGAAAATCCATGGTAAGTTATAAAGTTCTCATTTGTCAAAATCATCATGAGAGAAAAATATATCAATCGATTAATCATATATCACACCCAAACCATGCGGTCACCAATAATATCAATAACACTTGGTAAAAAGTATAATTTGATGAGTTTGTTCTTGAGCCACTACTAAGACCGATCTACCGTCCGATAATAATAATCAAAGTGTGTCCAATAATAATAATGCTAGGCACATGCTGTCAATCACGTGCAATAATAATAAATGGGTCGTGCCATGGAGACGACCACATAATATAAGTAGATTAGAGCACCCCTAGGCCGGTCGGCGATGAAGGCGGCCACGTAGGCATGCCAATCATCCCGCCGCCATCTTAGTGAGTGAGGGGGACGTAAATCCTAGTTGCGCAACCCTCTAACTACAGGCCTCCCCTTTCGGAGTTAATAGTAGTGTGACCGGGGACCAAGGTTTGACAGAACTCAAGCTCATCATATTTCTCATAACATATTGAACATACAATAATATTCACAATAGTCATCAATCTTTCAAGATAGCATTTTCATAAAAGAAAGTCATTTTAATTAATCATGCTTTTCACCCCGCAAGTAAAACATATAAAAGAGTTTGAAAGGGGGCTATGACTCACCTTGATATGCCGAGCATTATATCTACTTATCCAAAATGGGTACTTCCCATCTATAGCTTCCTTGATCATATATTCCTTACGCTCCTCATTCGCATTTCAAAGCCAAGACCATTCCTACGCGAAACTAAGGCGAATAAGGTCCTATCTTAGGTTATCATATAGAAATGCCATATTAAGTTATGCTATCCTTATTCATTATTGGATGTGTAACCGATTTTAATACGAATTAGCATTTGTGATATCAATTTATAGTTTGGTTAACGTAATTACTTATGTCCATTCCACTTAATTACCTTTTGTGTTACTTTGATTACACTTATCTTTTAACTCACATATTTCTCGATATGTCTTATGATTATTCGGGTTTATGAAATTCGTTTAAGTGTTATGGGCCATTACCAATTGGGCCTAAGTGTTATGGGCTTTTAAGTGACTTGGGCTTAATTTAGTTATTGGGCTTAACCTTATTTGGGTTATGTGCTTAATGGGTTATATTGGTTATTGGGCTATATGGTTTATTGGGCCAAATGGGCCTACTGATTTATGTTCCTTATGGGTTCACTAATTGGGCCGGGCTAGCCCATTAACTCCTTAGTTCATTACATAGCCCATCATACAAGTTATAAGATTACTTACAAATTTTCTGTTTTATACTTTCTTTTTATAAAATGTTGGCTAATGTTTAGTGATTGAAACTAATTATTTGGATCCTCCTGATTTTTATACAATAATCTATATGTGTCCACTTATTTTGTAAATTTTGTCTTAATTTATAAAGAATGTTTACTACCTCTAAATATTTTTATAAGTGAAAGTGGTCAAAATAGCCACTGTTTTGTGTATGAATATGTTTTATAAAAGTTCATTGGTTTTACTCTTAATAAAAATTTCATGATTTTATTTTAAGTTTAGGACACATTGAACCTACTTTCCACCAAGTAAGAGCTCCTGGAACCTTATGGTTTAGGAGATAAAAATTGTTAAAGTTGATAAAATATTCAGACAAAAGTGCAGTTTTGACCAGTTTCAGTAGAAAAATCATATCTTTTGTTTGGTTCAGTATTTTTGAATAATTCCAGTTGGTGGTTAAAGTTAACTCGTTTATCTACAACTTTTATTTTGGACACTCTTCCTGAAATGGTCCACACATGCACATTTTATCCGTCCCAAGACAGAAGACTGATTCTGGCAGCTTATTTTGTTTACCCAATGCATGCCTTTACTTTATGGCTTCACCCAACACTTATTTTGGTAACCCCAATACATTTTATTCATCCTAATTCATCTCTTAAACATTATTTTTATAACTTAACTTCTCGAAATAAAGTTTTTGGTTTGTTGACATTTCTTCAAGTTCAGTTAGAACTAATTTATAGCTTGAGATTGTCTTGAATGATTGTTGTTATTGTTTATGGCATTTCTAAGATAGCTTGTCATTTACGGTATTTCATTGAACTAGAGGACAATTATCATTATGCCTTAAATGTCTAGAGAGTCAATTCTCTTAATAACCCTCTAGGGATAGATATCTAGATAGATATAAGTAAGTTGTTATAATCGGAAATTGAGGGTTGTTACAATTCGTACATTTAACTCTAGAAAGAAATTTACTAAAATTAAGAATGGGTCGGGTTGGTGTATGCTCGAGATAAAGCAGGGTAGCAGCCTATGGTCTTTCCGGTTTAGATCACATCTAGTACTCGTATTTGATCAGATATTTTGGGTGTTTAGATCATAGTTGTTAAACTCTTACGAGTCACGAGTTGACTCTTACGAGTCGAGTCGATTTATACCCAAAACGAGTCGACTCGCTAGGTGACTCGTTTTTGTCCAGACTCTTACGAGTCGTTGTGTGAACTTGGACCGAGTCACGAGTCGCAAACTTATAACTATTGTAGTTTGATATACTATGGTTATATATTGTATACTATATTAATTGCTACGTTATTTTGTGTGATATCTATGTAGTTTTGATCCTTTTATTGCGAATTTGGAGATAAGTTGTAAGCTAATGACTCAAAACTATTGAATTTGTAATATTTTACATTTGATTTTTATAACTGGCTTTATTTAATTAGATACAAATATAATTGTCTTCTAGAGAGAGAAAGGAAAGTAAATTGCGAATTATGATAACGGTGAAAATACATTAGAAGGAGATAATGAACATGGTGTTAATACTAATAGATAGTGATACATGATCCGTGTAGTGTATATGCAGGCATGCAGCTAACTTAAAGTCTTAAACTGTAGGTGATGTTATATATTATATTTATGTTTAATAATTTGCAACATTGTAATAAGAATTCACAACTTATTTAGGAATTTAGTTATATAACCACTGATGCACGGAAACGGCTGCAAGCCACCGTACCCCGTACCGGAAACTCGCCGGGGACGGAAACGTGTACGGGGACGGCTGCGAAACGTTTCTGGGCCGTTTCCAACAATTTGGGTACGTTCGTTGACCGCTTCTAAAAGTCAACTGGCGATTCTTGTAATTAGTCTGTTTGAACCGATGTTCAAGCTTAATTTGTAGCTAGCTTGAGCTTAAGAGAACAAATTTTATTAGGCTTGTCAATTTATATATAAATACTAGTAATATTTTACATTTGATTTTTATAACTGGCTTTATTTAATTAGATACAAATATAATTGTCTTCTAGAGAGAGAAAGGAAAGTAAATTGCGAATTATGATAACGGTGAAAATACATTAGAAGGAGATAATGAACATGGTGTTAATACTAATAGATAGTGATACATGATCCGTGTAGTGTATATGCAGGCATGCAGCTAACTTAAAGTCTTAAACTGTAGGTGATGTTATATATTATATTTATGTTTAATAATTTGCAACATTGTAATAAGAATTCACAACTTATTTAGGAATTTAGTTATATAACCACTGATGCACGGAAACGGCTGCAAGCCACCGTACCCCGTACCGGAAACTCGCCGGGGACGGAAACGTGTACGGGGACGGCTGCGAAACGTTTCTGGGCCGTTTCCAACAATTTGGGTACGTTCGTTGACCGCTTCTAAAAGTCAACTGGCGATTCTTGTAATTAGTCTGTTTGAACCGATGTTCAAGCTTAATTTGTAGCTAGCTTGAGCTTAAGAGAACAAATTTTATTAGGCTTGTCAATTTATATATAAATACTAGTAATATTTTACATTTGATTTTTATAACTGGCTTTATTTAATTAGATACAAATATAATTGTCTTCTAGAGAGAGAAAGGAAAGTAAATTGCGAATTATGATAACGGTGAAAATACATTAGAAGGAGATAATGAACATGGTGTTAATACTAATAGATAGTGATACATGATCCGTGTAGTGTATATGCAGGCATGCAGCTAACTTAAAGTCTTAAACTGTAGGTGATGTTATATATTATATTTATGTTTAATAATTTGCAACATTGTAATAAGAATTCACAACTTATTTAGGAATTTAGTTATATAACCACTGATGCACGGAAACGGCTGCAAGCCACCGTACCCCGTACCGGAAACTCGCCGGGGACGGAAACGTGTACGGGGACGGCTGCGAAACGTTTCTGGGCCGTTTCCAACAATTTGGGTACGTTCGTTGACCGCTTCTAAAAGTCAACTGGCGATTCTTGTAATTAGTCTGTTTGAACCGATGTTCAAGCTTAATTTGTAGCTAGCTTGAGCTTAAGAGAACAAATTTTATTAGGCTTGTCAATTTATATATAAATACTAGTAATATTTTACATTTGATTTTTATAACTGGCTTTATTTAATTAGATACAAATATAATTGTCTTCTAGAGAGAGAAAGGAAAGTAAATTGCGAATTATGATAACGGTGAAAATACATTAGAAGGAGATAATGAACATGGTGTTAATACTAATAGATAGTGATACATGATCCGTGTAGTGTATATGCAGGCATGCAGCTAACTTAAAGTCTTAAACTGTAGGTGATGTTATATATTATATTTATGTTTAATAATTTGCAACATTGTAATAAGAATTCACAACTTATTTAGGAATTTAGTTATATAACCACTGATGCACGGAAACGGCTGCAAGCCACCGTACCCCGTACCGGAAACTCGCCGGGGACGGAAACGTGTACGGGGACGGCTGCGAAACGTTTCTGGGCCGTTTCCAACAATTTGGGTACGTTCGTTGACCGCTTCTAAAAGTCAACTCGATTTAAATTAGTCTGTTTGAACCGATGTTCAAGCTTAATTTGTAGCTAGCTTGAGCTTAAGAGAACAAATTTTATTAGGCTTGTCAATTTATATATAAATACTAGTAATATTTTACATTTGATTTTTATAACTGGCTTTATTTAATTAGATACAAATATAATTGTCTTCTAGAGAGAGAAAGGAAAGTAAATTGCGAATTATGATAACGGTGAAAATACATTAGAAGGAGATAATGAACATGGTGTTAATACTAATAGATAGTGATACATGATCCGTGTAGTGTATATGCAGGCATGCAGCTAACTTAAAGTCTTAAACTGTAGGTGATGTTATATATTATATTTATGTTTAATAATTTGCAACATTGTAATAAGAATTCACAACTTATTTAGGAATTTAGTTATATAACCACTGATGCACGGAAACGGCTGCAAGCCACCGTACCCCGTACCGGAAACTCGCCGGGGACGGAAACGTGTACGGGGACGGCTGCGAAACGTTTCTGGGCCGTTTCCAACAATTTGGGTACGTTCGTTGACCGCTTCTAAAAGTCAACTGGCGATTCTTGTAATTTGGGGACGTTTCTGGGCCGTTTCAGACAATTTCAGTGTGAATCAATCTTTTCGGGTGTGTTTGTTTAAAGGAAAATAGAAAGTTTGTGATTTTCTCTTGTTGTTGGTTGAGAGAAAATTGCAAGTGTTTTAAGAAATACAGAAAGAGAGATTCATAAATTTTCTTAAGTTGTGATAATATTGTGTGAGGAGTAGATATAAAAGTGAAAAGAGATTGTAATATACTGATATACAAAGGTTGTGTAGTGTCTCAATGCATCACGTGTTGCAGTGAATATTGTGTAACTGAACTTAGAATTCATGTAGCCTAAAGATAGTTATATAAGATAACTACCTTTATACATGAATTTTAGCTAAAGGTAGTTATATAATATAACTACCTTTAGGCTACATGAATTCTAAGTTCAGTTACACAATATGGCGTTAAATAATCAGCATTATATTAGATGTGAACTTTGCAGATGAGTGTTATGTTTGTGAGCTTAACAGCTGTGTTGTTCAAATTTTGTTTGTAGCATCAACATTACTGATTAGGTTATCTGTCGGCACATGTAACATAGTTTGCATGTTTATATCCATTTTGAAGTGTTTAGTAACATTTTGAAGCATAAAGTCAACAAATTCACTTTTAATCTTTTCTACATCTATGTTGAATATGAGCATCTACAATATCATGGCTATATGAAAATCTATATGTGTATCTATGTTTTTTTAATTTTGTATATTTGAGATATAAAAATGGGAATTTTGTGACCATTTCGGTTTATATGGTTCGAAGTACAATATTGTTTTTATGTGAAAGTTTAATAAAGCTTGTTTTTCGTGTGTAGAGCGGTTTCGCTTGAAAAAGAGGTGTTTGATGCTGTCATGTTGGTGAAGGTGAGTCATCAATACATCTGTACTAGTTTGACTTATGGTATGTCGCCATCATAAAGCATGTCTTGTTTGCTACAGAGATTAGGCCGTGATGTCCGAGAGGGGAAGCGAAGGCAGTTCAGCTATATAGGTACAATAAGCATAACACAAATTCCCCTTTTCAGCAGAGTTCGGTCCTATTTTTTTGTCTTCAAATGTTGATTGAGTGAGTAAGCTGCATAATATTGCTTCAACTATTTATGATTTTATTATTAGGAAGGCTATTGCGTGACGTGGAGCCTGAATTAATGGATGGATTGATTAGAGCAACAAAAGATGGTGATCAGCAGAAGTTACAGCAGTTATCTGGTTCAGATAAATCGGATCTTGGAGGGATCATTGAAGAGGAAGAAGAAAGCAGCACTGAGGATGAAGACGAGGTATGCTTAATAGACCATTTTTTTGGTGAATTATGTATACATTATTTTCCATCTTCGATTTTTCAATTTGGTTAATTAGAGGTGGCATTTAAAATGGGCTGACTGAGTCAAAAAGGTCGAGAGTAACACAAAGTGTATTTCTAATCTTACAGCCTTGGTCCTCCTATGTCATATGTTTTAAAACTGGATTATTAATTGCAAAAGTGGGCAAAGTGCATCTTTCACGCAGTAAGGCATTTAATATATAGAGAAAAGGCCAAAGTGAACACAAAAGTGTTGGGTCAATAATCACAATCTGACTGGTACAAAAAGATAAAAACACCAATGTCAGTATGTTGCCTGACCATTCATTTTGCCGCCTCTAGTCTATACCATGTGCTGGATGCTTTCCATTCCCTTACATCTAGTATGTGACTTCATTGTTGTAGGTCCCAAGAGCAACTGATTATTGTGTCTGTTTTACTTGGTATATAATTATCTTTGACATTTTATCTCAGATGTATGGTGATTACAATGATTTAGCAACCAAATGGTTTGATGGCTTGGTAAACAAAGATGTCAGTATTACTAATGAGATATACGCTCTTAGTACTGTTGAGTTTGATCGTCAAGTAAGTTATTTCTTGTTTTGCTGATTTACGTAATGGGCACCGACATATGATCTTTAGATTTCTGTGAAATGTTGGTTAGGAAGATCTGATATAACTCTATTAGCTGATATCTTAGGCATGTTGAGGTGACTAATAGGAAGGATGTTCGGTATTTATAACACATAATCCTTTATTATCTAACTGACTAACAGATAGGAGCTTGTTGTATGTAGAGATTTTAAGTTTGACCCATTTATAGGTGAAATGAACGGTTTTACCTATGGTTTTTCAACCAGGCCAAATGAGTAAAAAAGGTGATTTTTATGGAAACTGGTTTAAAGCTGTTGAAAGTATATTTAAAATGCCCAAAACCTGCTTAATCAATATGTTGAAAATTTAGATTGCTATTATAATACCAGTCTTTCAAAATGATATATCACATATAAAATGTTCACCGAATTCCAAAATTGGTGCAAGTCAGCTCAATTGCTCAAATAAGTCAATTCTAACCCTACTAAAATTTACCCATTTGTATTTGCACATGATATACATAGCCCAACCTGCTTTACCTGATCAGCTTGGTGATAGAAAAGTACTGATAGTTGTAGAAGAAGCTACTATGATTTTTAATGTGATGAACATAGATTAAGAATAGTTTAGAGGGATTTTGTCAATTCGGTAACTTGCATCCTAGAACCATCATCAAGGTTTTGGTCAAGCTCCTATAGTTTTATTACAAAGTTATGTAATTAGATATTAAAAAGTATCATTATTTTCACCATCATAAGATGTTAAGATGAACTTGATTTAAGAGGTGGCAATTTTAAGTCTCTTAAATGAGAACTTGTCAAGTGATTAAGAATTCAAAGTGCTTGTTTGGATGAATTCGTTTGTTTAAAAGACATTTTACCGTTCTTAGTTTTTTAAGCATATCATACATATATTATTTACAAAGTTCTAACAAAATGGACAATAAAGGCTTGAGCTGCTTCCCCAATCTGACCTGACTGGTTTTGAATTGCACTTAAAACTTACTCGTTTTGGCTTTTTACCCAAGTACCTTCTTTGTATTATTACCTTACATGCATGCATACTCTTTTATCTCTTATCTCACACCCTCTCCCTTAACAGGAGTTACGTAAACTTGTTCGAAATTTCTGCTCCTTGCAAGACCGTAATGCCGCATCAGAGGAAAATGGAGGAGAAACAGACAAAAAACTATTGAAAGCCAAAAAATACCTAACACGATTTCTCGTTGCCCTTGCTAAGCAGCTTCCAACTGAAGAAAACTATATACTTTAGTCTTCATATTCCAAACTTAGATAAATGACGTTATCTCTAGGCTAATATTATGGAGGATTAGGAGCTTATTAAGGCATTTAAGTTTGTAACATGTGTGGGTATTGTTGAAGTATGCCTATGACCTGCGGCGGTTTATAATGGATTCTGAGCCAAAGGAAAACCAGGTTGTTATGAGTTCTTATCTAGTTTATAGTTGATCAAAGTTCAAAAGCAGAGGTCACCATTAAATATTGGTTGAAACCGGTTGCATCTAGTGAGGCTGATTTGAGAAAAAGTTATGGTCTCCTATTGATAATTAACGTATCAATAGTGTTTGCAGAAACAAATATTATTTAAAAATTGTAAGGCCTGTTCGACCCCCAGACTAACCCAATCATTAGTTGATGGGTTGCAATAATCGAAAAGGAATTGCAATTTAATGGTACTTTGATATTTTCAGGTTGTATGTTCAAACTTAAGGGAAACTGAAGGCGAATGGCTTCAGCCTTCAGGTGTGGCTTGTGGGTTCTGATTTCTACTACAGATCTGAGCCATTAGTGGAACTTATAAATTTTTAGCGGTGTCTCAGTTTTTCCTTTCTTTCAATCTGTACAACTAACAATCTGTTTGATGTTTTTGGGAAAAAGTTTAGAATATAGATAGGATAGGACGTTTATTTAATCTATAATAGTGCAATAAATTTGGACCTCAACAGGCAAACATTTTTGATGTGGCATGCTTTGTTATGTTGTGAAATCAAAACACCGTGTTCATAATGCAATTTGTCTTCAATTAGGTGTGCAGTTTTATTTCCTTTCAATTGTTATCAAACATTTAACTTAAACGATATTCATAATTCAATTTGTCTTCAATTAGGTGTGTAGTTTTATTTCCTTTCAATTGTTACTAATTTGCTTATGTAATTGTCTATATATAGTTTATTTTCATATTTAATAATTATAAAAGAGCCCTTAAAATCAATTTTTTGAAAAAACCATGACCCTTGATGAAAAGCAAAATTAAATTCTAGCCTTTAGATTGTTTTGCTTACCTCATCTTCCATTTTTAGATTTGTTTACTAATTTATTATTAAAATTACTATACGAGTTGTATTCATGTGCACATGGTGTTTTTGGTGCAAACAAAGGAACAAATCGGAGCCATTGGATCAAGAAGGATGGAAGGTCAAGATCAAACCCAAATTAACACTGGAAGGGTAATCTCGGCATTTAGCATCTAAAAACACATACATGTTTCTCATGTTTCTCAGTGGAACCTAACCGGGAAAACGTACTCTCCATTCCAATACCTAATCGGAAAAAAAGATTCCGCCGGAGATCACATTCATCGTCGCCGCCGTCAATCATACAAGTTATAATCATCATTGTTATTAGCAAATTCTCCATCCTCCGTCAATCATACAGGTTCATCAAACAGTTTTGTTAGACTTTTTCTTTTTTCTTTGTTTCTTCTCCGTTAATCTTCTGTTCGTTCTCGTTTTCCAGCTTAATTGCAGAAATAACTAGTTCAGATGGAAAAGTAAGATTTTTTTTGACAGAATTCTGTTTTGGTTCATCACCTTTCTGAATTGCACATAAACTGTTTGACAAAATGCCTGAAAAAAACATGTTGCTTGTGTATATTTTTTGGTTATTTTGTTGTTACTTGTTAGTGTAGTTCAATTTATAGTAAATTTTCTAGGTTTATAGTTGCTTACTTAGTTTATATTTTGTCGTTACATTCTTAATGCTCGATAGTCGATACTATAAGTTTAGTACTTCTCAAACTCGGTATTCTGTTTGTTTTTATCTTTGGTCGTGAACTCATGAACTCGCTAGTTTCGTAATTAGTCAGTATGGTTTATTATGTGTCCATGTAGTCACTTCGTTATTGTTTTTTGGTTATTTTGTTGTTACTTGTTAGTGTAGTTCAATTTATAGTAAATTTTCTAGGTTTATAGTTGCTTACTTAGTTTATATTTTGTCGTTACATTCTTAATGCTCGATAGTCGATACTATAAGTTTAGTACTTCTCAAACTCGGTATTCTGTTTGTTTTTATCTTTGGTCGTGAACTCATGAACTCGCTAGTTTCGTAATTAGTCAGTATGGTTTATTATGTGTCCATGTAGTCACTTCGTTATTGTTTTGTTATTTGCTAGTCTAGTTTGCTATTTCTGTGTTTGTTCACTTGTTAATTTGCTGATATAACTACTAGCTCACTACCACGTTACTTTGTTTGTTTACTGAATTCGTTACTTTGTTGGTGTACTTTGCTAGTTACGAGTTTTGTTAGTTGCTATCTTAGTTTATTACTTTTTGTTATTGCTACTTTAGTTTTTTTTAGTTAAATTGTGTTTCATGATTCACTTTGCTAGTCTTGTTCACTGCTTCACATGCAAACTCATTAGTCTCGTTTATGTGTCTAGATTTATTTATTGTTAACTTGCTAGTTAACTAACTCGTTAGTTAATCACCCAAAATCACTAGTAAACTTTGAAAGGAACAAACTCGGTACCTTTGAACTGGCTCGGTGTTTGCTTCTTCATTTAAATTGCTTGGTGTTTAGTATTTGGGTTGATTAGGTCAGTTGATACTGCATTTGAGTCACTTGGACTTTGAATCATTTGGATTGAAAGTTGTTCCGACTTTGAATCAATCAATCGTTGATTTGCTCTGCTGTAAACCTGCGCGTTTTTTTCCAAGCTCAAACTTTGCCTCCTTCTGACCTTACCTCGCTCGAACTTTAACTAGTTCGGACCTTGGCATACTCGGACCATAACTTGATCAGGCATAAATCCATTGGGTAAATAATCTTCTCAAACCATAACCAGGTCACAATTTAAGAAACATGTTTTAACTAGCTTGTACCTTGACTGGCTCTCAAGGGCATGAGGGTAGGGTAGGGTGGTGTGGTTTAGGTTACAGGTCAAAATGATCTAACTTTTTTATACGGCTAAATAGGTATGTATTAGGTCCAGATTTACTGGACTCGCTCCAGACTCGACTACTGGAGCCTTACTGAAGATCTGTCCAGAAATGATATTTACTGGACCTACTCCAGACTTGGAAACTGGAGTCCCTCTGAAGATTTGTTCAGAAATAATGGAAGACCAGTGAGCAAATACTTGTATAGGAAATCTGGAGTATTCCAGATTAGCTCACTGGACTTCACCCCAGTCCAGATCTATTCTACTGAAGACGTTCTCACTGAAGTCAAAGACTGAAGTCAGAATAAAGAAGACTGACAAATGGCGGAGTCCACTGAAAGTCTTACCAGATCTACGACTGGAGGATTTCAGTGTTCTAGACCTTACAAGTCTGAACACTGATATCGAGGAATTGACTTTTTGCCTTTACACACTTTCCAAAGAACATTCCACTTGTTCTTGACTAAAGTATATACGTGTGTAAAGGTGGTTGGTTAAAAGAATAAAGTCATATTGATGTGACTTTATCCTTGTACCTTAACCAATGCATTTAATGACCTTGTCGGTTCATTAAATGCATGCAACCATATTTGTACGGCACAAATTCACCAGTGAATTTGTTTGCCTATAAATACAAAGTCATTTCTTCGTTAAAATTACTTTTAGCATAAAAGGTGAATTTGTCTAAATACTCTCGATCATAACAGGGATACTTCACAACTTTAAGTATCTCGATCCAAAGAGTTTATTTGGCAAATATAGATCATTTGTAATTCATAGGTTGTTAGGATACTTATTTTGTATTATCTTGATTCCGCACAACCTTGTATTTTATTTAACATCATAAATAAAATACACTTGAAAATATTACATTGTGTTCCACCTTTACTTTATTTAGTCTTGTATTACTTTGTTTATATACTTGCATTTATATTCAAGTAATACTAGTCCAATCTAGTGCTTATTAGACTTGTTGTATTTTACATTTCTGGGTTGATCCATCTAGCTTGGGACTTTACAATTGGTATCAGAGCAGAAGGCTAAACATTGCCTAGATCTGTTTCTTTGATGGCCAACTCAGAAAATACACAAGGAAATTTTAATTTTGGTCCTGATCCTAATGCTAATGCTAATGATCAAAATAATGAACCACCTGTTAACACTAATCCACCACCTCCTCCTCCTACTCCTGCTTCTCCACATGTGCATGTGCACTACTCAAATAATCCTGTTCCTAAATTCAGTGGGAATAGCGATGAATTTGGTACGTGGAAGGCTAGGATGATATTACATATCACTGGTATTGAGAGAAACATGATGAAAATTTTAAATGAAGGACCTTATGTCCCCACATCACCTCTCAATGCTCTCCTTGATCCAACTGGATCTAGAAGAGGAAGGGAAAAGAGGGAGGAACATTGGTCTGAAGAGGAGAGGAGATTGGTAAATCTAGATACCCTTCTCAAAAACATGATCCTCGGGGCTGTTCCTGAAACCCTAATTCCCACACTAGTTCTTTTTCCCAGTGCTAAAACCATGTGGGATGAACTATTAAACCAGCATGAAGGAGGAGATGACACCATTGTCACCAGAAAAGTCTCCTTAAACAAGAGGTATGAGTCATTTTTTGCTCAGCCCAATGAGTTTCTCACTGGTACTTACACCAGATTTATGAGTATCATAAACCAGTTGAGAGGTCTCGGGGTTGAGAAGAACAAGGATATACTTCTGGAGAAATTTTGTGATATTCTGCCCACCAAATGGTCTCACATGATCCTGGTCTTACGACAAGGTAAAACTCTGCACACACACACTCTCTCAACTTTATATGGAGCTTTCAGGTACACTGAAAAAAATCAAGCTCAGAGAGTTGTGGCAGAACAAGATGCCTATAACCATGCCTCCAGTAGTTCCAATGTGGTTAGTCATACTGAACCACAAGGTACAGCACTGATATCTTCTGAGAATGTATTTTCTATGAAGAAGATGGTGTCTGAACTTATTGAATCTGGAGAATCTAGTCAAATCTCTCCAAACTGTGATGAAGCTGAAGATGATGACCTGGTTGCTATGATTGCTAAAACGTTTAACCGTTTCAAAGCAAGAGCAAATAGGCCATCTGGACAATTTGCATCCAGTTCTTCAACTGATAAGACCAATCTGACATGCTTTAAGTGTGGCAGAAAAGGTTATTTCATGAAAGATTGCAAGTCCAGTCAGTTTGTATCCCAGCCTGGTCCATTTACTTCTAAAAAGCCTGATGATAGCTATAAATCTAAATACAAAAAGCTTAAGGCTCAAATTGCTCTCATGGCACAACAAATGGAAAATAATAATAAGTGCATGATCGCAACGACTGAAGAGAAATGGGTTCCTTCTGATGATTCATCTGCTGATGATGAAGAAGAAAGAGATTGCTGTTACATGGCTCTGGCAGACGAAGAGCACCTGGTGAAAAGATGTCACATCTGGACGATGGGTGGACATTGTTATCAAAAAGGTTAGTGATTATGATTCTGAAACTGACCAAGAATTAAAATTGGACATTGCTGAAGCTCTTAATTCTGATTTAATATTTGTTGAAACTGTTAGATCTGACTGTGTAAATGGTCTAGAAACAGATTTTTCTGAAATAACTGTTTTAAAATCAAAATTAAAAGAACTTCAAGAAATTGAACTGGCATTTCAAGCCCAGGTTCTGGTAACTGAACAATTGATTCAAGAAAAAACAAGATCTTGAAGTCATTTTAGAGAAAGAAAAACTGGTGATTAAATCATGGCTTGAAACCAGAAAGCCATATGATGCTGGAGTAAATCAATTTCCCACACAAAAGCGTGCATATTTAGATGGAAATACTCATGTTGCATCATTAATACCAGTAATTGATCGGTTACCAGAGGGATTCAGGCCCATTACCATTTATGAAGAGCCTGTAACTCCTAAGGCCATTATTTTCCCAGTTCAATCCCCAGAGGTTAAGACTGGAGCATTCCAGATGACTGCTCCAGTTAAAAAGGTCAATCTGAAGAAACCTTTGCCTCAGTCTGCTTCTAAAGAACCCCAGGTTCCAAAGAAGAAGACCAGTTCCCTTACTGAACCTCGAGTCCATTCAACTGGAAAGACTCAGGTGTCATCTGATGAAAATGTTTTGTCAAGGTTAGAGAGCCAGTTTCAACTACTGACTCGTCAATTTCAAAGTTTTAATGCAAGATTAAACTTTATTGAGGGTACTTCATCTGGCCCTAGACAAAATACCAAACCTTTTTCAAAGAAAGATAAATATATTTCTCCAGTTGAGAAAAAAGAAAAAGGTTTCAAAACTATCAACCCCAGTGGTCTTTTCAACTAAGACCACTGTTGAAGAAAGTGAACTAAACCAGATTGCTCCAGGGACCTATAAGGGAGGGTCCAGTGAACCCATCAGTCGATGGGTTCCCAAATCTAACTGATAATATCTGGTGGATGTGCAGGGCGATCGAAAGAATATATCTGGTATCTTGACAGTGCAGCTGGCAGGACGATGACCGGATGTAAGACCCTGCTGGAGGAGTTCACTATTTCTGATGGACCCTTCATTACTTTTGGAAATGATGGTTGTGGAAAAACTGAGGGTATGGTGTTCTGAACAATGGACAAGTCAAATTCAGACGAGTTGCATTTGTGAATGATTTGAAATATAACCTGATCAGTGTAAGTCAACTGTGTGATGATGGCTATCAAGTTCTATTCAATATTGCTCAGGGTATCGTATTCAACAAGGACTGGAAGGTAGTTTTGATTGCTCCCAGAAAAGGGAATGTGTACGTGATGGATATGGAAAGCTCTCCTTCGGAGCAGTGTTTCTATACTCAAGCTGATGAAGACACAAACTGGTTATGGCACAAAAGGTTATCCCATTTAAATTTCAAAAATATTAATAAGTTGTCTAGAAAATAACTGGCAGATGGGATACCTTCAGTTTCCTTCAAAAAGGAAAGGCCATGTCCAGGATGTGAGATGGGTAAGCAGAAACGTACCAGTTTCAAGACCAGACAGAATTTCAGCATATCTGAACCTCTTCATATGCTTCATATGGACCTCTTTGGTCCAGTGAATGTTCAGACTCGTGCTGATAAAAGATACACCCTGGTGATAGTAGATGAATTTTCCAGATATTGTTGGGTTATCTTTCTCAGGTTTAAAAATGAAGCTGCTGCTGAAATCATCAGTCTTATCAAGCAGATTGAGCTCAAGCACAAGCGAAAGGTGTGTCAGTTAAGAAGTGACAATGGAACAGAATTCCAGAATGCAACTCTGGAGTCATTCTGTACTGACACTGGCATCTCCAGAATTTCTCATCAGCCCGCTCTCCAGAACAGAATGGAGTAGTGGAAAGAAAGAATCGAACGCTGATAGAAGCTGCCAGGAGTATGCTTGCTGAATCTGGTCTGTCTACCAGTTTCTGGGCTGAAGCAATTGCTACTGCTTGCCACCCAGAACCGGTCAGTGTATGTGAAGCGACACAAAAAGACAGCCTATGAAGTCTTAAGAAATAGAAAACCAAATATTGGTTATTTTCACGTTTTGATGTCCAGTTTACATCCTGAACGACTCCAGTCAGTTAGGAAAATTTGATGCCAAAGCTGATGAAGGGTATTTCTTAGGCTATTCAGCCATTCGCAGGCCTTCAGAGTCTACAACAAGAGACTGGAGAAGGTCCATGAGTCAATTCATGTCACATTCGATGAATCAAATGCTGCAATCAATAAACAGCCAGCCCTTGATACTCCCCAAGTAACTCCAATTGTCTTCTGTGAATCTGATCCTATCAACTACAATAAAGATTCAGAAGACACAGTTTCCAGTCATCCTGATCTGGAACCTGTTCAGAAAAAGAAACTCTCCAGTGGTACTCCATTCTATCCTTCAATTATTTTCAAACTACCCTCGGAAATTAATATTGGATCAGATGTACGTACTACTCCCCCAGTATCAGTATCAGTTGAAAATATACCAGAAATGTCTTCATATGAAGAATTCCAAACTGAACCAGTACTTCAAGAAATGTCTTCAAATGAAGAATTTCATGATGCAAATCGTGATTTAAATGACTCAGATGAAGATGTTGAAGTAGTCTGGCAAGATCCTCATCCTGAAACTCAACTGAACACTTTG
>CM067168.1:36657022-36700383 GCA_034093135.1 Erigeron breviscapus
TTATTAATTCTTCCATAGCAGCATCAAATTCAATTACAGTGGCCCAAGCATATGTAAATCCTCTTAAACACTCTTGTTTCTGAGTTTGGGTTAGGTTCAAGTTGAACCTCAATCTTCACTGTAGTGCCTGGGTTTCTTCTCTGAAGCTCCAAACAGTAGTCTCTCAGCCTTTCATATTGTTGGTTATGGTCTCCAGCCAGTTGTTTCTTAGCTTTTGCCTTTGCCCTTTGAGTTGTCATCCTTTTAACTCCCAATTCAAATCTGTTCACAAATCCAAACAGTTATGTAATTAAAAACAGAATAAATGTGAATGTTAAATGTAACACCCGTCATTTTAAAATCTGGATTTTCAAAAATAAATATTAGTACCTTTTTGAAACAATATCTTGAATTGCTGCTCCTTTGATTTTTGGATCTGCCTGAACTGTATCCAAGATTTGTTTAGATATGAATGTAGAAGAACACTGCCTAAGCTCCCTAAGTTGAAGACATTTGTGGTCTTCAATTAATGTTTTCACCATCCATCTATGTTCACCTTTACCTTTGGACACATGTAAAGTCCATGGGCAAATGGGTTTTATTGTAACATTTTTGTCTAAAACAGAATCTTCTTCACTTTCCCCACAACCCCCTTTCCTTTATCACATTTAGTATTCATACCCTCTTCATTTGCATCTTTACTCTTCAAACCCTCTTGAAATGCTAGTTTACTTGGTGTCCCCTTTATGATAGACTTTTTCATCACTGGCTTAGGTACAGGAACATTACCAAAACATCTTGCCCTCACCCTCTCTTTATCATCTTTCACAAATCTGATGTCTCTCCTAGTATCAATTGCATGTTTTTTCACCATTTCTTTCACAATTTGTTTAGAATCAAATGCTTGAGTCAAATAAAATTTGCTCTTACCTACTTGTTCTGGATCATGTGCCTTTTGCCTCCTCAAGTATTTCAACCTCTTCCTCCTCTCACCTTCAATTGTATCATCATCAGGGCCACTATCAAATTCATCAAAGTCTATAGCTATTACTTCTTCATCCACTGCCAACTCTCCAATTTGTGGTGTAAACTCATGCAAATTCTCTCCTTGTGACTCAAAGTTAAACTGAAAACCTGTCATGTCAACTTCATAATCTCCATCTACTTCCTTCTCAAGTGCTTGACTGCCACCTATTTCTTCTCCCTCATCATCTATTTCTTTTTCAGGTACAAAATCCTCATCCTGACTATCATCCCTTTCACTATGTTCACTCTCATTCTGTTCATCATTCTCATGATCTTCACCCTCACTATGTTCATCATTCTCATTGTCTAGATTAACAACATCCTCATTCTAGGCTTAGGTTTCTTAAAGTTGGTCAGATTTAGCTGAGAATCAATTTCCTCAATTAAGTCCCCTGTTTTTGTTATTGTATTCTCATCCCCTATTTTACCCACATACACATCAATTTCTCTAAACTTAGGAACAAATTTTAACATCTTTTTGATATCCCTAACAGATTGTAATGGTCTAAGTCCATTATCTAAGTCACTTCCAGGTTTCATGAAATAACAATCCTCTATACGATCAGAACACTTTACTTCATGAAGTATAGCATACACTTCTAGCATGTTCATCTGTTGATACTCAATAAAGTCGAAAGTAATTACCTTTCCATCAAGATATGATCTTTTAGGGTTTGTAATGAATTTACCATCATGATGAAGATGAATGGTGAAAATCTCCTCTATTTTCCTTCCTGTATTAAAAAATGAGTTAATTGCATTTTTGGTCCCTGTGGTTTGTATGTTTTTGCAGGTTCAGGACCTTTTCAGGTTTCATTGCATTTTTGGTCCCTATTTCGGAAACCTTTTGCAAATTTGGTACAAATTAACGGTGGTTGTTAAATGAAGCCGTTAAGTGTTGTTAGAATTAAAAATGGTGTTTAATTGTAAATTTCTAAAAGTGTAAGGGGTATTTGTATTAATAGTGTTGGTCAAAAAGTTTGTCCTGTTGTCACTGAAATATACACGTGATTGTTTTGCAAAATTTTATAAAAAATTATGAGCTCTACAAAGCTAAATGTAAGAAACAATGGCGGTCGGAATGTTCAACAGTTCGCCGGAAAATTCAAAACGCGTCGGGAAAACGAAATTCATGATTTCTCCCTCCTTTCTTCGAGTAAAAACTCGAAACTGATACCAATCGACTCATAATTCCACTGCGCACAAATCCTGACAAAAGTGAACTTCAGAAACCGTCGCCGGAAAATATGACAATTCACCGGGAAACTTAAATTTGTGATTTCTCCTTTGTTTTTACGAATTAAAACACGAAACCGGTACCAAAACGCTCAGGTTGCATTCCGCACAAACCCCAGCCTTTTATTCTGTTAAAAAAATTTGCCAGAAAATTCGCCGGAAAAGTAACTGTCAACGAATCTCGATGAATCGGAAACTTAAAATATGAATATGACCGGAATCGGATCGCGTACAAAACCTGATGTTTTTCAGATCAATTTGACAAATCGCGAAAACGGAATCAAAGAGGGAAGTTTGCAGAAAAAAATTTTATTTTTCTTTTTTTTTTAAATAAAAGAAATGGATATAAAAGCAATAAAAGGAATAAATTGTGTTAACTGGACAAACTTTTTGACTAACACTATTGACACAAATACCCCTTACACTTTAAAAAATTTACAATTAAACATCATTTTTAATTCTTAACAGCACTTAACGGTTTCATTTAACAACCACCGTTAAGTTGTACCAAATTTGCAAAAAGTTTCCGAAATAGGGACCAAAAATGCAATGAAACCTGAAAATGTCCTGAATCTGACCAAAACATACAAACCACAGGGACCAAAAATGCAATTAACTCTAATAAAATATCAATTCATTAACATCAACATTTGATCAAAAAAATATTCAAACATAAACCAAAATAAGAAGAAAAAAACCCTAAATCATTGTTTACAGAATAAATACGAACCTAAATAAACTTCTTCAGGCTCGACTGCTTGTTTTCTGATTCTCCATCGAATATGCTTATCAATATCAATATCATCTATGGCAATATGGAGGGAAGTTTGGAGGGAAAGCTTTGGTAGGTTTCTGCGTGTGTGTGTTTTTTTTGATCGCCTTTTTTTTACTTAAACCACAGGGATGAAAATGAAAAAGAAAAGGGGAAAAAAGAGGATAAGATAGCAAAAAGACGAGAAGGGCCTCGATATTTGGTGCAAACTGACGAAAAGGCCCTCACGTGACTTGCACGTGGGGGGGACATAACGGCAAGGGACGAACTGTTTTAACGGAATATAAACCACAGGGATGAAAAAAGCTCATTTTTAACGGCAGGGATGAAACGTGTTTTTCTGAAAAACCACAGGGACGAAATTTGTACTTTTCCCTTATTTAATAATTTTATTTTGCAAAAATAGCTGAACAGGTTCCCATCACCTGCTTTTATGTTGTCGACTCTACTAAGGCCATTGCAGGTGCTTCTGTTTCCACTCGACTAATGCAGTTGCAGGTTCTCCATCGCCTACTAACCTCGTAGCTTCAACCCCCGCTTGTATATTGTATAAGTGTATATGATATGTATTTCAATAGGTAGATGCTTCCCGTGGTTTCATGGTGTGATCGTTTTATGGTATTTGGATAGTTGATAACAAAAGATGCTATGTTTCAAGCTTTTCAGTTACAAGATACCAAAAGATTACTTAACTTTGTGCTGTATATGTTTGAGAGCTGGCACATTTGGAATGTCAATGAAATGATTAGGATCAAAGACAGATTTCGATTAATGTAGGAATTTATTGCAAAAGCAATCACTCTTCCGGGTGAAGGTGAAATTATGGACATGATGGAAGTAGCTGACCCTGATGCAGTGCATGCCGTTCGATCTTTTATTAGAAAGCAGCTTGCTTCTGAATTGAAGCAAGATTTCTTACATCTGGTACGAATTTCCCCACCCTTTTCAACCCCAAATCATGGATTGCACTTCTGACTTAGTATTTATTTAGATTGACCCGTTCGGTGTAGTAAAATGATTTCTCGCCCAAGTGGAAAACGGGTCAAGCTGGTCAAAAGTTTCACAAAGTGTAGTTTAAATGCATATAAGCCCGGTTTCAAAAATCTGAAAATGTTGTATTATTTGTTTTTCTGTTAACGACATTATTATTTCTTAAAAAAGGTTGGTTCGAAAAGTCAACCAACTGGACCCAAAGTTTTATTTTGGCTATATTTAAGTTCGCAAGACAAGCCAAGGGTATTGTTGGTATGTGATCACGTTATAATAAACGCATGTCCGGAAATAATTTAAGCCTACGGGGTCACACGAAATGACACGGTAACTCTATATTATTAATTAGTATATTAAAGTAATATATTGATTAATTTGATCACGATATGATTAATAAACATTTTTAAATGTTAAAATAAATAATGTTTATTAATTAAAAGAATTGATAGTTGGGTTTGGGCTAGGATTAAGGGAAGGGTGGGCCGAAAATTCTAAGGGGTTTTTTGGGCCCTAACTAAACTTGCCCATCAAGTTTAGTAACCCTAAACCTAAGCCTATAAATAGGAGATCAAAGTTAGGGGTTTAATATAAGTTTTCACAAGGTAAAACCCTAACTAAAAAATCTCTCTCTCTCCCTCTTTTGTTCTATTCGGCCGAAGCAAAGAAAACCCCAAGGGGTTCGGGTTTTAGGGTTTCGGTTTCAAGGGTTTAAACAAAGGGTTGTTTGATCGTGATCGGGGTACTAGCATACGATATAAGAGGTGTCTAGTGTGCGATCGTAGAGGGGTTTTACTTTAAACCCTATAATAATAATAATCTTATTATTATTTATTTTATTGGAAGCTTTGCATAAGGTACACGTTTCGATTCTCTCTTTGTTAATTAATGTGATTACATATTCGATTCTTCCGTTGCGCTTATGTGAATATTTATATGATTTATGTTCGCATATTCTAACAGTGGTATCAGAGCCACATATGTGATCTATTAATTACAAAGATCAAAACTTGAAGGGGGGTTAAGGGTTGGTTGATTTTTAATTAATTGTTAAATAATTAAAAGTTGTTTTCTTATTTTTTTTAATTAAAAATCGGATTAAATTAAATAAAATAAGAGTTTTTTTAATTAAAATTAACCTAATTCAATGGAGATTGAAACCCTCATGGCAAGTTTTGAGTTTGTGAATTGACATGATTTATTTGTATAAATTGCATGTTTTGTGTATCTTAATTATTTAAAGTTGTTAAATAAAAGTAAAATCACAAGAATTCATGCAAAATTACTTGTGATTATTACTGATATATAGAGATATATTTAGCAAAGCATGATGATCCAATAATTAGGGTTAATTATTAGATAATTGTGTGACTAAGTGAATTTTTTCGTGTGATTTTTCTGATTTGCGACAGTTCACTAAAAAATTCATATCTTTTAATCTGTAATGAGTTAGAAGTTGTGCTTTGGACAGTAGATTGACACATAGGGCTAAACAGGTCGTGAAGCTACTGGAAATTTCCAGTCAGCATGTTTATGTGAATTACTTGTTAATTAAGTTGTTTAAAGGCTTACGCAATCAAGGCAACTTGGTGTATGTGGTCCTCTTCTTCGGAGGGGGGAGCCGGCTTTAAACATATGCATGAACCATAGTGACCATGTTTAGGTGGCCTACCTTAACTTGTTACATGATTAAATTAGTTCGGTAATTAGTAAGTTTATTAATTTTTGCGTGTTTATAAAGAGCTATAAAGGTGATGCAAAAATTGTTTTGGAGAAAAGAATAAACTTGACTAAGAACTATCGAAATAGAGATTTCTTTAATAAAATTGGAGTCTTACAACCTTGAGATACACCGACTCACCCATTTGAACAAACTCTAAGAGAGGTATAAGTCGGAGTGCGCTAGCCTCCTAAAAGGGCGGGTTTTTAATTGCGTCCTTCGCAAACCTTTGCCCTTGCGCTTCTTTGTGCGTTCAAATGGAGCTACCGAGCTCTCTTGTGTTACTAAGACTATAAAAATGATTTTATTAAACATTATGTTATGAAGATTTGCATGAGTCTTCATACATAAACTTTTGATTCACATCAAATGCATTACCCATTTAAAGTTAAGTCATTGCCACACACTTTGCTAAGAACACTTGCCAGTGCTTTTTGCTCCTACGTGAGACCGTAGGCGAATTGTATCTCTTCAAGGTAAATTACCACTCCACCGTGAGACCGGTGGTGGACTATTTACATGTTCTTAATTGGGCGACTTAAAACGAGTTAAGAGGTGAGATCTTTGACCCGTGGCATAAGATGGGACAAAACATGTTTACAAAACACTTAATACCCTTTAAAGTGTTGTTGTAAGTTCCATATCTCTAGGAATTGCATGAATGCAATATTGATCGTCGATTACCTTTTGAGTACCGTCATTTCTAGCTGATCAACAGATGAAATGATTGTATGTCAATGGATCCTAGCCTTAATGAAATTAATTGTTAAATGAATTTAACAAGGGTAAATTACATTTCTTAAGGATTATTATCGAAAATACCGATAATTGAACTTTTGTCTGTTTTGTAGATGGCAACAACAAATCCTTCTCAAAACATACACCAATCGGCTTTCAGGTCGATGCTAGAAAGAGAAAAACTTTCTGGACCTAACTTCAATGATTGGTTTCGTCAGCTAAGAATAGTTCTAAGAGCTGAAAAGAAAATTGAAATCCTTGAAGAGCAGACACCCGTTGTTCCGGGAGCTAATGCTACAACTGAAGAGTTGGTTGCATACACTGCTGCGTATGATAGACACAATGAGGTTGCTTGTCTGATGTTGGGAAGCATGAATGCTGATCTTCAAAAGCAATTTGAAAATTATTTTCCTCGTGATATGATTAACGAGCTCAAGTCTTTGTACGAAAAGCAAGCGGGAGTGGAGTTGTTCGACCTAGTTGACACACTTCATGACTTGCGACACGAGCAAGGAACACCGGTTAGTCCTCATACTCAAGATGAAGAGGTATTTTGAGCAATTGGAAAGGTTGAATT
Source organism: Erigeron breviscapus (assembly GCA_034093135.1). Taxonomy (NCBI): domain Eukaryota; kingdom Viridiplantae; phylum Streptophyta; class Magnoliopsida; order Asterales; family Asteraceae; genus Erigeron; species Erigeron breviscapus. The sequence goes on from CM067168.1 coordinate 36,664,058, forward strand.
ATGCTTATCCTCAGCCTATTACTATTGGCATGATTCTCAAGTCTTTATCTAAGGATTTTGAGGAATTTGTGCGCAATTACAATATGCATAGCATGAATAAAACCATTGCTGAACTTCATGCCATGGCGAATGAGTATGAAAAGAAGCTTCCAAAGAAGTTTGCCACACCCCAAGTTCTCACGATCAAAGGGGGAAAGATCCAGAAAGGGAAACAACCAAAAGGAAAGGGCAAGAATCAAGGTAAAGGAAAGCAAGTTGCTACTCCTAAACCTAAGAAGACCCCTCCAGCGAAAAAGGAACATCCGGCTAAGGACCAAACATGTTATCACTGCAATGAAGTGGGACATTGGAAGCGGAATTGTTCTAAGTATCTAGCTGAGTTGAAGAAGAAGCAAACTGGTTTGACCAGTACTTCAGGTATCTTCACAATTGAGTTATATTCCTTTTCTAAGCGTAATTCATGGGTTTACGACACCGGGTGTGGTACTCATATCTGTAATTGTTTACAGGGGCTTAGAAGGAGAAGGAAACTGAAACCAGGATCTTTACAACTGTTCGTGGGAAATGGCCTACCGGCAGCTGTAGAAGAAATAGGCGACTATCATTTAGTTTTACCTACTGGTTTAGTCATTGTTTTAGACAATTGTCATTATGCACCGTCTATTACTAGAGGTGTCATTTCAGTTTCTTTGTTGAAAAACAACGGATTCATTAATGTTTTTAATGATATTGGTATTTCAGTTTCACGAAATAATGTTCATTATTTTAATGCTATTGCTTGTGATGGTATTTATGAAATTGATATGCATGGTTGTGATTCAAAGGATAATTCAATGTATAATGTTAGCAAACGAGTCAAGACCAATTTGGACTCGACTTATCTTTGGCATTGTCGTCTTGCTCATGTTGGCAAGAAACGCATTGAAAGACTTCAAAGAGATGGAATCTTACAAACAAATGATGAATCATTTGACGAATGCGTATCTTGTGTTTCCGGCAAAATGACAAGAAAACCTTTTCCAAATAAACTGGAGAGGGCAAAAGAACTACTTGGACTAATACATACGGATGTATGTGGCCCATTTAGACATGTGTCAAGGAAAGGTGCTAGCTACTTCGTCACTTTTACGGATGATTTCAGTCGTTATGGTTATGTTTACTTGCTTAAACATAAACATGAAGTCTTTGAAACATTCAAGGAATTTAAAAGTGAAGTAGAGAATCAACTCAGTAGAACCATCAAGATTCTTCGTTCGGATCGAGGTGGTGAATACTTAAGCCAAGAGTTTAAAGATTATCTTAAAGCTTGTGGAATAGTTCAACAGCTTACTCCTCCATATACTCCACAACATAATGGTGTATCGGAGAGGAGAAATCGAACCTTGTTAGAAATGGTTCGATCAATGATGAATCATACAACTCTTCCTTTTTTGTTTTGGGATTATGCCCTAGAGACTGCTGTTCGCATTCTCAATATGGTTCCAACCAAGAAGGTTGACAAGACACCGCATGAATTGTGGCATGGGAGTGTTCCCAAGTTGTCTTACTTAAAGGTCTGGGGATGTGAGGCACTCGTGAAACGAGATACGCCTGACAAACTTGAATCTAGATCTGTTAAGTGCATCTTCGTAGGATACCCAAAGGAAACAATGGGTTACTACTTCTACTTTCCTACCGAAAACACTGTTAAGGTATCTCGATTTGCTGAGTTCCTTGAAAGGAAACTCATATCTCAAGAAGATGTGTCAACTTCTGAAAATACTAGCAATCATCAACTTGGGGGGGGGGAATGTTCAAAGAGATGAATCTCAAGATGAACTTCAAGTTGAAGATGAAGCGATTCCACTTCGTAGGTCCTCAAGGACAATACGTGCTCGTGAAAGATTAAATCTTATGATTGAGTCCGAAGAACACGTAGTAGGAGACTTAAATGAACCTCCTAATTTCAAAGCTGCATTATCAGATCCGGAATCTGAAAAATGGCTTGAAGCTGCGAATGTGGAAATGAAATCCATGAAAGATAATCAAGTCTGGAGCTTGGTTGATGTTCCACCAAATGGTAGAACCATTGGGTGTAAATGAATCTTCAAGAAGAAGACCGACATGGATGGAAATGTACACACCTATAAAGCTCGTCTTGTGGCAAAAGGTTATACTCAACTTTTCGGAGTTGATTATGAGGAAACCTTTTCTCCCGTTGCGGACATTAGAGCTATTAGGATCATCTTAGCCATAACAGCGTACTATGACTATGAGATATGGCAAATGGATGTCAAAACCGCTTTCTTAAATGGTTTTCTAAATGAGGAAGTCTATATGGTACAACCAGAAGGTTTTGTCGATCCAAAACATCCCGACAAGGTATGCAAACTTCAAAGGTCCATTTATGGATTGAAGCAAGCATCAAGGAGTTGGAATAAAAGGTTTGATGAGGAGATCAAAAAGTTTGGTTTTGCTCAAAATCCTGATGAGCCATGTGTATATCACAAAGCTAGTGGGAGTAATGTTACTTTCCTTGTCTTGTATGTAGATGACATATTGATAATAGGAAATCACATTCCAATGTTGAAAGACGTTAAATCTTATCTTGGAAAGTATTTTGCTATGAAAGACTTGGGTGAAGCGGCATTTATTCTTGGAATCAAGATCTATAGAGATAGAAGTAAACGGTTGATTGGATTAAGTCAAAGTGCTTATATAGATAAAATCTTGAAGAGATTCAAGATGGAGAATTCTAAGCGCGGGAATTTGCCGATGCAAGAAGGACTTAATTTATCTAGCAAGAACGGTGCTTCTACACCTGAAGAGGTGGAGCGTATGAAAAGAATTCCTTATGCTTCGGGTGTGGGATCTATCATGTATGCGGTAAGATGCACTAGACCTGATATTGCGTTCGCGCAAAATATAGTTAGCCGCTATCAGCAAAATCCTGGAGAGGATCATTGGACTGATGTGAAGAACATTCTGAAGTACATGCGTGCTACTAAAGAATTATTCTTGGTGTATGGAGGAAATCCCGATGCAGAGCTCAAAGTAACTGGATACTGTGATGCTGGATTTCAGACTGATAAAGATGATACAAAATCTCAGTCAGGATATGTCTTCACTTTAAATGGAGGTGCAGTAGATTGGAAGAGCAAGAAACAATCTACAGTTGCTATGTCTGCTACAGAGTCTGAGTATATAGCTGCTTCGGATGCAGCCATGGAAGCTGTCTGGATCAGAAAGTTTATTTCTGGGCTTGACGTGATGCCCTCAAATAACTCACATATGGATCTGTACTGTGATAATTCGGGAGCAATTATCATTGCCAATGAACCTGGAGTTCAGAAAGGTGCCAGACATTACCAAAGAAGATATCACTATGTTCGTGAGCGAATCGAATCACGTGAAATCAATTTACTCAAAGTTCACACAGATTGTAACTTAACAGATCCTTTTACAAAGGCTTTGTCAAAAGGAAAGCTCAATAAGCATGCCGAGGGCATAGGTCTTAGATTTTGCTAGTTATATCATGTAAATCTGTGATTGGTATTTGGATAATGGGATGTTAAACGATTGTTATTTTAATAAATGAATTATGATACTTGGTATGAATGTTTCATTTTATAATAATTGTGTCCTATATTTGTATATTTAAATCCATGAATATTTTTTGATATATTCTAAACGTCCATTGTCGATTAACTATATGGGAATATAGTTAAACTAAGACAAATGTGAGAGATTGGTTGAAATATTTAAGGGAATATTTGGAGATGGTCTGCCAAACTCACATGGTATTCAAAGAGGTGAATATCGGACTTACCCCACTTAACGAATTGTCATTTATGGATCGGCGTCATTAAGTGAAATTCGTGAAATGGTTGCTTTATTTATCCTTAGACTTGAGATACAAGCAGGTTATGCATATGTGGATTGCATTTTCTAGATATAGTTCTAACTGTCCTGAACAAGGTAGTAATAAAGGGCTATTTTCAGAAATGTAGTGAAACAACATGACTAACACGTGTAGTCAATATAGGATTTGTTCCTTCAATTTGCAACTGAAGTATGATACCATTTGGCGCCCTCATTGATTAATTAAGATGTTTGTATGCGCATACCCAAATGAACTCAAGAGGTGGTCTTGACTAATTTGGTAATCTTGATTAATTGTAGAAATGAGAAACAGAATCGTTAAATTATGAAATGACATTGATCCATATTCATAATTAACAAGGGTATCTGAAACAAAGGGATATTAAAGACTAAATCATTTCAAATGATATTTTAAGAAACTATCCTTAAATTTTTCCGGGAGCATTGGCGTGTTGCTAGACGCTAACCAATGTTATTGCCTTTATAAATAACATGCTCAAGTGGGAGCTGTTGGTATGTGATCACGTTATAATAAACGCATGTCCGAAAATAATTTAAGCCTACGGGGTCACACGAAATGACACGGTAACTCTATATTATTAATTAGTATATTAAAGTAATATATTGATTAATTTGATCACGATATGATTAATAAACATTTTTAAATGTTAAAATAAATAATGTTTATTAATTAAAAGAATTGATAGTTGGGTTTGGGCTAGGATTAAGGGAAGGGTGGGCCGAAAATTCTAAGGGGTTTTTTGGGCCCTAACTAAACTTGCCCATCAAGTTTAGTAACCCTAAACCTAAGCCTATAAATAGGAGATCAAAGTTAGGGGTTTAATATAAGTTTTCACAAGGTAAAACCCTAACTAAAAAATCTCTCTCTCTCCCTCTTTTGTTCTATTCGGCCGAAGCAAAGAAAACCCCAAGGGGTTCGGGTTTTAGGGTTTCGGTTTCAAGGGTTTAAACAAAGGGTTGTTTGATCGTGATCGGGGTACTAGCATACGATATAAGAGGTGTCTAGTGTGCGATCGTAGAGGGGTTTTACTTTAAACCCTATAATAATAATAATCTTATTATTATTTATTTTATTGGAAGCTTTGCATAAGGTACACGTTTCGATTCTCTCTTTGTTAATTAATGTGATTACATATTCGATTCTTCCGTTGCGCTTATGTGAATATTTATATGATTTATGTTCGCATATTATAACAAGTATCCCATAATGTGGTGGGATTCTTATTTTTGATATTTGGTTATTCATATTCATTTTGTTATTTTGTACGAGTTCGAGTGAGTATACTTTGATTGTTTTATTGTTATCAATCTATTTAAATAACGTCAAAGCTAGAGATTTGTGTAGGATGAATGCAGGTATTAGAGTTTATTATAGGGCATGACGTCTGTTTGTATCATTTATGTTTAGTGTAAATGCAAAGGAACAACAAATGTAGGACTTTTCCTTGGATCTTAACAAAATAAGAGCCAAGATCTGTAAACTAAAACTAATTTAATCATTTGATATCGTGTGACCCTTGGCCAGCAGATTAATACTTTGCTACTAATTGACATTTTAAAAAATTTGTAATCATATTGTGCACTACAAGGTGATTGTTTGTGTTAGGGATTGCAAAAAGTGTGCAACTTCATGACATTTGTGTTACTAGATATGAGTTTCTATGTGGGACTGAGATTTGTTTTGAATTCCTGTAAAACAAGTGTGATTATTTGGTTGCATTTTACTCAAGCATTTTCCTGACTTTTAACCTTCTTTATTTTTGCCAAGATGTGAATCTTGATGAATTGGAGACTTATATATCGCTCTTTTAAAAAATATTCCCAGTCATGTATTTTAAGCAAAATAACACCGGCCCTGAGAAGTATGAGTTTAAGCACACAAATATGGAGAAGTATTTTTTGGCGCTCTGCTGTTTGTCACTAACCCCAAGGATTAGAGAAGCTGTTCTTCGATCATCTTTACTAGCCGGATTCAATTGCTTGCGAGTGAAATAAATATATTAATAGTTGAAAATTTTAAACTCAAAGTGATGATGATGGTTACACATCATTAATTGGATTGAGATTCCCTAAAGTAAAGTTGGATCAACTTTAGGGAATCCTAATCCTCATTAATTGGCCCTGTTTTGAGGTTCTTATTGTTTGTTACTTCGTAACATTATTAACTCCATATGATCAGAGGTTCATGTTCATGACTATCTATGGTTGGAAATGCATTTGTTACATTTATACCAACTCGTTATTGCCAACAAAAACAACGACAAATGGTAAACAAATATTAAAAAGTGAAGAAGCTTGGAAAAAAATAAAAAAACAAGCATCTTGGCTGCTTGGATAGTGCAAAAAGATGACCCGTCTCTCTAAGTTATATTATTGTTCACCAAATGTCTTTTTATCTAATTTATTATATTACAAAGATGACAAATTATTCATTGTAATATCTTAATAAATATTCATTGAAAAGTATGTCGTTTTGCTAGCGGGTCTAACGCTTCCCCTCCATTTACTGATAATTACTTTTCCCCTCCCACCTCCTGCATCTTCACGTTAGGTGACGGCGATAATGGTATGAGCATTCCGTGGCAGGCTCATAGCCCTCCTCGACAGCAACTTCCTTTTAAATAGACAGGTTGTTATCTCATATGTACTTACTCGTCTTTCGCTATCTTTTCTTTCGCTTCCACATTTCCCCGCCTCCTACTCACCTCCTAGCCTTAGCCGACTTATGTGGCCCCCGGCTCCCATCCAGAGAGTGGCAAGGCCATCAACTAACAGAAGCCCACCCCTCGTTGTCCTGTTATTATTTATTTTATTGGAAGCTTTGCATAAGGTACACGTTTCGATTCTCTCTTTGTTAATTAATGTGATTACATATTCGATTCTTCCGTTGCGCTTATGTGAATATTTATATGATTTATGTTCGCATATTATAACAAGTATCCCATAATGTGGTGGGATTCTTATTTTTGATATTTGGTTATTCATATTCATTTTGTTATTTTGTACGAGTTCGAGTGAGTATACTTTGATTGTTTTATTGTTATCAATCTATTTAAATAACGTCAAAGCTAGAGATTTGTGTAGGATGAATGCAGGTATTAGAGTTTATTATAGGGCATGACGTCTGTTTGTATCATTTATGTTTAGTGTAAATGCAAAGGAACAACAAATGTAGGACTTTTCCTTGGATCTTAACAAAATAAGAGCCAAGATCTGTAAACTAAAACTAATTTAATCATTTGATATCGTGTGACCCTTGGCCAGCAGATTAATACTTTGCTACTAATTGACATTTTAAAAAATTTGTAATCATATTGTGCAGAATTAAACTCGGGTTTGGTTAGATACCCATATTGGTTTTAAAAGTTAGACCTTTTTTATATATAAAATTGAAGTCCAATCTTAATATTTAGCTAAAAAAGGCTTAGTTGGCACAACTCTTAACCCTTTAATTCATTAATTTGATTAAAACAAATCTATATATGACGTATGCAATCTCTTAATATTCATTGATAATTTGATATAATAAATAATAATTTTTTAATATTTTTTTTTGATTTAAAAATTTTAATTAAAATATCCGAATTAAACTCGGGTTTGGTTAGATACCCATATTGGTTTTAAAAGTTAGACCTTTTTTATATATAAAATTGAAGTCCAATCTTAATATTTAGCTAAAAAAGGCTTAGTTGGCACAACTCTTAACCCTTTAATTCATTAATTTGATTAAAACAAATCTATATATGACGTATGCAATCTCTTAATATTCATTGATAATTTGATATAATAAAAATATAATATATTAATAGTTGAAAATTTTAAACTCAAAGTGATGATGATGGTTACACATCATTAATTGGATTGAGATTCCCTAAAGTAAAGTTGGATCACTTTAGGGAATCCTAATCCTCATTAATTGGCCCTGTTTTGAGGTTCTTATTGTTTGTTACTTCGTAACATTATTAACTCCATATGATCAGAGGTTCATGTTCATGACTATCTATGGTTGGAAATGCATTTGTTACATTTATACCAACTCGTTATTGCCAACAAAAACAACGACAAATGGTAAACAAATATTAAAAAGTGAAGAAGCTTGGAAAAAAATAAAAAAACAAGCATCTTGGCTGCTTGGATAGTGCAAAAAGATGACCCGTCTCTCTAAGTTATATTATTGTTCACCAAATGTCTTTTTATCTAATTTATTATATTACAAAGATGACAAATTATTCATTGTAATATCTTAATAAACGTATGATGAGATTTTTATTCATTGAAAAGTTATATGTCGTTTTGCATTGCGCGAATAATCTTCTAATATTTTTGAAATTTAAACTTTTATAAGAAATAAGGAAAATTCCTTTTTATAATTATGAAACGAAATGTCACCTATTCTTATTTTTTTAATCTATACTATTGAATAAAGAAATAGACCCTTTTTTCCTTTATAAATTCAGCCTTTGAATTATTTTTTTTACCTCTAACCTTTTAACACCTATATCTTAAACCTTAAAACACATTTACATAGAACAAAACATCTTCACACATATCTCATATTTCACAACTGCGGCTTTTCATTAACTATGATATCTTTTTAGGTCAACTATCTTTACATTAATAACCACACCGTTAATATCACCATCACCCGTCGTCGCAGCTCTGCCGCTACATTGTGTTGTTACCCCTCTCGTTTTATGTTAATTGATCCACTAGCTCCATATAAAATTATAATATATTAATTAAAATCACATACATTTTTTAATATTTTTTTTGATTTAAAAATTTTAATTAAAATATCCGAATTAAACTCGGGTTTGGTTAGATACCCATATTGGTTTTAAAAGTTAGACCTTTTTTATATATAAAATTGAAGTCCAATCTTAATATTTAGCTAAAAAAGGCTTAGTTGGCACAACTCTTAACCCTTTAATTCATTAATTTGATTAAAACAAATCTATATATGACGTATGCAATCTCTTAATATTCATTGATAATTTGATATAATTGAAAATTATAATTATTATAACATATGTATATCGCAATAACAGAATGACACCAATCATCGCAGTCTCAATACATTATGTGTCTGTTTGGCAAGGGCTTTTGAGGGCTTTTAGGAGCTTAAAAGCCCGAGCTTTTAAATATAAGCCCCTTTTAAAACTATAACCCTGTTTGGAAAGACATTTGAATTCAAAAGCTCCAGCCCCAAAAAGCTCCTAAAAGCCCCGAAAGGTCTTTTAAATAAAAGCTTGTGTAAGAAGAGTTGAAATAGAAGCCCCAGCACCTAGCCCCATTTTTAAGCTCCAGCTCCAAGCCCCTAACCACAGTCCCAGCTCGAAGCTTTTGTGCCAAAATTAATGTGTGACATTCGTATTATAACTTGAGATCTATTCTTCTATATTTATATATAAAATTGAAGTCCAATCTTAATATTTAGCTAAAAAAGGCTTAGTTGGCACAACTCTTAACCCTTTAATTCATTAATTTGATTAAAACAAATCTATATATGACGTATGCAATCTCTTAATATTCATTAATATAATATAATTATAATTAAATAATTAAAAGAAATGGGAAGTGTTGAACGTTTCGCCTCACCATTTTTTTTAATAAATTTCATTCCATTAAGCTTCTCAATAAAATTGATTTCTCTTCTATCAATATACAGATTGGTTAATTTCTTGATGTTCATTTATCTTATTTGGCTGCTGTAGGTTTTCTTATCTATAATCTTATAATATAATTAGAAACCCATATAATTATTATAACATATGTATATCGCAATAACAGAATGACACCAATCATGCCAGTCCAATTTAATTATGTGTCTGTTTGGCAAGGGGCTTTTGAGGGCTTTTAGGAGCTTAAAAGCCCGAGCTTTTAAATATAAGCCCCTTTTAAAACTATAACCCTGTTTGGAAAGACATTTGAATTCAAAAGCTCCGCCCCAAAAAGCTCCTAAAAGCCCCGAAAGGTCTTTTAAATAAAAGCTTGTGTAAGAAGAGTTGAAATAGAAGCCCCAGCACCTAGCCCCATTTTTAAGCTCCAGCTCCAAGCCCCTAACCACAGTCCCAGCTCGAAGCTTTTGTGCCAAAATTAATGTGTGACATTCGTATTATAACTTGAGATCTATTCTTCTGTATTTATATAATGTATAATGGTGTTTATTTTCCACCTCATGATGCACTTCAAGTTGTACAAGATGTTATTCTTCAGCCAAACATATTTGACAGAAATTTAGCTCCTCATGTGATTAAGAATAAAAGATTGGTTAGTATAGTATACATACAATAGTAAATTAGTTATAAAATAAACTTTATACTAACTTTGTTTATTATCTGGATGATAGATTATTCAGGCAACATTTGTTCGATTGTTTTAATTACAAAACCATTCATACTTCATATGTGGAGGATATAACTTTTATATGTTTCTTCAAGCGTATCTAAGATCCTACAAATCCAACAAGGAAAAACTGTCTTCTACAGATCATGTTGTCATATTAGGAAATTGGGCCGATTTAAAGGAAAAGACACAATTCAATGACGAGAATGCGTCGATGGTTTTCAAATTGGATTTAGATAACCTTAACACGTTGGAATGTCTTAGTTTTTTCTATTATTTAATTTGATTTATTATTAGTATCATGTTATATTTTGGACATTTGGAATTTTGTATTTGTTTTTTATCTATTGCAATAAACTTTTTAGGGAATGTTATATACACATGTAAGTTGTGTTGTCGTGTTTCACACATTTAACAATCATGTAAGTTGTGTTATCGTGTTTCACAATTTTACCAAAATTGAGTTTTCCCTAATAAACGAAAACAAATTACAAATACACACGTACATACAATTTCCTTCCAAAACCAGTCAAAAAAAGTTTTTACATTTAACAGCAATCAAACCCTAAAATAGTTTTCTGTACGAAGATCAATCCACAAGAAAAGGTATGTCCTTCCTCCTATTATTCAAACCATTGATTCATGTCCTTACACATTCAATGATTATACATACACTGATTATATATATATATACATAATCACATACATATACATATACATATACATATTACAGACTTTCATTGTGATTAGATTATTTATGCTACCTGATTTTAATTTGTGACTAATGAATGAGTTGATTACGATTATTAAACAATTTCATTAGTCTATCAGCCATCTACGTTTTTCGATAACTCGTTGTCGTAAGCGCAAAATAATTAGACATAAGGGGTGTATTTTAATCCATTTGGCCAGTTCAGTATACTAAACACAACCCAAATTGGCCCTTTTAACGGGTCGAAATTGTAAAGACATTGCTCGTTGCCTAGTTAACCCCGATACTGTAAAAGTGGCCTTTGATAAAAGAAAACCGTATAAAACATATATATGTATTTTGTTTATATGTATACATGGGTCTATAAGCCAGTTAGATTATATAAAGTAATCTGCACTGCGGTGCGCAGAGGGTAGTTCTATAGGCACAATTAAATTTTTGTAAAGAGATAACATTTCTGATCGTTGTGGCCAATCAATCATTGTTGTTTAACTTAAATTATAAAAAATAAACAGGTAGGCGGGTAGGTATGGGAGGGCATGGAGGTTTGAATATTCTTCCTCAGAAGCGTTGGAACGTTTACAATTTTGACAACCGTGAAAAGGTCCGTAAAGATGAAGAGGAAGCAGCTAAGGAAGAACAACTCAAGCGGGAACAATCTCGGAAGCGCGACACCGAGTTCCGCATTGAACAACTCCGTCAAGCCCGTGGCTTGGCTTCTTCTTCTCGCCAAGGCACGGCCAGCAAGGTAGCCGAGTCGCCCGAACCAAAAGAGAAGGATACAGAGACAAAGTCGAAACATATTAATTTGTTTGAAGGAATTAGGATTTTTGATCCAGTTGATGACAAGAACAATAATAATAAAAGGGAATTAGCAGGACGCGGAGGAACAAGTGATAATAAGAATAAGAGGGCAAAGAAGGAGGAGCCCAAAGTGGTTTCGGTCGAAGATGAGAAATATCGTTTAGGGTACGGAATAGCTGGAAAAGGCGTTAAGTTACCTTGGTACTTAATGGAGAAACAACAACCTGCTGCTCATCATAATGATTCATCATCAGATACGACACCAATAACCGATAGTAGTAAAAATAAGAAAAAGAGTGTGGCTGAACTTAGGGAAGAGAGATTGAAGAGAGAGGCTCGAGAAAAGGCAAGACAACAAGCCTTGCTCCTCAAACATCCCCATCGAACAAGGTAAAGAAGCTCCGCCTCCAAGAATTTTTTATTTTGTTGTATGCTGTTTTCCTTCTATTTGCTTTTGTTCCGTTCTATAAGAATTAATGATATCCATATTTTTAAGTTGTGTACACTGTCTAGTTGTTTTAACTATTGATGATCATTGTATATTTGTATTATATATTCAAACAAATAGCTTTTGCTCTTTAATTAAAAGTTAAAATCATTTGCCATTTCCTTTTCTTTTGTTAGGAAGCTAAGAAGATACCTGTATCTATTTTTTAACCATAAACCTGCTAAATGCTAAAGAAAACTATAGTAGTTAAGGTCCATGAGTGTGGAAACTTTAGCATATTTGTTGGCTAAGATAAGTGGAAAACACAAGGGAATCAATCTTCCTCATCAAATGCTGCTTTCTGGATGATGAAAATCATGACTTTTGACTAACGATTAACTCAAACTGCTAGACAAGGTTAGAGGAATTTTTGGATAAATTAATTGGTCACTGGTTAGTTCAAATGCGCTTTAGGATACCACTTGAAGATTTATACACCTAATCAAATATTAATGACCAATGTATGACCACTTTTCAGAGAGACTTGCAACTAAGTTAAAGTTCTAAGTATGAACAACACTAGAATAATAGATTATCATATACTGATATACGTTACAGTGTTACACAAACCCGAGTTCATTACTGTGCTGTTCAAAGTTGAAACGGGAAATGGATAACTTAGTTGATAAGTTTGTTAGGGTTATAGTTGGACCACAACTGGACTAAGTTTGATGAGAACATGGGCTAATTGGAAGAAAAAGATGAGAGGAAACACAAGGGAATCTATTCTTTCTCATCAAATGCTGCTTTCTGGATGATGAAAATCAAGACTTTGACGATTAGCTTAAAACAATAGAGAAGGTTAGAGGAATTTTGGATAAATTAATTGGTCAGTTCAAATGCGATTTATGATACCACTTGAAGATTTATACACAGAATTAAATTTTAATGCCCAATGTATACCACTTCTCAGAGATGCTTGCAACTAAGTTAATGTGTTACGTATGAAGAACACTACAATAATAAGTTATCATAGATGTTACTCAAACCCGAGTTTAATACTGTGTTGTTCAAAGTTGAAATGTGAAATGAATAACTTAGTTAATAAGTTTTTAGGCTTATAGTTGGGCCACTACTGGAATTGGACTAAGTATGATGAGAACATGGGCTAGTTGAAATAAAAATATAAGAGAAAATAGAATCAGGGTTAAGCAGTTGTTCGATGGCTGAAAACATTTTTGTGGCAGATATTTCCGGAGAGGGCAAGCTTAGCCTGCTTAGGTGCACGTATTGCTGCTAATTTGTCCAACTTTTTACTCTTCTTGCTTCCGGACTATCTTTTATGCTCCCGACATCGAACCAGAACCTCCAATAGCCTATTCTTGGGAATTATTTGTGCTTTTTGTTGATTCAGATCCACATGATGCTCAAGACTCATTAATTAACCAAAGGTCGAGGGATCTCATTGATACCTTCGAATGCAAGGGCTGTTGATCATTGTTTTTTTAGGTAGGGGTATGTATGTAGGCTTTCACAATTCGCCCACAGGCATCTCAAATAGCTATATGGACCATGTCATACCTTCTTCCTCTATAGGAGTTACTTGTCAGAAATTTCTGCTTCATGGAAGACCATGATGCCGCATTAGATAAGACAAGATAAAAACTATTGAAAGCCAAAAAATACGTAACCTGTTTTCTCGTGGCCCTTGCTAAGCAGATTTCAACCGAAGAAAACTACTTACGTTAGTCTTCACATTCCAAACTAAATATAATGAGATTATTTTCTAGAGTCTTGACTAATATAATGAGAGCTTATTACGCTCTTGTCCTGTGATAGCCTCTTTGTTTTAGTTGCTCCTGAAGACATCGAATTCAGCATCTAAGTATAGATTAAGGCAGTTTAGTTTGTAAAATGTGTGGGAATGGTGTAAGACTGAAAGTATGCCTATGTGACCTGCAGTGGTTTATAGATTCTCAGCTAAAGGAAAACCAGATTGGTATGAGTTCTTATTCCAGTTTTAGTAAGTTGATTAAATTCAGAAGTAGAGGTGGCAAGCTGGCGTGTTGTAACTGTTGAAAAGGGGGTTGGATTGAAATAGGTCACTATTTAATACTAGTTGAAAGCGGTTGCTGATCTGAGAAAAAGTTACAGTGTCCATTTTTGCTTGATTGATAATCACCGTGACGACAATGTTTACAGAAACAAAGTTGTAAAAGAAAATTAGGGCCTGTTCGAACCCCAAATTGACCGTTCAATAGTAGACGAGTTTGGATGACCAAAAAGGTTTACAATTCAATGGTATTCTGATATTTAGGTTCATGAGAAACTGGAAACCGAATTAGAAGGAAGCTTTGTTGAATAGCTTCAGGTGCAGGTTCTAAATGCTGCAACGCATATGAGGCATGAGCCATTAGTGGAACATAATTTTTTTGAACGATGTCTCGATATTTTTTTTTGTACACTAATCTGTTGTTTTTAAATGTGGATATAAAAATTCTGTAGATAGGAAGTTTACTTAATTTGTAGCAGTGCAATAAAACTGGACCACAACCAGCGAACGTTTAATGGTAGATTCAAGCTCATCTGAGCAGGTCATGCTTGGAGCTTGATGTATTATAGATTTATAGCTGCATAAGCACAAGTATCATATGATACACTATGAAGTTGTAAATCAACAAGCATCATTACTTTTCATGATCTTCCAGACACACTTATAATAAAAAAAAAAAAGAGTTAATGACATAAATCGTCCCTGTGGTTTACCTAAATAGTCACGTTTCGTCCTTTAAAATTAAAAACCTCAAGGACAGTCCTTTATAGGAGGATAAGGATCACGTTTGGTCCTTTGACTATTTGACCGTCATCTCTCCTCCGTTAACACCCTCACGTGCC
The DNA here is from genome assembly GCA_034093135.1 of Erigeron breviscapus. NCBI lineage: Eukaryota > Viridiplantae > Streptophyta > Magnoliopsida > Asterales > Asteraceae > Erigeron > Erigeron breviscapus. The sequence continues at coordinate 36,679,123 of CM067168.1, forward strand.
TTCCACGTGAGGGGTATTCATGTCTTTTTCATAAATAAAGGACCATGGATAATATTTTTCACTCTAATAAAAAAAACTTTAAATTATCTCAATTTTCTTTTTTATCTTCAATCTAAAAAGAAATATCTACAAATTAGATAAAAAAAAGCAGATCTCTCCACCATCTCTAAATTAAAATCAAAAACCAACATACCTAATCTCCATTTACATATCAAAATCCATCCAATCTTCATATATATACAGATACTTATATAAGAATTCTATCAATCCATCTATATCTATATCTCCAAACCATACCCAAATCTAAACATATACATACACAACCAATCGAGATATATATATATATATATATATAAATAGAAGATATATATTACACACTCAAACAGATCGGAGATATATATACACATTTCAGTCGAAGACATATATATACATACACACACAAGACCACCGCCATAGCCCCCACCAAATTTTGTATATACATAACAATAAAAAGGGTTGTTGAGGACAACAGTCAAAGGAGAGCGATAATCACCACGAGATCCGGCCACTATCGGCGGCACCATCACCAGATCCGACCATCTTTTTAGATCTAAAATTCCCTTCTATCTCTAGTGGTGGTGGCTGGGAGTTGTTGGGTCAAGTCAATAACTCGATAGTGTGGCGGTGTTGGTGGTGGTTGTCGATAGTGGTGGTCGTTGGGAGTTACCGGAAGTGGAAGTGGAAGTGGTTGGGAGAGGTGATGGTGGCGGTTTGTAAACACTGAAACCACTTGTCGCCGCCGTTCCAACCATTACAACCACCTCTAAACATGTTTCTTTGTTGTTTTTTTTCGAGATCTACATCAATCAGATGATGTCGTTTCTAGATTTGTGCCACCATCACCAGTCGGCTTCTTCAATGTCCTTTCCGACGAAGATGATGTTGGAGGCGGTGGTTTTCTTTACCAGTAGAAACGGAGAAGAAAAAGTAACAGCCGGTGTTGTTGCCTAGACTTTTATCCCTTCGAATATATCATAAGTATCATTGTTAGTTTCAAGGTATCAACACTAGTATATGTATATTTGGATTTGGATTGTTAGATGTTGGTTTGATTATGAACAAAAAAATCTTGATAAAAGATACTTGTATCAAATTGAACTTGTATTTTTGTTAGTTGGATTCTTATAATTTTCTGGGTTTTGTTTGGAGGTTGAAGAAAGGCGTGAAAGACATGAATACCCCTCACGTGGAAGGCACGTGAGGGTGTTAACGGAGGAGAGATGACGGTCAAATAGTCAAAGGACCAAACGTGATCCTTATCCTCCTATAAAGGACTGTCCTTGAGGTTTTTAATTTTAAAGGACGAAACGTGACTATTTAGGTAAACCACAGGGACGATTTATGTCATTAACTCTAAAAAAAAAGGGTGATTTGATAAGTGAAGATCAACTAGTAGATTTTGGTGAGACTATGCTCAAGTTATATACAGCTAACAACAGAATATGCTTCAAAACATTGATTCATGACTTGCAAAAATAAACCCTAAAGTAACATTTTCAAAATTATGAACCAGAACTAAAGAAATTTAAGCTAAGTTTATTCTGAACGGAGATTGCAAAACATTGATTCATGACTTTCAAAAATAAACCCTAAAGTAACATTTTCAAAATTATGCACCAGAACTAAAGAAATTTAAGCTAAGTTTATTCTGAACGGAGATTGCAAAACATTGATTCATGACTTTCAAAAATAAACCCTAAAGTAACATTTTCAAAATTATGCACCAGAACTAAAGAAATTTAAGCTAAGTTTATTCTGAACGGAGAGAGGCATCTGCAATCTGCTTAACTCTCAATGTCAGATATATGAGTATAATTGTTCCAAAACTTGACCTGGAAAGAAGCAGATAGAAAACTGAACACGTTAATAGTTAAATATCGAAGCAAAGGAAATAAGTTAACAATGACTCTTATTTTAGCATAATGAACACGTTAATAGTATCCCAAAAAAAAGACGTTCCGAATTGAACTCTGTCAGCAGACAGAATAAAAATATAGATATATGATATATGAACCAAACTGCTATGCATAGAAGAATCACGTAACATGGTCAAGGCAACGCCTATATAATTGTCTTTAATAAGAAAATAAATTGAAACATTTACTTGACGCCCAGTCTCAACTTCAACAAAAGATGGCAACAGGTGGGTCATTTGGGCCAAACGGACTTTTGTAAGTCAGTTTTCTAGCATGGGTTGAAATGGGCCATTTTGGGTTGACCCACAAACTATTTTTTCAGTTTTTGTCCATTTTTAATAGAAAGCAAATGCTTTGGAAAGGACATTCTGCAACTTTCAACCCATTTGACACATTGTCATTTCGGCCAAACTTTAAGATCTGGCCCGTTTTTACAGAAGGTAAACAACCGAAATCAGTAGAATACAAGTAACTGGGTTGTAGCATCATAGGTTGTGGACTTACATTACTGAGAACAGAAAAGCAACTTTTCTAGAATTAAATGAGGTGACACGCTTGTATTTCCTCATTCTGGGAGCCTCGGAACCTTTTTCAGCTGCGGTTTTATCTGTCCAACAACAACAGACGCTTCATCAATCAGACTAGGTCCAGTTTTAACCACTTTTTAAGCCAATGCCCATGAATATGAAGGACCATTGAACCCAAAAATATTCAGTTACGTCTTCAGTTATGGCCTTTTTTGGTTTTTCCAGAAATCTTGTTTTCATTTTGAACCTTTTGACCCTTTGACTGAACTTGCCAAACATAGAATAAAAATACGGGCCTTACGGTCTCTTTTGGGAACTATTGATCAGTTATACTATAAACTTTATGTGTTCAAAAACTGTTTGGAGTTTTGTTCTGCAAGAAAAACATGCTGAAATCTAGCATCCATGAATCACAATTCTCTAACCTTAACTACATGCAAAAATAGTATATAGCCTAAGGATGTGGTAAAGTACCTCGAGTAGAGAACTTGGGTAAGATCAGGCTGTGATTCATCAACAACTGCATGTATTTTCCTTCTATTTCAAAGCTAATTTGTTTCGGCAATGATTTCTGCAATATCGTTACCTAGGCCCAATTAGAAGAACTATGCAGATATACAAAACTAGAACATGAAAAAACTGCCTAAACTTGCATCAATAGGAGAGAGTCATATGTTTCAAAACATAATTTCTCTTCGAACTCACCATCTGCTCTTCCTCATTCTTCAAATTGCCATCGGTTTCTTTAAAAGTTCTAGGTGTCTCTGCCCTCCCCTTCTCAATATCGACATCTTTCTCAGGGCACTCAGAAAAAGCAGCTGCATTTTCCACCATCATCAGTTTTTCATCCAAAGAAAGCTCATTTTTAAGAGGTGCGTAAACATCCATTGAGCTTGAGAGAGCTACCGGCATCTCACTTTGAGATACAGTAGTGCTGCCTTCATCAGGCAAAGCAACAACACTATATGAATCACAACCCTGCATATAAGAATCTTTAAACATTAGGATAATCTTACTAAAAACTATTATTGATTAAACCACAATTAAACGATTTATTATATAAATGGCGGCGGAAATCCACTTGGTGCACCAACCATGAGTAGCTAATAATCAACCGATGTACTTATATATAGTACACATATTGCAATCAGACATGACCATTCTTAATTGGTGATGTGAATGTGATTAGCTTAATTAACCATCACAGTCATGTAAATCAGAAATGTGCTATCATTAATAAGAGAGACATTTCTTCTTCATTATACAAACAAAAAGTTTAAAAAAATACAAACTACTGCTCTATTATACAAAACAGTGAATATACAAATTACATATATATGTATATAATATATGATATGATATCCATAATAAATGTATTCTAGATATAGAATATATTGCATTGAATAAACAATCAATTCAATACAGTAATGGCCAATGGGCCATGGGTTCAGCAACTAGTGCCACCATGGTTCATCATCAATCCATCATAACTTCTTTACTGGTAAAAACTTAGGTATCACTTGAATAATACACACTCAAAATAAAAAAAGAGTTAAAAAATATATACAAGTTGAGTGATAGGGGTTTCTCATCTAGGGGTTTAAATTGACGATCAATTATGTGAGGGAGCTCTCTAGCACGGGCCCGATTAAGACAACGTATCCTAGACCTTCCGTCATTCGTGGATAATTCACACCATTCAAAAAAATATTTACACATTGATTATAAGGCTAAGGCCATCTCCAACCAATTATACCGAATTCAGTTGTAAAGTTGTCATAACATTTTACCTCTCACCGTTTACACTGAAACCCAATTTTAAACTTGATAATATCGATTTTTTTTATATCTAATTTGTGTAAATATTTGAACATTATATCGATTAAAGTTCAAGAGAAAAAAATCCCATATGCCGGAGTAACTACCGCAAAGCCCTTCACCTTGTCTTACGCGCCGACCATGCAATGGTGTTCATGCTAGAGTCTGGGGCAAAACGGCAAAACGCCCTTCACATCAGTATCACCTTGACCATGGGAGAATACAACCTTATTAACTTTTATTTTGTGTACAACTTAAGGGAAACTACATGTCATGGTTAATACCATAATAATACGGTTCTCATTCCTAACAACTCAAAATTAAACCGCTCATCTCTCTACTTGCACACTTTCTGCGGTTTTCATCCCTGGGACCAATATACAGCCAGAATCTCGATTAAATTTGATCGTGCTACAAAATAAATAGTCACGACATTTGACATTTGCTCCTCAATTGTCATTTAGCGTATCTTTTGCAATTTGTAGACTAGAGGCTAAAATTCATGTTCACTAGAATTTATATCATTTTCCTAATAACGTAAAAATAATATTGTCACATTCAAGTACAGAAGGGCTGTAGCTGACCTAAATTGGAGCCACCCTTAAAGAGTCACTATCCTAATTATGATTATTTGTTTGTACTACAATTTCTTAAAAGAAAAGGCCGGAATAACTAAATATCTATGAAATTACTTCGTAAACATTAATAAAGTCACAATGGCTAGCTCCACAAATATATTTACACATACGACCTTGGAGTACTCCATCAGGGTTCAAGTTCCATTTCTCGAGGTGGATTATTAGGAGGTTTTCGGGAGTTTTTGGTTTGTCATAAGCATATATGTAATTTAGGACTAGAAGTAGGATAACTTACGAAAAAATAAATCATCATAAAATATATATTCTAAAAATTGGAACGTGTTATAAGTGAGCTGTTGGTCTAGTATCACAATGGGAAGTAAGAGACGGTAAATCCCGGGTCCAAATCCGATTTTTGGTGTTTAATTCCGAACTTGGAAAAAAACCGTTTAAAAATGGGACCTTGCTCCGTTTATAACACGTGTCATATGGATTCATAAAATTTATTTTCCTTTTTCATTCATTCACCTTTTTTGTCTCCAGTTTATCAACTTTTTTCCGCAAATGCACCAAAATAACATATAATTATCACAAAATCTATCAGTCACATTAATTAAATACTGAATCCAAATTAACGTCAAGAATTAACAAATAAAAATTGGATAATATATGAAGGTGAAATTGAGAAAATAATAACGGGAGGTGATATATACATCATACATATACACCAAGTATATATGATAATACAAGTATCACTCAGTAAAATTGTGTGAATCATACAGTTATTGTCTATGAATTAAATTTTTTATTTTCCTTAAAATGTATCCTTGTAAAATATGATAATATAGTAATATATAATGTATTATAAATTTATAATATTTCACTAATTTAATGAAAGCACATTTTCCAATAACATGCAGTTTAGGATTCCGATAACGAATAGTTACATGAAAAATTAGAAACTAATATATATATATAGTCGTTCAATAATCAATATATATATATATATATATATATATATATATATAGTCAAAAGTTAAAATGAGAACCATATAAATGTCGAGAACTAGAACTAAATATTAATTTAAAATGTGATTAAAAATGAAAAATTGATCGAATAAATATATAGATGGTATATAAATATAAATGTACCTCTTGTGTAGAATTAACGACCGCCATGGAAATTATAAGTATCTGTGTCTCTGTGTATGAGAGAGGGAATGTGAGAGTGATCAAGAAAATTAATAAATTATATTAAGAATTGTATGTATTATTATATAGATATAAATAAATAAGAAAATGAAATAATGAATTTGAAGAAGGTGATGTTTTGTTTGTTGTGATTTTGGTGTGTGCATTTTCACACTCACTCGCTCACAGATGAAATAGAAACAGAAACAGAAAGAAATGGTCCATGGGACGACGTACACTAGAATATATCTCCCAACTTTTTCCAAATACAATATTAGTCGTATCCCAACCAACCACAGTTGTTAGGTTCTTGCTACTCAATTGTCACAAGTTGATTTATACTAAAAATAAACCGACTCACCAGGCGATTCTTATTTTCTCCCGACTTTTACGAGTCATCGAGTCAATATGAGTCGTAAACTTATAGTTGTTGTAATTTGATAATATAGTTATATATTATATATTATATCTATGATTACATTATTTTATGAGTTATATATGTGTATTTTTATCCTTTTAGTTTGAATTCAGAGATAAATTATAAGTCTATTACTCAAAACTCAAATATGTAATATTTTGGTAAATGTATTATTATAACTAACTTATATTTTGTTTCAAAGAACTACGTAAAATGTTCTATATAAAAAAAATTAATTTTCCCTATATTTTATTTATCATGTATAACATTTTACTACAAATTTATCATCATATATAAACATCTAGTTAATTAGGATGAATTCAATAAACCAAAATGTCAACTATAAAAAAATAATGATAATTAAAGACACAAACGCAAGATAAAGCAAATATCTAAGCAACTACTGTATTTGGTAGTGTAAACCACGTATTAAATAATTTTAACAACCTTTCAGAAAAAAAAATAATTTTTTTTAGTAACTATAGTAAGAAACAAAATTCTATATCTATAACCCCTTATAAAGCATATTGACCTCTTTTATTTTAGGAAATTCAACACTTTTTTATACCCAAAATACCTTTATTTCTTAATCCTAATTCCCCTATACACCTAATCTATACTTTTATACTATTTAATAAATAAAACAACCCTCTCTTTAAAAGTTATGGAGGAATTATCTAAAATACCATTAATGATTAAATTACAATATCAGTCATTTATTCAAAATATCTCCATTAACCTTTTACATCAATTACCTTTACATCAATTATCTACACCACTCGACGCCGCCTCCACCACCAACAGTCGCCCCCACCACCACACCGTTGCTGCCACAACCACCGCCGCATTGCACGGGTACCGTGCTAGTAAACTATTATATTTATTCATTAAATGGTAATTGAAGAGATGTTACAAACAGATGATAACGTATTCTGCATTTTTTTAAGTATTTAATATTTATATACTAGTACAAATTCTTATTACAATATTATCTAAACTTTAAGACAATTTTGATTATATTTTTTCTTTTGGAAAAAAGGCTTCAATAAATTGATGTAGTAATGCTTTGGATACACTACAAACAATATTGCATTTGTCTACACTTTTAGTGGTGTGAACAAATTAAAAATTTTGTCACGCTTTTTTGTGTGTAAAAATATATAGAAATAAAAGTGTGTATAAATTTCTCCACACTAAAAAGTGTGTAGAACTAAAAGTTCACACTTTTTAGTGTGAACTTTCATAATTATTTTGTAACGCCTCATTTGTCCACGCTAACTTTTTAGTTACCATCGTCTTTTGCAGAGCTGAGTCTTAATTAAAAGAATGCAACATATTTCACCCGATTCTATGTCAATGCACCAATATGAAATTCAGGGTTAAATTAACAAAGGGCGGCTTGGCAAATTCTCATTATGACCCATAAAATGGTATTTCACTCTTCGTGTTTATGACATAATTTATGAGCTAGTTACCTATAAGGTACAAAATTATTGTAAATTGCCTCTTCAATATTGAAAAAGAAAAGGAAATTACCTTGAGGTCACGGGGTTTGGATCATTTTGATAATCAGCTGCGCGCGTGTTCTTTAGGCAAGTAGGGAATACCAAACATCAAAAATTACATCATGTTTTATATGTGGAGATATAGAAGTTACAACTTTAGGAGAATAAAATTAGACTAAAAACCACTAAAAGAAAGAAATACAATTCATTCCTATCTACAATAATTTATAAAAATTGCATCTCACTAATAACTGGAACTACAGAAACCATAGTCAACACATAATGCAGTTTAAATCAAAGAAACAAAACCATAGTAAACACATAACAACTTAGAACACTGCCTTTCAAATATCTACAGTCTAAACTTAAAAAGATACGATGCCTTGCCTTAGTCGAAAACATGTGTCCAACAAATTTAAGTAATCGAAAATGATTATGATCACACAAACTATATGATTTCCAAAATAATAAAAAACAAATAAACAGATCAACCTAAGACGTTGCAAGAGTGTAAATCACATTTTGGTCGACTTGTAACTTTTTACCCATTTGACGTATTGACCTTTTAGCTAAATTCTATTATGTTATCCATACTCATTGACAAATGGCACAAAAATGTACACCTGACATATATCTACACCTTCATGCATTACCCAAAATAAGAAACCCATCTATTTTGATATTTCTAAAACTGATAGTAGCAGTCATGCAACGCTTTCACATGCAAACATTAAGCCATAAGCTTTATTATCGATGAGAAAGATTAAGCTAACCTTAACGGAATGAGCATGAGGCGTTAGATGGACCAAGTGTAGAAAGGGGTATAAACCTAACTACCTAAGGAACCTGAATAAAATGAAAAACTAAACAGTAAAATATAATTCAACCGTTTTCACTATTATAAAGAGATTTAAAAAGTTAGATGGTCGTTAAAACTTAAAACCATCTAATTATAAAAAGGATAATAGATTATGGGCAATTAACAGAAGCTTTAATGGACCATGGTTTCCCATCTTACTTGTCCACTTCCAAGCACGATGGGTCTTACTTTGAAGATAAGAAATATAGTTTTACCACTTCTAAGCATGACCATTTTTGCTAAAAAGTTTGATATGAGACAGTTATAGCCGCACCTGTAGCTAATAAGCTCCTCTTTTAGCTAATAACAACATGCAAACAATTTAACAATTAAAATTGATCCTAAAGTTCATATAATATAGTAATTTACAACATGTCGCGATTGAATCACCAACTTTTCATAAAGGTTTCTTTTTTCATAAAGCAACGAATCAATCACAAATCATTGATAACAAAATAACTGAAGGAACTCCTTACTTACTCGGTTTGGGCTGGTGAAATATGGAGATATGTGTACTAATGTGTTCCTCGTATTGCATCAATTTGGCTCATATCAGCTGCCTGTGCAGCTTCCTAACCAGAAAATCATGTTGTATAAGATGTTCTAGGGGTGTCTACAAAAGCTGCGTTAAGCTATTGACACCTGATTGCAAACACAAAATCAAATGACTAATATTACCATCAATCATGTTAACTCATGTCTGCAGAAGTATGCCAACCCGGGTTCAATCTGATGTATTCATGTTATTCATATTTATATATATATATTCACTGTATCTAGTGAGAACTATTATATATATATATATATATATATATATCGATCTAGTGAGAACTATGTATTCAATCTTTTTATATTATTCACTGTACCAAAAGGAACAAAAAACATACATTAAAAAAAAACTTATCTTGATGCACATACGGACATTCAATCTAGAAAAAAAAAGGACATCAACACATACATGTAGAAGAGGAAATATAGAGAACTACTTTGAGACAAATTCAATAATACAAACAAAGAAAAACTGATCATTGACAGTCTTCACGTCACACAAATTCAATTAAAAAAACAATTAAAAACAATTAAAAATAATCTGAACATACCCATGACGGATCGGATGGTGGTTGAATTAAAAAAACCCACGGCGGCGGGAGATAGGGTCAATTTTTGGGGGTTATAATATTTCACGGCGGTGGGAGGTGAAGGAGGGAGGACGAACTTTGATTTAGGTTTAAAAAACCCATGGCAGATTGATGAATCGGATGTTAAAATAACCCATTGCGGCCGGAGGTCAATTTTTGGGAGGTATAATATTTCACGGCGGTGGGAGGTGAAGGAGGGAGGACGAATTGTGATTTAGGTTTTTTACGATGTGTGTGTGCGTGAGGGATGAAATTTGTGTAAGGGTATTTTAGTCACAACATGTAGAATCATAAGGAGAGATGTATAAAGATAAAGGGTAAAAAAGACAAATCAGGTTCTTAATGCTTAAGTGGGGAGGGGTCAGTTTGTATTATAAGGGAATATAGATGATTGTTTAAACGGGCAAAATGATAGAGTCTTGTTTGAAGGACGAGTTTTAAAAAATCAAGATTGAGATATTTTATAGGTCAAGTTAGATCAAGTATCTTGGTCCTTAGATAAAAATTAAGGGTCAAAATTAAAAGATTATTTTTGAATCTTAACCTTTGATTTTAATTCAATGATCAAGATTTTTCCAACTTGATTCAAGTTAGGAAATCAACTTGAGAAAATCCTCACCTTAATTCATAACTGTTATAAAGTATTTCTCTGACTAATTTTAAGATGTGGAATATCAATGAGAGAATTTTCGATGTATTAAATGTGATACGACCCATGTCACACTCAACCCAACCCAGCAAGCCCAACCCACTACTGACCCAGGATCCGGCCCAACAAAGGACCCAGTCAACAAACCCACAACTTGAGGGACACGATCTCTTCATGGAGTTAATTAGTTTTCCATTATGCATGCATGTAGTTATGTGGTTAGGATAGTGGTTCCACTATCATTTGCAATTTCAGTTTTCTCCATTATTTTAGGAACCCACGTTTACTTCTTGCTTTCCCTTTAAATTGTAATGTTTTCATATGAAATGTTAAGAAGAAATTTGGCAAAGCCTCTGTCTCTCTTTATTCTATATTTCTTGGAGCTTAACCCCCTCTAAGGGTTACTATCAACATGCTGTTTTTGTAAGGGATAACTTAGATGATGTTAACATCATCTTTGTTAGATGATGTTGCTCTCACAAACCATAAAAATCATGGGGGCTTTTTGACATGTGTAAAATTGATGTTAGTGATTATGTGAGAGCAACATCATCTAACAAAGATGATGTTAATATCATAAATCATTTTCCTTGTAATATATGTATCTACACATTATATAATATTTTGGTGTATTAAAATTTGTATTTTACTATGCAAAGATTTAAAAGGGTAGTTTTGATGTATAAAGTATTACTTTTTATACATATAATAAGGTACTAATGACAATTCTTAGAGCAACCATTATCATTTTCTAATGACAGTTTAAAAGGGTTTTTCTCGTGTTTCGGTTAACTGTAATTGACACGAGTTTTTTTTATCCTTTTTGTATTTCTTGTAGTCAAGCCTCAAGAAGTATCTAAGAACGACTTATTTTGTTAGTTTCTAAATATTGTATGTGTAATTGTATCTCCTTGTACTATTATAAGCATTTAGTGTTTTGCTAGAGACTTTTATTTAATATATGTTACCGTCAAAAAAAACCAAAACAAAAATACATAGTCCTAAATTTACCCTATCATGTATGATAAATCGTCTCACGTTGAAATAAGAATTTAAATATGATTCATATGCTACAACAAAATATTTATTTGGATATTTAACTATGTACTTCTAAAAGGTGCATAAAATATTGCTAAATTGTTTGCACTTAAAAATATAAAATATGTATAAATGTCTACGTCAACAAGTATGAATAAATTTAATAGTTTTACATTTAAAGGTGTAAAAAAGTAAGTAAACACTCAATGTTTTTTTCCACGAGTTTTAGGACCCAATACCTCAAAAGTATATGAGGAAGCACTCTTACCCCTATCTAGGTAAAATGACTGCTTTCAGGTTATATCTAAATGAAGAAAAATGAGTTCCTGGAAATATAAACATATTCTACCGATAAGCGTACAAATCCTATACTTGTACCCACTTTTAAGTGTGAGTATCAATTATTCACACGCAAAATCTTCAAACAAGGAAAATGTAAAGAAATTACATGCAAAGTATTGGTCTTCATAAAAGTATGATATTTTAAACACCTATCAGCATGTAAACTTTTAAATATGAAACTTTTGTATATGTCCGCACTTATTAATATAGAAAATTTATACACATTTGTAAATTTGAACAATCTAACGAACTTTCACATACTTTAAAAATTTATACACATTTGTAAATTTGAACAATCTAACGAAATTTCACATACTTTAAAAAGTACATACGTACAAATAACTAACAAACTATAGTGTTATTTTAAGTCTGGGTTTTTTCTATAATAATATGTTGCATCTTCACTTAAGATTGTGATTCAAATGTACTGCGTCAAATCATAGCTTTGGTACAAAAAAAAAATAAAAAATCATAGCTTTGGATGCTACAAATGGTAGTTGGAGCAACACATGTACATTACATGAGGTATAGAAGGCACTTAAGCGAGACCCATACATCATCTAGGCATGGATATTGGGTGTAGGTTTTGACAAAGATATCAAGAGCTTAAGTTTGAAAGAGTTCATGATTCCACATTTGAATAACTATATAACAATAACAATATTTAATCCCGTTAAAAGGAGATAAAAAAAAACTGAAACCTAAATAGTTATTTTTTTTACCTGAAGGTAAAAAAATACATTACATCTGAATAAATAGTTAATTTTGGATTAACAATATCGTTTGCTATATATGGTTTTAAGATTGGATGCAAATGCGTTAAACTAGAACATAATTTTACGATTGGGGCGTTACAACATGTGCCAAAAGAGCGCAATTATGGACAAATCTTTTGTTAAATCTTAATGTAATTCTTAAACTCGTAATAAAAAATTGAGTCATTAATTTGTTGCAAATTGCAAATAGTTTGTTTGACCTTAATGATCATATATTTAAAATAAGATTTTTTTTATTTACTTATTATTATTTCAAGTCAAGCAAGCAAGATTGAAACGACACAAGATCATAAGATCTTGTAATTATGATTGTTTTCCTATACCAGTGATATGCTTCCAAAAAAGCTACATAGATCCTGATTATTTTTATTGATCGGGATCATGAAAGCTTATGATTTTAAAAGGCGCCATGTAGTCCGACCGGACTTTCCCCGGCGACATCGCCGCTAATGAGGGGAGGCCCGCTAATATTTTAACAGATTAACCGTTAATGACATGGGGGCCCGCACTTTCCGCGGCGACGCCGCGGAAACTTTTGTCTTATTCGACTTTCCGCGGCGACATCGCCGGGGAAAGTGGCTGGTCGGCTTACCCATTATTCTTTGGTCGGGGCACGCGGGGCGTTTTAAAATTAAGATCAAGATTTTGTCAGTAAGAAAAATATTATTGAGTCAGAGTGTTTTTAATATTGCAATATAGTTATTCAACAATGCATGCACATTCCGACATTTAAACACCCTTTGCATTATTATGTAGATGGTAAAAAGGTTATCTACAAACTCATGTTAAGAACTAGTCACATTATATTAGATGGGAATTAAAAAGATTCTGTATTTTCTATATAAGTGTTTTTCTTTTCTTTTCTTTTTCTTATCTTTTCTTTTTTTTTTGTTTTTTTTTTGTTTTTGTTTTTTTGTTAATTTGTTTTTTTTGTAACAAGAGTTTAATAGAATTCTTTAGAGAAAGGTAAACAAGATAAAGCGAATATATGCTGCAAAAGAGTATCGTACCGAACACAAAATCTTGCCTTTTAATTATTATTATTTTATTTTATGTCATATTTTTGTAGCTACTATTAAAATACAATTTACCTGAAAAAGAGTGTGCGGATACGAAATTGAGTCAGCCACTTTAAGCTTTATGTATCTGATAAAACGTATCTATGACATTAGAATAAGTTATCTCAATAAAGCACCATGACTCCTATTTTGAACTAGTTTTTTAACCCGCGCTTCGCGGCGGGCATTACCCCGGATCGCCGTCGCATCATGCAAACATACATATAGCATTACCCAAAAGTTTTGGACACTTAAAGTTTACTATAAGGGGTAGAAAGTTAAAATATTGGGTTGCCAAAGTTGGAAAAACAAGAGTTCGACGACAAAAGTTAAAAACTTTATAATAAGTGATAAAAAGTAAAAAATAAAGATTTGATGATTAAAGTTAAAAAACTTTTGTAAAAGTAAATTATACTTACAACTTTGTAAAAGTAAATAAAATACATTTAAGTTTCTATAAAAAAAATTTACTAAAGTCAAAAACCAAAAAGTTTAGTAGTAAAAATACGAAACTCAAAAAGTATACTATCGTAAAAATAAAAAAAAGAAAATGACAAAATAGCTGACGTCATGACGTCAGCGACACTGTAGCGCTACAGTAGCTGCTACAGTGCCCCCAGGCCACGGGAATTATATATATAATAATGTTGATTTTAATATCAATCCTAAGTTATTGTACGCATACCATCTTTTAATTTTGTTAGTAAACAATTTGCAAAATCATCAATAATATATTATTATGGGTGTATTTGGCGCTTCTAAAAAGTTTTAAGGTTAACATTTAAATTATACGAGATAACATGACAACGATAATTTATGTTGGTGAATGATGGTGATGATAGTAACGACGACATGTATGGGTGTATATGTGAGAGGAGATGTGAGTTTTTCTATTTCACTAAAAAGAGATTTTATTAAAATGATAATTATCAGCTTAATCAATATTATTGAATCTACAACCCAATCTGAAGTAATAACTACTATGTATATTTCATAAAAGTTATTAAATGGTAGGTCTTTCTCGAAACAAGTATAAGTCATTAGCTTCTCATAGGTAAAAACTAGATTTAGATCCCGCGTAAAACGCGGGCCTTTTGATATAAACTTTTGTATTTATTTTCGATTAGGTGATAAAAATGACATTCGGAATTTAGAATTTGTACCTGGAGAACCATGGTTGATATGCTTTAACGGAATTTTGACAATTGGTTAACCTTATGGTGATTGTTGTTTTTATATGTGTAGTTATACCCCAAGTTATCTTCCTTTATTTTTTGACGTAAAAACACAGCTTATATTTTTGTATCCGAGACCTATTTTGTTTGTATTTAAATTGTTTATCTTTCTCATACATGCTAAGGACATTACATTGTCATTTTACAAAATCAACACATGCTAAGTAATTTGACATAATTATAAGCTGTAAAAAAAATAAGTTTTATTTAATAAGTTTTTTAATAAAACTGATAATGTAAAACTTGTTTTATTACACCTAAACACTTTCTATACACTTCCTATACAATATCGTCCTGGCCCAAAAATATATAAAAAAGGCCCAATATATTAGTTCTAATCAATTACTTTGGCCCAGAGCTGTGTATGTATATTTCGTATGTATATATAAACATGTTTTATATCAGTGTAAAAATATCTATCTCCACTTTATGAAACACACACTTTACCTACCGATAATTTTTTTTTTACTGTTTCTTAGAAGATATCGACAGATCAATGGCTCGTAAGGTAATATAAATTTTATTTAGTCGTATTTCCTAATTAGCATTTGATGGATATGTTTTAGATTATTGAGTAATATGATTTTGAATTAGTGTTTAGGAATTCATGGATATTTTTCATAAATTAGGTATCTTTTTTATTATAATATTTGTGGTATTTTTATGATGATCTGTTAATATAATTTTTTTATTGTTACTTTAGATTATATAATTTATTAGGGTTTTTTCCTTATTTGGACATTGGGACCATTCATGTTTTTTGTTTGTCGATAACTTAGTACAGACATCATGTTATTGGGACCATCAATTATTGTTTAATCGGATTGAAACCTTTTTTTGTTAAATTTTTTGTTTCGATGATAGTGAAATGTCGTATAATAATGTTTTTTGTTTGTTGTCTATAACTTAGTACAGACATCATGTTATTGGGACCATCAATTATTGTTTAATCGGATTGAAACCTTTTTTTGTTAAATTTTTTGTTTCGATGATAGTGAAATGTCGTATAATAATGTTTTTTGTTTGTTTTTTTATCTGAATATATATAGCCACACTACATATATATATTCTTAAGGTTTTAGTTTCAAGGTATAATCTTTTTATATAGTTTTGTTATTTTTGATGCATTTTCTGTGTACAAATATTGTTATTAGCTTCCATTGTGTCCTTTCCAAGTCCTTATCCGTATTGACTACAACAACGACCTCAAGACTAATGGTTAACATTTAAATGGGTGTATTTGGCGCTTCTAAAGAGTTTTAAGGTTAACATTTAAATTATACGAGATAACATGACAACGATAATTTATGTTGGTGAATGATGGTGATGATAGTAACGACGACATGTATGGGTGTATATGTGAGAGGAGATGTGAGTTTTTCTATTTCACTAAAAAGAGATTTTATTAAAATGATAATTATCAGCTTAATCAATATTATTGAATCTACAACCCAATCTGAAGTAATAACTACTATGTATATTTCATAAAAGTTATTAAATGGTAGGTCTTTCTCGAAACAAGTATAAGTCATTAGCTTCTCATAGGTAAAAATATACGTAGTATAACCTTGGACATCTCTAAATCATCAAATTCAAAAAACTAAGAGTTAATTACTGAAATGGTACCTAACGTTTGCGCCATATTACTGGTTTCATACCTTTCTTTCGAAATTACGCTAATCATACCCAACGTATGCAAATCTCCACTCGGACCATACTGGAGGCCAACGCCGTCAGGTGGCCGTTAAAACCTCCCCACGTGACTTGCACGTGAGGGGTAAAGATGTAATATCGCGTTTCTTAATTACTTAAATGGTACCTAACGTTTGCGCCATATTACTGGTTTCATACCTAATGTTTCTTAATTACTTAAATGGTACCTAATGTTTAGTTATTAATTTTTTTTTTTTGAAAGGTGAATTCCGATTTAAGCCAATGTCTTAAAAACTGGTATTTTAGTCATACTGGTGTGGAAAAATTTCTGGTATTATCGGTATTACCGGAAATACCGGCCGGTACGACTATTTTTAATTTGTTTTATTTTTCTTTTATAAAATTTTTTCAAAACTTGTTACAATTTAACGAAAATAGTCAAAATGCATTTATAATCCACTCAAAAATAATACCAAATAGGTTTTTCGTAACAAAATATAAGTTTAAAGTTCACAAATAACCAAAAATAGCAATAAAGTATCATAAAAACAATTTTAAAAAAATTTCAAATTTTCCTTTTTGAAAATATCGGAAATACCGCAACGGTAATACCAAAAATATCCAGGAATACCAAAAATATCGGCCGATATTTACCGGTATTTAAAACATTGTTTTAAGCTTCGTGTCACAGTAAATACCGGCCAATATTTTTGGTATTCCTGGTATATTCCGGTATTACCATTGCGGTATTTTCAAAAAAAAAAAATTGAAGTTTTTTTAAAATTGTTTTTATGATACTTTATTGCTATTTTTGGTTATTTGTGAACTTTAAACTTATATTTTGTTACGAAAAACCTATTTGGTATTATTTTTGAGTGGATTATAAATGCATTTTGACTATTTTCGTTAAATTGTAACAAGTTTTGGAAAAATTTTATAAAAGAAAAATAAAACAAATTAAAAATAGTCGTACCGGCCGGTATTTCCGGTAATACCGATAATACCAGAAATTTTTCCACACCAGTATGACTAAAATACCAGTTTTTAAGACATTGGCTTAAATCGGAATTCACCTTTCAAAAAAAAAATACAAAAAAAATAAAAAATTAATAACTAAACATTAGGTACCATTTAAGTAATTAAGAAACATTAGGTATGAAACCAACAATATCGTGCAAACGTTAGGTACCATTTAAGTAATTAAGAAACACGATATTACATCTTTACCCCTCACGTGCAAGTCACGTGGGGGAGGTTTTAACGGCCACCTGACGGCGTTGGCCTCCAGTATGGTCCGAGTGGAGATTTGCATACGTTGGGTATGATTAGCGTAATTTCGAAAGGAAAGGTATGAAACCAGTAATATGACGCAAACGTTAGGTACCATTTCAGTAATTAACTCAAAAACTAATCTATTGAAATTTGTTTCATAATCATATTTTAACACATCATCTATTTTAATCATGATGTAAAAATTTGGACAAGTTTTTGACCAAACCAAACGAGGCCTGATTTGACCGAAACCTGTACCAACACGTTACAATAACTAGATGGTTGAACTTGATAGAATCTGTAGGGCTTCGAAAATCATAAAATCTAAAAGATGATTTTTCACATAATAAAAAATTATTCTCATTCAAAACTAAAATTACCATGAAATAAATCATTGAAAGATTGAAGTCGTTCAACACTAAATCATAATGCTATATCAAAAAGGCACTAACATTCATACAAAGCAATTTTGAAACAGGGACATTTTGCCGAAGAACTGTACATGTTATCTATGTAGTTCACTCGGTCCAAAATCAAATTTCGGCCTGAAATTTCAGTGGGATTTCGGTAATTTTAATATTATGCAATATGTCTATATATATAATAATTAATATTTAATACTTAATCGAAATATCAAAAGTCAAGCTTAAAAATATCAATATTTGATGATATTAGTGTTAGTACTTGCAAAAATTAGTGTTTATTACGTTGTGTTTAAGTTTGGACAATAGAATTAAAAAAAAATCTAGAAAACCGACTTTTTTTTTTGGACAGCAGAAACCTGTAAAACCGAAATATCGCCAAAATTTGGACCGAAATTCTAGAAGAGGAACTAACACCGGTGTACCACCGAAATTGACTACACAGCATGTTATCTCTCCCAGGGTTGCACATGACTTAGAAACAAACCCCAGTCAACATTTCCAAAACTCTATTCTTTCATTTCATATTCATCTACCAAATACTATTGCTGCTGCCAACTGTAAGGCTGGTTGCAATTACCTGACACGTTCGGGCCTCTAGCCACCACTCCAGAACTGCCATCATACTGAACATCTTGTGAATAACTTGGCGGACCTACGCCGTAATCAGAAGAAAAACCTCTGGGCCCACTAGCAGACGGGACACGAGCCTGTGGAGGATATGGTTCACGCCTAAACCCAACAGCACCTTGACCTGTTGATCGGTCTGGGTAATATCCACCCACACCAGGGTTAGAGTTCCCACCTGGAGGATAGCGGTTGGGCCCACCAGGGGGTCCCCCAGGCTTTCCATATTGATGATGGTTCAGCCCACCAGAAGCTACCAGAGCTTGACTAGGATTGCCCATGGGATGATTATGACCTGCCCAGTGCTGAGAATGAGCTTGGGCTTGACCAGATTGTACGGGTGGCAACCGTGCGTGCTGCTGTGGGTGTTGTATTTTTTGCCTTTTAGCCATTTCTTCATTTTGACGCTGTTGTTGTCTTTTCTTTTTTGTTTGGAACTCATGTGAGGACTCGTACTTGGGCAAACTGAAGAGATGGGCAGAAAGATATCAGCTAATGTCCTCTCAAGAGATGGCAAAATTGGTAAATTTGAAACGGGCTGGATGGGTTGACCAGAATCAGCTTTGTCCATTTTTTACTCAAGTATAAATTATTACTGTGCCGCATGATTTTGAAAAAATATATACATCTATTATAATCTAGTATTTTAATGAAATGGTAACTGCTAAGTAGGTTGTAATGTTGTATGTATTAAAGTTACACTTTGAGTGACTCCACTTGACATATTTAATTTACACATCTAAGTAGTTTACTTGAGGATGATATCCTCAGCTAGCAGGCAGAATAAAACCCTGCATCAACGAAAATTAAAAAACACAGAACTTTAGAGGCATACCTTTTAGGGTCACAAGGCAACGGATCAGCCCAGAAATACTCAGCATCCAGTGCATCTTTTGCAGATATCCTCTAAGAAAATAAAACAAGATTAAAAGAGAGGCGATGATATAGAATCAGTCATCGGGATCAAGTATCAAGAAACCAAAATACATGCACACGCGATGAGAACTATTAGCAAGCTTATGTTTCATAAAACTACAGGCAGCAAATTATAACAAAGCATGCAATGATGTAAAACAAAGGGATATAATTAAACAAATAAATGCATTATTGACAAAAGTAAATTGTTACAAAAGGATGTATGCGTTGAAAACAAAACTATGGACAACTTATAGCCTATTTGACTTTTAGGTAAAACAAAACCAAATTGGCCCATTCAAAACATCTAGGGGGCCAGTAGCCTATAAGTTTGCAATGAAGAGTCCAACATAGGTTTGTCTGAAGAAATAGAATACCTGTGATGGATCAAGAGTCAACATTTTCTCCAGTAACTCAAGAGCATTCCAAAGCTGTACAAAAGAAATTAACAAGAACACAGTCAACCTTTTTCATTTACAATTGAGCAATAACCTTATCTTAGATAAGCATGGAATGTGCTCAACTTTCCGAAAACCTCCCTGACCTGGCTCTTCAACTGTGTACTTGGTTTATACTTGCTATACCACATCATTTCAGAAACCCCAGGCCAGTTAACCTCATCAGGAGATCCACAAAGCTGAAATATCTTGTGCACTTGTTCGGCCTGTAATGAATAGAAGCAAACAAATAATTCTCCAAACTATGTCTTATCATCATGTAATAAAAAGAATGAGAGATTCCGGTTACAATATTCTTTTCATAAAATACCAGTGAGAACTCTCTTTTGGCAGCCAATTATTTTATTTCCATAAATAAATCACAAAGTACATATACCCCCTTCACTAGTTCACGCTGAAACTCAAAGGGCCGCATCTTTTGATGAGAGAAGTCGGAAAACTTGTTATTTCCAAAATCTACTGGCATGAATTTGTATTTTGGTTTTGAAGGTGGCTCGGTGGCTTTTACCTTTTTCACAAGCACCACAGAGCCTGTCCTTCTCATAAGTGAGAGGAGGAAGGCCTCGAACTAGATTTTTCTTGGCCGAAGAGTTTATGGTTTTGAAATTCACATGCGACATACGCTTGTGCCATAACCAGTTGATTTGAGAAGCAGATTTTGAGAAGAAGCAGGTCTCGCTGTCAGTTTTGACAGGAGTGAAATCTACCAAGTAGATATCTCTTTTTCTTGGAGCGACCAAGACCACTTCTTTATTGACATTAATCACTGTGCCTTGATGCTTATCAAGGATAACCTTGTAGTCAGCATCGCACAATTGACTTATGC
>CM067168.1:36701383-36790863 GCA_034093135.1 Erigeron breviscapus
TAATATGCTTCTTTTTATCAAGCCTTGGCTTCTTCGCAGCTTTAACAGGCAAGCTAACAGTCTTGCTTGACTTGCCTTTCTTTTGTGATTTAAGTTCCGACAATGTTACATTTACATCATCTACAACATATATTGAACATATAAAAATCAGAATAAGATATATTAGATTATACATAGTCAAATGTGAATGAAATATATTTAACTATACAAAACAGATACCTGTAAAATCTCTATACATAATCAAATATGATTCTAGGAATAAGGACACAGGTAACTACAACCTCAATACAAAATCATATTTGATTGTAGAAACAAAGTTACAAAACACAAATCTATAGAATCTATATATAAAATCATATATGATTTTACACATACAGTTACAAAAACATAGAACCCTAAAATCTCTATACATAATCAAATATGATTCTAGGCATAAGGACAGGTAACTACAACCTCAATACAAAATAAATTTTGATTCTAAACATAAACTAAATAACACTACATAATCAGTGGATTGTAAACATAAAATTAAAAAAAAAAAAAATAAACTAAAACCCTAGAAAAATCATATAAAATGAAAAAAAATATAAAAATAATGAATAAATAAAGATAAAATGTACCTGAAACAGAAATATTGTTGGCGGAATCATCATTAATACTTTTCCTTTTCCTATTTGATGATTTAGAGTTGTCAGCCATGATAAAAAAGTTCATCGACAATGATAAGTATAATATTTTACGGAAGTGACAGATAATTGACGTTTAGAGAAAGAGATAATGGCGGAAGTGTACGCCGGTAGAAGATAATGGCCGGTAGGAAATAATGGCCGGAGAGAAAAAGAGAGGAAGAGTGTGTGTGTTTTACTGTATGAATTGCCGGTTTCTGTGTGTGTTTGTGTCGGTTTGTTTGTGCGTGTGTGAAAATGAAGCATTTTGGGGGGAAGAAAAGTAGATAAAGGATGCGGATGAAATTACGATACTACCCCTCCGTATTTGTATATTTTGTATATTTTCTTGACAATGTATACGTAAAATCATATATGATTTTGAATAGGAGTATGAATAAAATCATATATGATTTAGTATGGGATTTCACACTGTACGTTTAAAATCATTTTTGATTTTTAATGGGTTTCTTAGTATCGAATTCATTTTTTTTTTCTCAAGGTGTTATACAAAATCATAAATGATTTTCTATATGTTTTCCCCAATGTTTGCGTAAAATCATTTTTAATTTTGAATAGTTGACTTTGAATAGGTTTTCAAACTGTATGAGTAAAATCAATTTTGATTTTGAATAGGTTTAATGATACCGAACAAATTTATTTTGTCTAGATATATGAATAAAATCAAATATGATTTCGTATGGGTATTTCACAATGTATGCTTAAAATCATTTTTGATTTTAAATAAATTTCTTGGTATGTAACTCATTTTATTTTGTCACAATGTGCTATACAAAATCATATATATGATTTTGTATAACTTTTCCCCAATGTATGCGTAAAATCATTTTTTATTTTGAATAGTTGACAACATTAAACTGCCAACATTATTTCATAGATAACTGACAACAAAGATTCTGAAATTGGTTCATTTCTTTCTCGATGTCTTTCTCTTCTTTCAAGAATTTCTTCTGCAATTTCTTCAATATAAAGACCAACTTCTATTTCCTTCTGTATCATCTCAAAAGTTGTTTTTGTGTACAGTTTTGAAGCATGCATTTCGATTTTGAGTTTTGTGTTCAATATTAGAGTCTTCTTGATTGATTCGGCATCTAACTTTTCCTGTTTTGATCTTTGTTTCATCATTGCTGATTCAAATCCACTCATGAAATTCACCAGATTTGACGCTGATCTTGTGAAATGAGAAAAAAAAAGCATTCTCGCTTTCTGACCTTGATGTTGTTCTCATCAGGCCACACATTGGAGTGTCAATGAAGTAAGTTGGTATCCACTTTGATCTAATTTGAAACATATACTTGAACCATTTGTCGTTTTGTAATGAAAAATCAATCATCAGCTTCTCCCATTTTTCCTCAAAAGTATTTGGTTCCATGTGAATATCCCAAACTATACTGTCAAACCTACTCTTGAAGTCTCTTTCCATTTCATCTTCTATACTGGGAGTTGCCTCTCTTATCTGTATTCAATCAAAATTGATTATTCATTTAAACAATCAGATTTGAGAAAAACAGTATACAATCATTTTTGATTGGTAATTGACATAACCTTTGTTGGCAGTCTCTGTGTTATGTGCCACATGCACAGCCTATGCTTTGCTGTATTAAATATACTTCTTATTCCAATCTCCAAGGCTTTGTCTTGATCTGTTACCACCATTGTTGTCACTTTCTTGAAGGTATCCATGAAGCAGTTTAGAAGCCATGTGTATGTTTCTTGCTTCTCATCTCTTATCAACCCGGCAGCAAAGGTTACGCATTTGTTATGGTTGTCTATTCCCGTGAATGGGACAAACATCATGTTGTACCTTTCAGCAAAAACCATATTCATGTACAATCAAATTATAATAAAAGCTGATTTGTTATCATTTCCACCAAGTTGCACAAAATAAAAGTAAAAAATATACCTGTTTGTTCGATACGTTGCATCAAACGACATGATATCGCTGAATTCTTCATAGTTACGCCTTGCTACATTATCGGCCCAGAAGATTGAGTGCAATTCAGAGTTGTGAAGCTTGTACTCAAATGCAAAACCAGGGATATGTTCTCTCATTTCCTCCATTTTGTTAACTAACATTTGAGCGTCGCTTTCATTGATGTACACATTTAGGTCCCTCTTCCAGTTTCTGAAATCATCAACTGTCCCGTTTACATTTAACGAGGTTCCCTTCATGTTACTGTACAGTTGATGAGCTTTTGTTGGTCCAATGTTTGCAATGGAGGCGTTGTAGACGAACAGCTGCTCTGCATATTTTAGTTGTCTATCTGTTTTGGATAGATGTCTATACTCTCGCGGAATCAATTCGTGATTATGAATTGCATGGAAATCACCTATTATGTATGTTCCCTTCGAGTATTCCAAGTCGAATCTCATTCTAGCTCTACATCCAGTGCATTCCATGCTGCTTTTCCTAACTGGTTTGTGATTTGTGGCTAGAGTATCTATGTAAACCTTCTTTCGTTCTCCAGCTCTGTGACAAAGATAGTACTTTTGCCTTACTATTCCCGACAAATTACTTTTCTGGCTCCCTTTTCTGATTTCAAATCCAGCATAATAAGCATACTCTTGGTACATCCTACGACAGTTTTCAAGTGTTCCATAGTTTTTTCCAGGCACTGGTTGTCGTTTGTAATCAACTATTGGCACAAAAAACTGCGATCCGTCCGTTGTTTGAAATGTTCTTGTAACATTTGTTTTAGGTGTCTTTTTCAGCACGGAACTGTATGAGAATATACACAGATAGTCTTAAAAAGACACTTATACCTTAAAACGTACATAACTGAACAAAATCATATATGATTTTGTATAGCTTTTTCACACTCTATTCTTAAAATCATATTTGATTTTGAACTCATTTGCTTTGTCTTAATGTGCTATTCAAAATCATATATGATTTTGTATAGGTTTAACCCAATGTATGCGTAAAATCATTTTTGATTTTGAATAGTTGATCTTGTATATGTTTTTTCACAATGTATGAGTAAAATCAAATATGATTCTAGGCATAAGAATACAGGTAACTAAAACCTCAATACAAAATCATATTTGATTTTACAAACCAAAGTTACAAAACAAAAATCTATAGAATCTACATACAAAATCATATATGATTTTACACATACAGTTACAAAAACAGAAATCTCTATAACCTCTATACATAATCAAATATGATTCAATACATAAGGAACAGGTAACTACAACCTCAATACAAAATCATATATGATTCTAAACATAAAACTACACAAACACGTATGCCTTGAAACGTAAATAATCATATTTGATTCTAAACATACATGTAGTTAAAATATTCAAAAATATATGATAAAATTAAAAATAAGGAAGAAAATAGATTAAAATTACCGGAAAACGAAGTTGAAATATCTGTATAGTTTTCTACATTCGAAATTATCTCTCCTTCACCAACTGAATTGGATGATGATGTTGCCGTTGTTGTTGACGGAGCTTTCGCAGGATTTCGAGTTGGATTGATTGAATCTACTGAATTCGCTGATGATGTTGACGGAGCTTTCGCCGGAGATTGAGTTACAATATTAGGATCGATCGATTCCATTGAATTCGCTGATGATGTTGCCGGTGTTGTTGCCGGAGCTTTCGCCGGAGATATCGATTGATTGACGGTTATTTTGATCGGAGAGTTTTGGAGAGGAAGTGTAATTGATCGGGTTTTATATGTTTTTGGAAGGAAGAAGATAAATTATAATGTGTGAAATTACTTTACTACCCCTCCGTGTTGTTTTTTTTTATAAATATGAGCCGTGGATTGCTTTTGATCCAAGGGCTGAGATGCAGCCCTTGGGTTTCACCAATTTTTGTGGTTTCTTCTGATCACAACTCTTGATTTGATATGATTGTTTAAACGGGCAAAATGATAGAGTCTTGTTTGAAGGACGAGTTTTAAAAAATCAAGATTGAGATATTTTATAGGTCAAGTTAGATCAAGTATCTTGGTCCTTAGATAAAAATTAAGGGTCAAAATTAAAAGATTATTTTTGAATCTTAACCTTTGATTTTAATTCAATGATCAAGATTTTTCCAACTTGATTCAAGTTAGGAAATCAACTTGAGAAAATCCTCACCTTAATTCATAACTGTTATAAAGTATTTCTCTGACTAATTTTAAGATGTGGAATATCAATGAGAGAATTTTCGATGTATTAAATGTATAAGGATTTTGTTAATGACAGTTTTTAGGACTCTCATTATATAATATTTTGGTGTATTAAAATTTGTATTTTACTATGCAAAGATTTAAAAGGGTAGTTTTGATGTATAAAGTATTACTTTTTATACATATAATAAGGTACTAATGACAATTCTTAGAGCAACCATTATCATTTTCTAATGACAGTTTAAAAGGGTTTTTCTCGTGTTTCGGTTAACTGTAATTGACACGAGTTTTTTTTATCCTTTTTGTATTTCTTGTAGTCAAGCCTCAAGAAGTATCTAAGAACGACTTATTTTGTTAGTTTCTAAATATTGTATGTGTAATTGTATCTCCTTGTACTATTATAAGCATTTAGTGTTTTGCTAGAGACTTTTATTTAATATATGTTACCGTCAAAAAAAACCAAAACAAAAATACATAGTCCTAAATTTACCCTATCATGTATGATAAATCGTCTCACGTTGAAATAAGAATTTAAATATGATTCATATGCTACAACAAAATATTTATTTGGATATTTAACTATGTACTTCTAAAAGGTGCATAAAATATTGCTAAATTGTTTGCACTTAAAAATATAAAATATGTATAAATGTCTACGTCAACAAGTATGAATAAATTTAATAGTTTTACATTTAAAGGTGTAAAAAAGTAAGTAAACACTCAATGTTTTTTTCCACGAGTTTTAGGACCCAATACCTCAAAAGTATATGAGGAAGCACTCTTACCCCTATCTAGGTAAAATGACTGCTTTCAGGTTATATCTAAATGAAGAAAAATGAGTTCCGGTGTGAATAAAAATATTTCTACCGATAAGCGTACAAATCCTATACTTGTACCCACTTTTAAGTGTGAGTATCAATTATTCACACGCAAAATCTTCAAACAAGGAAAATGTAAAGAAATTACATGCAAAGTATTGGTCTTCATAAAAGTATGATATTTTAAACACCTATCAGCATGTAAACTTTTAAATATGAAACTTTTGTATATGTCCGCACTTATTAATATAGAAAATTTATACACATTTGTAAATTTGAACAATCTAACGAACTTTCACATACTTTAAAAATTTATACACATTTGTAAATTTGAACAATCTAACGAAATTTCACATACTTTAAAAAGTACATACGTACAAATAACTAACAAACTATAGTGTTATTTTAAGTCTGGGTTTTTTCTATAATAATATGTTGCATCTTCACTTAAGATTGTGATTCAAATGTACTGCGTCAAATCATAGCTTTGGTACAAAAAAAAAATAAAAAATCATAGCTTTGGATGCTACAAATGGTAGTTGGAGCAACACATGTACATTACATGAGGTATAGAAGGCACTTAAGCGAGACCCATACATCATCTAGGCATGGATATTGGGTGTAGGTTTTGACAAAGATATCAAGAGCTTAAGTTTGAAAGAGTTCATGATTCCACATTTGAATAACTATATAACAATAACAATATTTAATCCCGTTAAAAGGAGATAAAAAAAAACTGAAACCTAAATAGTTATTTTTTTTACCTGAAGGTAAAAAAATACATTACATCTGAATAAATAGTTAATTTTGGATTAACAATATCGTTTGCTATATATGGTTTTAAGATTGGATGCAAATGCGTTAAACTAGAACATAATTTTACGATTGGGGCGTTACAACATGTGCCAAAAGAGCGCAATTATGGACAAATCTTTTGTTAAATCTTAATGTAATTCTTAAACTCGTAATAAAAAATTGAGTCATTAATTTGTTGCAAATATAGAAAATTTATACACATTTGTAAATTTGAACAATCTAACGAACTTTCACATACTTTAAAAATTTATACACATTTGTAAATTTGAACAATCTAACGAAATTTCACATACTTTAAAAAGTTATACACATTTGTAAATTTGAACAATCTAACGAACTTTCACATACTTTAAAAATTTATACACATTTGTAAATTTGAACAATCTAACGAAATTTCACATACTTTAAAAATTTATACACATTTGTAAATTTGAACAATCTAACGAAATTTCACATACTTTAAAAATTTATACACATTTGTAAATTTGAACAATCTAACGAACTTTCACATACTTTAAAAATTTATACACATTTGTAAATTTGAACAATCTAACGAAATTTCACATACTTTAAAAAGTACATACGTACAAATAACTAACAAACTATAGTGTTATTTTAAGTCTGGGTTTTTTCTATAATAATATGTTGCATCTTCACTTAAGATTGTGATTCAAATGTACTGCGTCAAATCATAGCTTTGGTACAAAAAAAAAATAAAAAATCATAGCTTTGGAAAAAAAAAAAAAAAAAAAAAAAAAAAAAAAAAAAAAAAAAAAAAAAAAAAAAAAAAAAAATCAAACAAAAAAAAAAAAAAAAAAAAAAAAAAAAAAAAAAAAAAAAAAAAAAAAAAAAAAAATCATAGCTTTGGTACAAAAAAAAAAAAAAAAAAAAAAAAAAAAAAAAAAAAAAAAAAAAAAAAAAAAAAAAAAAAAAAAAAAAAAAAAAAAAAAAAAAAAAAAAAAAAAAAAAAAAAAAAAAAAAAAAAAAAAAAAAAAAAAAAAAAAAAAAAAAAAAAAAAAAAAAAAAATCATAGCTTTGGTACAAAAAAAAAAAAAAAAAAAAAAAAAAAAAAAAAAAAAAAAAAAAAAAAAAAAAAAAATCATAGCTTTGGTACAAAAAAAAAAAAAAAAAAAAAAAAAAAAAAAAAAAAAAAAAAAAAAAAAAAAAAAAAAAAAAAAAAAAAAAAAAAAAAAAAAAAAAAAAAAAAAAAAAAAAAAAAAAAAAAAAAAAAAAAAAAAAAAAAAAAAAAAAAAAAAAAAAAAAAAAAAAAAAAAAAAAAAAAAAAAAAAAAAAAAAAAAAAAAAAAAAAAAAAAAAAAAAAAAAACACTTAAAACAAAAAAAAAAAAAAAACAAAAAAAAAAAAAAAAAAAAGTGATAAACAAAGATAAAAAAAAAAAGAAAAAGAAAAAAAAAAAAAAAAAAAAAAGAAAATGACAAAATAGCTGACGTCAGCACACTGTAGCGCTACAGTAGCTGCTACAGTGCCATCCCCAGGCCACGGGAATTATATATATAATAATGTTGATTTTAATATCAATCCTAAGTTATTGTACGCATACCATCTTTTAATTTTGTTAGTAAACAATTTGCAAAATCATCAATAATATATTATTATGGGTGTATTTGGCGCTTCTAAAAAGTTTTAAGGTTAACATTTAAATTATACGAGATCATCAATAATATATTAATGTATTTGGCGCTTCTAAAGAGTTTTAAGGTTAACATTTAAATTATACGAGATAACATGACAACGATAATTTATGTTGGTGAATGATGGTGATGATAGTAACGACGACATGTATGGGTGTATATGTGAGAGGAGATGTGAGTTTTTCTATTTCACTAAAAAGAGATTTTATTAAAATGATAATTATCAGCTTAATCAATATTATTGAATCTACAACCCAATCTGAAGTAATAACTACTATGTATATTTCATAAAAGTTATTAAATGGTAGGTCTTTCTCGAAACAAGTATAAGTCATTAGCTTCTCATAGGTAAAAACTAGATTTAGATCCCGCGTAAAACGCGGGCCTTTTGATATAAACTTTTGTATTTATTTTCGATTAGGTGATAAAAATGACATTCGGAATTTAGAATTTGTACCTGGAGAACCATGGTTGATATGCTTTAACGGAATTTTGACAATTGGTTAACCTTATGGTGATTGTTGTTTTTATATGTGTAGTTATACCCCAAGTTATCTTCCTTTATTTTTTGACGTAAAAACACAGCTTATATTTTTGTATCCGAGACCTATTTTGTTTGTATTTAAATTGTTTATCTTTCTCATACATGCTAAGGACATTACATTGTCATTTTACAAAATCAACATATGCTAAGTAATTTGACATAATTATAAGCTGTAAAAAAAATAAGTTTTATTTAATAAGTTTTTTAATAAAACTGATAATGTAAAACTTGTTTTATTACACCTAAACACTTTCTATACACTTCCTATACAATATCGTCCTGGCCCAAAAATATATAAAAAAGGCCCAATATATTAGTTCTAATCAATTACTTTGGCCCAGAGCTGTGTATGTATATTTCGTATGTATATATAAACATGTTTTATATCAGTGTAAAAATATCTATCTCCACTTTATGAAACACACACTTTACCTACCGATAATTTTTTTTTTACTGTTTCTTAGAAGATATCGACAGATCAATGGCTCGTAAGGTAATATAAATTTTATTTAGTCGTATTTCCTAATTAGCATTTGATGGATATGTTTTAGATTATTGAGTAATATGATTTTGAATTAGTGTTTAGGAATTCATGGATATTTTTCATAAATTAGGTATCTTTTTTATTATAATATTTGTGGTATTTTTATGATGATCTGTTAATATAATTTTTTTATTGTTACTTTAGATTATATAATTTATTAGGGTTTTTTCCTTATTTGGACATTGGGACCATTCATGTTTTTTGTTTATCGATAACTTAGTACAGACATCATGTTATTGGGACCATCAATTATTGTTTAATCGGATTGAAACCTTTTTTTGTTAAATTTTTTGTTTCGATGATAGTGAAATGTCGTATAATAATGTTTTTTGTTTGTTTTTTTATCTGAATATATATAGCCACACTACATATATATATTGTTATGGTTTTAGTTTCAAGGTATAATCTTTTTATATAGTTTTGTTATTTTTGATGCATTTTCTGTGTACAAATATTGTTATTAGCTTCCATTGTGTCCTTTCCAAGTCCTTATCCGTATTGACTACAACAACGACCTCAAGACTAATGGTTAACATTTAAATGGGTGTATTTGGCGCTTCTAAAGAGTTTTAAGGTTAACATTTAAATTATACGAGATAACATGACAACGATAATTTATGTTGGTGAATGATGGTGATGATAGTAACGACGACATGTATGGGTGTATATGTGAGAGGAGATGTGAGTTTTTCTATTTCACTAAAAAGAGATTTTATTAAAATGATAATTATCAGCTTAATCAATATTATTGAATCTACAACCCAATCTGAAGTAATAACTACTATGTATATTTCATAAAAGTTATTAAATGGTAGGTCTTTCTCGAAACAAGTATAAGTCATTAGCTTCTCATAGGTAAAAATATACGTAGTATAACCTTGGACATCTCTAAATCATCAAATTCAAAAAACTAAGAGTTAATTACTGAAATGGTACCTAACGTTTGCGCCATATTACTGGTTTCATACCTTTCCTTTCGAAATTACGCTAATCATACCCAACGTATGCAAATCTCCACTCGGACCATACTGGAGGCCAACGCCGTCAGGTGGCCGTTAAAACCTCCCCCACGTGACTTGCACGTGAGGGGTAAAGATGTAATATCGCGTTTCTTAATTACTTAAATGGTACCTAACGTTTGCGCCATATTACTGGTTTCATACCTAATGTTTCTTAATTACTTAAATGGTACCTAATGTTTAGTTATTAATTTTTTTTTTGAAAGGTGAATTCCGATTTAAGTCAATGTCTTAAAAACTGGTATTTTAGTCATACTGGTGTGGAAAAATTTCTGGTATTATCGGTATTACCGGAAATACCGGCCGGTACGACTATTTTTAATTTGTTTTATTTTTCTTTTATAAAATTTTTTCAAAACTTGTTACAATTTAACGAAAATAGTCAAAATGCATTTATAATCCACTCAAAAATAATACCAAATAGGTTTTTCGTAACAAAATATAAGTTTAAAGTTCACAAATAACCAAAAATAGCAATAAAGTATCATAAAAACAATTTTAAAAAATTTTCAAATTTTCCTTTTTGAAAATATCGGAAATACCGCAACGGTAATACCAGAAATATCCAGGAATACCAAAAATATCGGCCGATATTTACCGGTATTTAAAACATTGCTTTAAGCTTCGTGTCACAGTAAATACCGGCCAATATTTTTGGTATTCCTGGTATATTCCGGTATTACCATTGCGGTATTTTCAAAAAAAAAAAATTGAAGTTTTTTTAAAATTGTTTTTATGATACTTTATTGCTATTTTTGGTTATTTGTGAACTTTAAACTTATATTTTGTTACGAAAAACCTATTTGGTATTATTTTTGAGTGGATTATAAATGCATTTTGACTATTTTCGTTAAATTGTAACAAGTTTTGGAAAAATTTTATAAAATTCAAATTTTCCTTTTTGAAAATATCGGAAATACCGCAACGGTAATACCAGAAATATCCAGGAATACCAAAAATATCGGCCGATATTTACCGGTATTTAAAACATTGCTTTAAGCTTCGTGTCACAGTAAATACCGGCCAATATTTTTGGTATTCCTGGTATATTCCGGTATTACCATTGCGGTATTTTCAAAAAAAAAAAATTGAAGTTTTTTTAAAATTGTTTTTATGATACTTTATTGCTATTTTTGGTTATTTGTGAACTTTAAACTTATATTTTGTTACGAAAAACCTATTTGGTATTATTTTTGAGTGGATTATAAATGCATTTTGACTATTTTCGTTAAATTGTAACAAGTTTTGGAAAAATTTTATAAAAGAAAAATAAAACAAATTAAAAATAGTCGTACCGGCCGGTATTTCCGGTAATACCGATAATACCAGAAATTTTTCCACACCAGTATGACTAAAATACCAGTTTTTAAGACATTGGCTTAAATCGGAATTCACCTTTCAAAAAAAAAATACAAAAAAAAATAAAAAATTAATAACTAAACATTAGGTACCATTTAAGTAATTAAGAAACATTAGGTATGAAACCAGTAATATGACGCAAACGTTAGGTACCATTTAAGTAATTAAGAAACATTAGGTATGAAACCAGTAATATGGCGCAAACGTTAGGTACCATTTAAGTAATTAAGAAACACGATATTACATCTTTACCCCTCACGTGCAAGTCACGTGGGGGAGGTTTTAACGGCCACCTGACGGCGTTGGCCTCCAGTATGGTCCGAGTGGAGATTTGCATACGTTGGGTATGATTAGCGTAATTTCGAAAGGAAAGGTATGAAACCAGTAATATGACGCAAACGTTAGGTACCATTTCAGTAATTAACTCAAAAACTAATCTATTGAAATTTGTTTCATAATCATATTTTAACACATCATCTATTTTAATCATGATGTAAAAATTTGGACAAGTTTTTGACCAAACCAAACGAGGCCTGATTTGACCGAAACCTGTACCAACACGTTACAATAACTAGATGGTTGAACTTGATAGAATCTGTAGGGCTTCGAAAATCATAAAATCTAAAAGATGATTTTTCACATAATAAAAAATTATTCTCATTCAAAACTAAAATTACCATGAAATAAATCATTGAAAGATTGAAGTCGTTCAACACTAAATCATAATGCTATATCAAAAAGGCACTAACATTCATACAAAGCAATTTTGAAACAGGGACATTTTGCCGAAGAACTGTACATGTTATCTATGTAGTTCACTCGGTCCAAAATCAAATTTCGGCCTGAAATTTCAGTGGGATTTCGGTAATTTTAATATTATGCAATATGTCTATATTTAAAATAATTAATATTTAATACTTAATCTAAATATCAAAAGTCAAGCTTAAAAGTGTCAATTTGATGATATTAGTGTTAGTACTTGCAAAAATTAGTGTTTATTACGTTGTGTTTAAGTTTGGACAATAGAATTAAAAAAAAATCTAGAAAACCGACTTTTTTTTTTGGACAGCAGAAACCTGTAAAACCGAAATACAACCAAAATTTGGACCGAAATTCTAGAAGAGGAGCGAAAACCGAACTAACACCGGTGTACCACCGAAATTGACTACACAGCATGTTATCTCTCCCAGGGTTGCACATGACTTAGAAACAAACCCCAGTCAACATTTCCAAAACTCTATTCTTTCATTTCATATTCATCTACCAAATACTATTGCTGCTGCCAACTGTAAGGCTGGTTGCAATTACCTGACACGTTCGGGCCTCTAGCCACCACTCCAGAACTGCCATCATACTGAACATCTTGTGAATAACTTGGCGGACCTACGCCGTAATCAGAAGAAAAACCTCTGGGCCCACTAGCAGACGGGACACGAGCCTGTGGAGGATATGGTTCACGCCTAAACCCAACAGCACCTTGACATGTTGATCGGTCTGGACAATATCCACCCACACTAAGGTTAGAGTTCCCACCGGGAGGATAGCGGTTGGGCCCACCAGGGGGTCCCCCAGGCTTTCCATATTGATGATGGTTCAGCCCACCAGAAGCTACCAGAGCTTGACTAGGATTGCCCATGGGATGATTATGACCTGCCCAGTGCTGAGAATGAGCTTGGGCTTGACCAGATTGTACGGGTGGCAACCGTGCGTGCTGCTGTGGGTGTTGTATTTTTTGCCTTTTAGCCATTTCTTCATTTTGACGCTGTTGTTGTCTTTTCTTTTTTGTTTGGAACTCATGTGAGGACTCGTACTTGGGCAAACTGAAGAGATGGGCAGAAAGATATCAGCTAATGTCCTCTCAAGAGATGGCAAAATTGGTAAATTTGAAACGGGCTGGATGGGTTGACCAGAATCAGCTTTGTCCATTTTTTACTCAAGTATAAATTATTACTGTGCCGCATGATTTTGAAAAAATATATACATCTATTATAATCTAGTATTTTAATGAAATGGTAACTGCTAAGTAGGTTGTAATGTTGTATGTATTAAAGTTACACTTTGAGTGACTCCACTTGACATATTTAATTTACACATCTAAGTAGTTTACTTGAGGATGATATCCTCAGCTAGCAGGCAGAATAAAACCCTGCATCAACGAAAATTAAAAAACACAGAACTTTAGAGGCATACCTTTTAGGGTCACAAGGCAACGGATCAGCCCAGAAATACTCAGCATCCAGTGCATCTTTTGCAGATATCCTCTAAGAAAAATAAAATTAAAAGAGAGGCGATGATATAGAATCAGTCATCGGGATCAAGTATCAAGAAACCAAAATACATGCACACGCGATGAGAACTATTAGCAAGCTTATGTTTCATAAAACTACAGGCAGCAAATTATAACAAAGCATGCAATGATGTAAAACAAAGGGATATAATTAAACAAATAAATGCATTATTGACAAAAGTAAATTGTTACAAAAGGATGTATGCGTTGAAAACAAAACTATGGACAACTTATAGCCTATTTGACTTTTAGGTAAAACAAAACCAAATTGGCCCATTCAAAACATCTAGGGGGCCAGTAGCCTATAAGTTTGCAATGAAGAGTCCAACATAGGTTTGTCTGAAGAAATAGAATACCTGTGATGGATCAAGAGTCAACATTTTCTCCAGTAACTCAAGAGCATTCCAAAGCTGTACAAAAGAAATTAACAAGAACACAGTCAACCTTTTTCATTTACAATTGAGCAATAACCTTATCTTAGATAAGCATGGAATGTGCTCAACTTTCCGAAAACCTCCCTGACCTGGCTCTTCAACTGTGTACTTGGTTTATACTTGCTATACCACATCATTTCAGAAACCCCAGGCCAGTTAACCTCATCAGGAGATCCACAAAGCTGAAATATCTTGTGCACTTGTTCGGCCTGTAATGAATAGAAGCAAACAAATAATTCTCCAAACTATGTCTTATCATCATGTAATAAAAAGAATGAGAGATTCCGGTTACAATATTCTTTTCATAAAATACCAGTGAGAACTCTCTTTTGGCAGCCAATTATTTTATTTCCATAAATAAATCACAAAGTACATATACCCCCTTCACTAGTTCACGCTGAAACTCAAAGGGCCGCATCTTTTGATGAGAGAAGTCGGAAAACTTGTTATTTCCAAAATCTACTGGCATGAATGTTTGTAGTTTTTGGTTTCTTATGGTTAAATCATTACATGTGTTGTGATATAGAAATTAATTTTCACTGGATAACAAAGCTAAGGATAACTTTATTTAGTTTCTAGTTTTAAAAAGGTAACATGTTTGACACTAAGAAGTCAAGTACATAATTTTGGGGGCTAAGTGACAACTCAAAACATTTGCATTGGCTTTTAAAATATGCATAAAAATATGGAATATATGGTCTATTATCGTCAACGACGAGCTCTATGAGAGTTAGAAATATATGAATTGATTGGAAGTAGCCTCTTATGCATACACCAACCCTCTCCCAAAAAGGTAAGCTCTCCCCTGCTATTGCAACAGTATTGGCTTCACATTCTATGAATAAGGCGGCATTCATAAAGACATCAACCATCCTATTATGAATAACATATTTCATATTCTTTTTCTCTAAGAATACAGATATCCATAATATGATCCGAGTGTAATATTTTATCAACTAGTTATTAAACTATGTGTTCATAGTCAAAATGGACAATTTAGGTCTCATTCTAACAATTGCCTCAGTAAAAAGCATACCAGCCAACATTTAAGTCGATCTCAGAAAAAAAAAAAAAAAACCCATAAAGTTATACCATCCTATGAAGTACACATCATATCTTATGTACACATCGCATAATACAGATTCACAATTCAAATTTAAAGAATATATGTTTGTTAAAATTTAAAATTTAGACAGATGTAGGACATTCTACTGTAACTTAAGAAGTGGTATATACTTTTCCACATCACACCCACAATGATACAGAAGTGTAACAATGCTCTTAGTGAAAACATCACACAATAAAAAATTACTAACCTCATTTTGACCAGTTAATATTGGTGATCCATAAAGAAGCTCAGCAAAGATACAGCCAACTGACCACATGTCAACAGAAGGACCATAACTTGTAGCTCCAAGCAACAATTCTGGGGGCCTGCTCAAAAACAATCAAAAGACATAAGATACAGATAAGTGACGAGGGTACGTTCATTAAATATTGTTTAGAGTAACCACTTACCTATACCACAACGTAATAACATGATTTGTGAGATCTCCCTCGTGATACGAAGAGTATGACCGTGCCAACCCAAAATCCGCAAGCTTTAGACTCCCCTCATTATCAATAAGAAGATTTGAAGCTGTACAGAGGATTTTCAACGCCTATAAGCAGATAGAGGTACCATTTTTATCCATTTAATTATGAATGGGTCAATTTGGTTATGTTTTATCATTACCAAAATTGAGTGGGTAAAATTAAAAAAACTAGCTTAAAAAAAATCAACAAATGGGTCAAACAAGCAGAAGTCTTCCTAGGTGTTTTAAATGCATAAAACCTACAAAATCATTCAATAAATTACAGTTGTAATAATATAACTGCAGCATTGTCCTTGACATACTAATTATTTACATAAAAAAGTATCCACTTTGACCCACCTCGACCCAATTAGCCACCTATATAGGTGAGAAACCACCAGAGAATCAAAAATGAAGAAAGAAATTCTGACAATGACCTTTTATATCCCTATGAAGTACTTGATTGACATGACAATAATGAAGCCCTGTCAGTAGTTGCCTCATATAACACTGCATGTAAACATTGTCAGAAGTTAGGCATGTTGATGGTATTAATTAGTTGCTATACTGGCTTCAATTTTAGACATATTACCTTGATCTGGGGAATTGTAAATCTCAGTCCAGGACGATTAGCAAGGCCTGATAAATCATGGTCCATATATTCAAACACCATGTATATGCTGCCCTTGTATCTGTAACCATCTGCAGGCTCGAAGGAAATATACCATATATGTGAGAGATTGTTGATGCATTAAAAACTGAGAAACAACAAGATGCAACTTTAAATACCAACGACATAGACAGAAGTGAAAACCAGGATGAGCAGGCCAGGTTAGGTAACAGATGAAAATAGCTCAATATGGTGAAGGGTGTAAACAGGTTAGGCTGTGTTCGGACTTCGGAACACTTGTTTACCAAAGAAGTTTGATTTTATTAATAAAGATTATGTTAGACATCCTTACAAAAATTAATGTATACAGATATGAAAAAAAAATATCAATAAAATGATTCAAGAGATCCGTCCATTAAAATACACTTTGGTTGACTTTCAACCTGTTTGACACATTATCTAAGCTAACGTTTAAGATTTTACCCATTTCACCAGATAGGAATAAAACACAAGCTGAATCAATCCATTCGTAAATAAATGGGTGGAAATTGCCACCTCCACACGTGTATCATTTATCATTATATGCGAATAAAATTTGGCAAGTAGATTAAACTAGTCACATAGATATGATTTTACCTGACTTCCCATGCTCATCCACCTCTGGACCTTTAAGCAGAATTGCAAGTATTTAGAAACATAAGTTTTATTGATCAAGTAGTTGCCAAGATCGCAGATTAATAGTAACGTAACTGCATAAATAGAACCTTGGTACCTGTCGAGGTCACAATCTCTTTTAGCTTGATAACATTATCATGCTGCAGCTTCTTTAAAATTTTAATTTCACGAATTGCGGTTATAGGAAACTGCAGAAAGAATAAAACAGTAGCAAAATGAATTATTGAAAGATTAATTTGCAACAAGACTTTACACAAAAAACATATCTAGGAAATG
The DNA here is from genome assembly GCA_034093135.1 of Erigeron breviscapus. Classification (NCBI taxonomy): domain Eukaryota; kingdom Viridiplantae; phylum Streptophyta; class Magnoliopsida; order Asterales; family Asteraceae; genus Erigeron; species Erigeron breviscapus. The sequence continues at coordinate 36,718,806 of CM067168.1, forward strand.
TTGTATATAAAACAAACGCACCCCTTCCTTTTCATTGTCCATCCGTATCTTTTTCAAAGCAACTATCTCCTCGGTTTTTATGTCTTTGGCCATGTATACCAGACTGAGAGCAAAAGGACAAGAAAATACTAATGAGTACAAACAAGCGGGTATAGATTTATTAATATAGGCAGAATAACTCCACATTATATTTTCTTAACAGAAAACATAAAAATAGAGATATCTACAATGCATGATTAATGATCAATTTTCTGAGAATCACACCTGTATCTTAAAACCTACAAGTCCAAGTTTGCATTCCCTTTACTCTTATATGAACTCAAAATCTTTAAAAAAAACACTAAACTCTAAAGAAGAAACGAGTCCCATTGCAATGCAGCCAATTTTCTGAATAAATAAATCTTGTACAATGCAAAACCTAATGGGATTAAATACCAAAAGTAAAACTAAACATCAGAGCCCACGGACCCTCTGTGGGAGCTGGGTGGGAATGCGAGTAACAATTCTACATATGGCATTAACAAGTATTTTGTACTAAGATTACATCTCAAAAGTTGAAGACCATCGCAAATGCCCATATGATGTCTAAAGGGACCCAGACTCATCAAGCCCAAAATTTGGCATTAAACATCAAAAAATCACTATATGTACCCTTTTACTTACATATTTTGCAAAAAACTGTTTCCATGACTTGAACTCGAAACATACCATCCCCTTAAAACAAATTTACAACAAAAAAAATTTACATGCCTGCCAACTACTGTGGTAAAATTCTACCCAATTCCCATTTTGAATCACCTCTTCCCCTTTGAAGTCAATGATACAAATTCAAGGCCATTAAACACAACTGTACACATAACATACACACACATGTTACATGTATATATAATCACATATATTATCCCTCTGGTTGAGTACGGTATAGCTTCTGTAATTCAATTCAGTCCTTCCAAATAAATCAGGTCGCAATATTGAGTGTATATTCCAGAATTTTCCAGCAACCCCAACCAGCACATACCAGATTGCCCCGAGGACATCATGTAAGTGCTAAATCAAGTTCTCCTAGCAGCCCACTCATATGGCCCAACTAACTGATCAGGTTCCTTCTCTACTCCAGTGGGTTTTGACCATGGATACTTTCCAAATTCCCCTATTTGTGAAACCACCAAGCTACACGCTGGAGATGCATAGAGCCATACAGGTAAACGGAGTCGGATCCTTTCTCATACTACCAAAGGATAGTCAAGCCATTGGCTCTGATGTACGTGGCCTAACCGCTACCGCTGTTGCTGTTTCCTATACTTTGTCCCTGGTCATCCTAAGATGTTTATCCAGTGAGATGTAACCCCGATATCTTCAGACCTTTTGGCCTCCTTAGCACTAGGCTACATCCTTAATTATGGTTTCACCCCAGAGACACATATCCAACATTATTATATTCTTAATGTCTCCTTCAAAATCCATTCGATAATCTCATACTAAACAAGTTTCTAATCCTACCTTTACCCTAAAAAGGCGCACACACACACACATATATATATAATATATATATATAGGATAGAGATCAAAAGAGAAGGTACCTTAAGGAGAGAAGGGAGAGAAGGTTCGATTGTTTTTTGATTTTTTTTTTCTTTTTTCATTTTTTCATCTCTCTTTAATTAACTAATCCAATAAAAAATTTTAAAAATTTATTTTTTTCAAAGGGTGTAGCCCGTAAGCTATAGGCGAAGCCTCTCATTCTATGGCGGAGCCATGATGGCTAAGGGCGGAGCCCGTTAGGTAGATCACCCCATCACCGATCACCCCCTATGACCTATCACCCTCTATGACCTATCACTCCCACCAGCTACCCCTTATTAATATCCTTAAGGGTGAAGCCCGTATATGTATAGTTCACTAACTCGGATTAGAAATTATTTTTTTATTTATTTTTTATAATTTTTTTTTGGAATGAGTTAATTAAAAAAGAATGAAAAAAAAAAAAAAAAAAAAAAAATCAAAAACAAGCTAAAAAAAATCAAAAACGAACCTTCTCTCAGGATCTGTACCCTATATATACATATATATAATCATAATTTAGTAAATTGACCACACATATTACCCCGTATTTGACGGGATTAGGTATTGTTGTCGTTGTGATCAAGTAAAATAAGGGATTACTTAGTCATTCAATCTATATATTATCTATCTATAATACCTTATAAAACAAACCCAACCCCCCTCCTTACTTAATTAAGATTTTGAAATACCTGAATTACCCCCACAAATTCAACATTCTTCTCATTCATCCATTGAATGTACCCAAAATACCCCTAACAATTTCAACCCACACAAATCTACGGTCAAACCCTAATCTAATTATCTATCTACATCTATATTATATTATAAAGCAAATCTCATTTTGTTGAATTTTAAGTTTCAATATTCCACAATTTCAAAATCATCCCCCCCCCCCCCCCCCCCCCCCCCCCCCCCCCCCCCCCCCCCCCCCCCCCCCCCCCCCCCCCCCCCCCCCCCCCCCCCCCCCCCCCCCCCCCCCCCCCCCCCCCCCCCCCCCCCCCCCCCCCCCCCCCCCCCCCCCCCCCCCCCCCCCCCCCCCCCCCCCCCCCCCCCCCCCCCCCCCCCCCCCCCCCCCCCCCCCCCCCCCCCCCCCCCCCCCCCCCCCCCCCCCCCCCCCCCCCCCCCCCCCCCCCCCCCCCCCCCCCCCTCTCCTTACTTAATTAAGATTTTGAAATACCTGAATTACCCCCACAAATTCAACATTCTTCTCATTCATCCATTGAATGTACCCAAAATACCCCTAACAATTTCAACCCACACAAATCTACGGTCAAACCCTAATCTAATTATCTATCTACATCTATATTATATTATAAAGCAAATCTCATTTTGTTGAATTTTAAGTTTCAATATTCCACAATTCATCAAAATCACATTACATCAATAACTTACACTACTTGCCGCCGCCACCACCACCACCCGCCGCATCGCCGCGGGCATATGGCTATATATAATAATGTATCTATATGGCTATATATACACACTAACAATATATTGAGATTTAAAGGTTATAGATAAAATATAGATATATATATATATATATAAATATATATAAACTAGGGTATAGAAATTGTAAAATAAAAAGTGTAAGATTGACCCATAAGTTCCTTCACCAATTTGTTCAAGTTTTCGAAACAGTCAACACTTCGAGAACCCCACCGTTCAAGATTTAACTGCCCGTATACCGCTCCCGCCATTCTCTCTTGTTTTACCGGCGAACGGAATATGCAGAAGCGGCAGCGTCACGAATTTTATGAGGAAAAAAAAAGGGTTTTTTCATAAAGGATTTTGCTTTTTTGGTATATAAACGAGATGAGTCTACGCTGGCACCTATTCTGTTGGGATTTTAAAAAGGAAAGAAGAACAAGCTGCAATTTGGGTATCTGTGATATCACAAGTTTTGTAACAATGGTCCAACTTTTATACCAAAGTAGCGATTTTGGTTAAGTTTTTATGTTTTGGTTGCAATCTCAGTCCAATTTAACTATCCGTCAATAATCAACCGTTAAGTGGGGCAATATTGTCTTTTTATACATACAAGGATCAATCTTGCAATTTATATATCCATAAAACCCATTAAATTTGTTTTCATTTTTGTTTTATTAATTTGAGAGAATTGCAAATATCCCCAGCTATACAATCCAAATTATAAATATCTGAGTCAAAATTATGAGTTACAAATATATCCAATTTTATTCTTTAACATGAACTAGATTTTAAGTCTGTGTCCAATACACGGGTGTTATGACATTATTAATATTAAATTTAATTTTTTATTGTTTAAAATATAGTTCTTTTTATTAATAAAAAAATTGATCTATATATTTTATATGAAACATATCTTAAATATTTCAATTAGAATATGACAATATTATAGTGTTTCTTAAAAATGACATTTTTACATGTTTTTTTCTTACACGTGTCATGACAATTACTAAAAACAACTTCAAAAAAAGATAATATGCAATTACTTTTAAAATCTTAATATATTTACATTGAATTTTATTTATTTTAATTAATTAATTTTGTATTTATAAGATAGATAGTACTATTAGGATATATATTAGTTATTAATTATTGAATACATATTAACTATTATTCTATTAGATATATATTAGCTATTATTTATTGAATAGATATTAACTATTATTCTATTGGATATATATTAGCTATTTATTCTTATTTATTATATTGAATTATTGGTTAAAAAGTGTAAATTTATGATGAAAAACAAAAAATTGTAAATTAAAGTCAAAATTAAAACCAAGTCAACTTGAAAAAATTGAAAGTTATGATTAGTCGATAAGTTATTAGAGCAATTGTCTTTTAATATATTAAAAGATTAGACAAACATACCCTTCATTAATTGTCACAAACAGCTAGCAAAAAGCTTATTTTTCTGAATTCTTTAATCATTTTTTCTTTTTCCAATGTTTTTGTATTGAAAATGAACTTGCTGTTTGTTATGTTCGACCAAGAAGAATTCTTTAACTCCAAAGCTAGTTTGTCTTCAAGAATAGAAACTCTTTTACCACCTTTTATGATATTTAATCAATAATCTTGTTGATAGCGATTGATCAAACACCCAAAAAAAAACAAAAGAACTCACTGAATATATCGAAGATATATACACACACTATATAATACCTTTCAACCTTTCAGCAGCTTAACTAATTGACTAGCCAAAGATAACCTTTTGTTTTATATCCGTTATTCTTTATTTTGATGTGTCGACCAAAAATCCAAAAAGAAAGGACCAGAATACTAAACAAAAAAGAAAAGAGAAAATATCCAACGGGGTGGTAGGTTGGTTGGGTGAGTGGATGCAGTTTACGAGGTGGGGTGGCTGGTGTCCGGCGGGCGACAAGTGATTTTTCCGGCGGGTAATTTTCTAATAGTGGTGTCAAACATAAAGTTAAAAAATGGTTAGGAAAAAAATCTTGTGAGAAAAAATAAGTTACAAAACATTTCCAGTAGTAAATTTTTTTATATTGAGACATATTGTAGCATATGATGATATAAATGTATTTGATGAAATAAATATAAAATGGATATATTTGTGTATTTAGATAATAAGAATGAGGATATTTGTAATTTAAAACTTTAATTGGGAATATATGTAATTTTGATTGTATAGTTAAGGATACATGTAATTCTCCATATTAATCTTTTTTTTTTTATTTAATCCTACCATCACCATCAATCTATTATTATCTTCAAAAACGCCATCCATCTTTCTTTTTTTCTTTTTTTTTTCTTTTTTACATTTCCAGATCTTCATACATAAATTGAAACCTACATACAAAGTTATATATACATAATATTAAACAAATAACTTAGAAGAAATTATAGTTCTTCAGATTAATCCCATTTTATAAACCTCCATAAATCATATTTTATATCTATACTTTCAGATCTCATAATATATACCTATATGTATATATACATTCCATAGCCATACCTATACATCCCCATTTACTCTCAGCTATAACCATCTCAAACCTATAAACATAGATCACGGAGCTGTTTAGGGTTTAGGGTTTGACCGAAACCTGTCACAACAGGTTCATTTAAGATAACCATGTACTTGATAGAATCTGCAGGGGTTTCAAAATCATTATAACCATAAGATGAGTTTTTACATATAAAACAATTATTTCTCATTCAGAACCAGATTACCATCAAAGCCTTTAAATCATTGAAAGATTCAAGTCATTCAACACTATATAATAATGTAATATCAAAAAGGCACTAACATTCATACAAAGAAATGTAGAGACAGGGACATTTTGCCAAGAAAAACTGTACATGTTATGTCGCTCAGCATTGCACATAACTTAGAAGCAAACCCCCGGTCTAACATTTCCAAAACTCTCTTCTTTCATATTCACCTGCCAAATACTATTGCTGCTGCCAAGTGTAAGGCTGGTTGCGATTACCTGGCACATTTGGGCCTCTACCCCCCACTCCAGAACTGCCACCATACTGAACATTTTGTGAATAATTTGGTGGACCTACGCCGTAACCAGAAGAAGATCCTCTGGGCCCGCTACCAGATGGGGCTCGAGACTGTGGGGGATATGGTCCACTGCTAAACCCAACACCACTTTGACCTGTTGATCGGTCTGGGTAATATCCACCCACACCAGGGTTAGAGTTCCCACCTGGAGGATAGCGGTTGGGCCCACCAGGGGGTCCTCGAGGCTTTCCATATTGATGATGGCTAGGCCCACCAGAAGCTAGCGGAGCTTGACTAGGATTGCCCATGGGATGGTTATGACCTGCCCAGTGCTGAGAATGAGCTTGGGCTTGACCAGATTGTACGGGTGGCAACCGTGCGTGCTGCTGTGGGTGTTGTATTTTTTGCCTTTTAGCCATTTCTTCATTTTGACGCTGTTGTTGTCTTTTCTTTTTTGTTTGGAACTCATGTGAGGACTCGTACTTGGGCAAACTGAAGAAATGAGCAGAAAGAAATCAGCAAGTGTCCTCTAAAGAGGTAGTAAATTAGTAGACTTGAAACGGGCTGGAAAGGTTGACCAGAATCAGTTTTGTCCATTTTTTGTTTAGATAAGTATAAATTATTAGTATGCCACATGATTTTGAAAAATATATACATCTCTTATAAACTAGTATTTTAATAAAGTTGCTAAGTAGGTTGTATGCACTAAAATTACACTTTTGAGTGACTCCAGACTCGTTTCCTTTTTAGCTAGTATTCTGATATTACCCACTTGGCCATTCAATTTACACATCTAAGTAATATCCTCAACTAACTGGTAGAATAAAACTTCCATCTACAAAAATTGAAAAACACGAACTTTGGAAGCATACCTTTTAGGGTCACAAGGTAACGGATCAGCCCAGAAATACTCAGCATCCAGTGCATCTTTTGCAGATATCCTCTAGAAAATAAAACAAGATTAAAAGAGAGGCGATGAAATAGAAACTCGATCATCAGGATCAAGTATCAAGAAGCCAAAATACATGCCCAAACGATGAGAACTGTTGGCATGCAAAGAGGTAAAGGAAAAGCTTAAGTTTCATTTAACTACTGGTAGCAAGTTATAACAAAGGATGACATGATATAGAACAAAGGGACATAACTAAACAGATATATGCATTAATTTTTATTTACACAATTCAATAGTTTGACTTTCTGGATAAAACGAACTGGAAGGATCAAGGATATATCCGTTGAAAACAAAACTATGGACGACTGATAGCCTATTTGACCCATTTTAGGTACAACAAAACCAAATCGGCCCATTCAAAAAATTTAGGGGAGCTATACCCTATAAGTTTGCAATGAAGAGTCCAATATAGGTTTGTCTGCATAGATAACATACCTGTGATGGATCAAGAGTCAACATTTTCTCCAGTAACTCAAGAGCATTACGATCAAAGCTGTATAAGAAAAATTGACCAGAACAAAGTCAGCCTTTTTCATACAATTGAGCAATAATCTTACCTTAAATAAGCATGGAATGTGCTCAACTTTCTGAAAACCTCCCTGACCCGCCTCTTCAACTGTCTACTTGGTTTAAACTTGCTGTACCACTGAAGTCTGGAAACTCCGGGCCAGTTAACCTCATCAGGAGACCCACAAAGCTCAAATATCTTGTTCACTTGCTCAGCCTGCAATAAATAGAAGCAAACGAGTGATTCTCCAAACTATATCTTATCATCATGTGATAATAATAATGAGAGATTCTGGTTACAATATTCTTTTCATAGATACCAGTGAGAACTCTCTTTTGGGCAGCCTAACTAAAGTACATTTACCCCCTTCACTAGTTCACTCTGAAATTCAAAGGGCCACATCTTTTGATGCGAGAAGTGGGGAAACTTGTAATTTCCAAAATATAATGATTATTGACATGGATGTTTGTAGTTTTTGGTTTCTTATGGTTTAAAATTAAAAATCATTACATGTGTTGTAATATAGAAATCAATTTTCACTGGATAACTAACAGAACGATAATTTTTATTTAATTTTAACAAAGGTAACATGTTTGACACTAAGAAGTCAAGTACATAATTTTGGGGGCTAAGTGACAACTCAAAACATTTGCATTGGCTTTTAAAATATGCACCAAGTAATAAAGATTATAAAAGTATCAAATATATGGTCTATTATTGTCAAATATATGGTCTATTATGAGACCAAATAAATGAATTGATGTGGTTAATTATGTATATATTTTCACATGAAAAGTAGGGCACACTAAAGATTTTATATATAAAGTAAAGTTAGTCCATTTAATTTAAGTCTTTCATCCCAAATAAATTATGGCTCAAGCAGAAAGAAGACTATATAAGAGGTAACAAAATGTATTTAATTCAATGAAGCAAAAACAATTTAATTAATGCATATCATTAAGAAAGATACACATGCATATAAAATTGACTAATGGAGAAAATTATCATGATACAAGCTTACTAGAACTCTTAAACTTATGGGCACTGCTTTTGACAAAGTTACCACAAGATACCATAATTTATGTGTCAGTAAAATCATCAAAATTATGGTACAAGTATCATTGCCCTAAACTTCTACCATCTCACTCCAATTTAAGCGACTTTGCATATGCAATTTAGAAGTGTATTTAATCTAGTTAGAAAGTGTATTTGGAAAACATAAAGCAACATACAATAAGGGTGTTAGTGTTGCCACTGTGTACTCTAGCATAAAGAACCAATGAGGTTTCAATTGAAAAATAATCCATGCAAGTCGCTCTAAAAAAAAACTAAAACTATGATGCTTGAGTTATCCTGATATGGCAAGTAACTTACACCACACTGGCATTGTCACTGTGTACTTCGCTATTGGAAATATCAAGTTCTTTCCCTTACAGTTAAATTGGTATAGGATGCACGTAGAAAATACTACAGATATGAGATTTCCATATGACAAAACAATACTGAAATCCCTAATGCATGTATAATTCTATTACTTATATATTCATAAACTGCAGATACACATATTTACAAATACAATTGAAAACCCTACATACTCATCATAATTGAAAGCAAGAATATTATTCATATATCTGATAGAAAATATTACCTCCATGTATAGCATATTCAGACATTCAACACCTAACTAAAATAGAATAGAATCATAAAACATTAATTCTAAAATATATTTGGATCACATATTAGTTGCTATGCATTTAAACCAAATATTATCAGATAAATCACCATACTTAGATACAAACCCATAGCGTTTGTTTTCCACATTTGGCACCATAATTAGATACTAACCCACAATGCTCGATGTGCACATGTACTTAATCTAGCCCATTAAGCTTTGTAGCCGCACTTACTGACACTAAGCCATAGTTCCATATCCACAAATATGGTATATGTGACCATATCATGCACACTTCACAAGTTGAGATGGATTGACGATAGGAAAAACATTCTTGATAACTAAAATTGTTTTATGTCACATGTACGCCCCTTAAAGGTTTCCTCTAAATGTATTAATATAAATCTACTAATCTGCATGTAATAAGAACACCTTCATACAATCACATTGTGAAAGCCAATGGGCAGTTCTTTAAGAGATAAATTGGTAAAATCGAATAGCAGCACGTGAAGGAGATCACGAACACAAGATAAACCATCATCTTAAAGAGGAAATAAAATGGAGAAGCCAGAATAAATAAATAGAACAAAAAAAGAACAGAAAAATTGCATCCGAAGATGCTGGAATGGATATCTCATGAAAAACTCTCTCAAAATACGACGACACCAAAATCCCAAGACGGTTCATTTTCAGGGGAAGAAGGTATTTGACCATACTGGGTTTGGGTTATCAGAAAATGAAGACATCCCAGACCCTGGCCCACGACCTATAATATGTTCAGAGGGATTATTGATCCAATCTGTAAGCCATTGAGTCCTTTCAATCATCACAAGTCCTCTTGTCATCATTTCATTAGTAGTCATTGAACTGTTACCACCAACAGTGGCTTGTGATGGAGGCGGTGGAGGTGCAGCTACAGACTTCTTAAGGAACTCGATCCTACAGCATATGTCTCTCAGGGTTTGGTCTACCAACCCACCCAGATCGTTCAAATCTGGCAGAGTCAAGTTTGCTAATGAGCCTTTTCCAGTCAAGCATTGGTACATAACCTCATTCATCTCCTTCTCCTGATTCTCTTTAATTTGCTTCTTGAGCTGCTCATTTGCCTTGCTGATCCTTTGCCCAATGAAGCTCTCCTGATTCACCATTTTCTTGCTTTGCTCCATCTCCGGCATTCTCTTGAACTGAGTAAGCACACGTTGGACACCAATGTTGTTGGGCCACATCTCAGGTTGAGCTTCATATGGGCTATATATTATGGCACAAGCATCAATGCCACATAAGGTACTCAACTCATGTACCTTCTTCATCAAACCCTTCTTCCTTTTCTTAAAGGTAGCTTTCCTTGCCGAGTCGTTGGTTATAAACGCAAGCTTCACTTTGTTTCTAGTCATGGCGATTCTTTCCCCAAAAAAGTAAATAATTATACAGATAAAAATATGGAAATTTTATGTGTGGGTTATTTAGTTGCAAATGAGCATTGCTATATATACACTTTAGGTGACAGCTTTGACATAATCATAGTATCAAAACAATTAAGTGGATTTTATGAGGAATCATTAACTCACGGATATTCTAAGGATTGTGTTTACAGCAATTCCTTTATTTTAAAGATTTGGTCTTTAAAATCATAATGGTTTACATTAAAAACAAAATAAATATATATACATAAACTATATATACAAATTAAATTATATATACATATACACATATGTATGATTTCTATAACTTACATAGTCTGATTCAAATGAATTGATTGGGAGAAGAAAACTTATGCAACCTTACACCTAACATAATACATCATTAATACCCAACTTCCCACCCCCCAAAAAAAATATAATAAAAATATAAATAAAGTTATCAACAGATACAAGGCCTGACTTTCACTGACAGGCTTCTCATGGGTTACCCGGCTATAAATATTGGTTGATTGTTAATTTTATAGTAATGTTGGTTTTAATAAACTGTAATTCTAGAATTTTTGAAGTATCATTGTCATGTTGGGTTTAAAAACTAAAATTACCATATGAAATCTTATACATGGATTCGTATTAAGAATTTAAAATACATCTTTCACAGGGTATGCACATACAAACCCTCTTCCTGAGGTAATTTCTCCCCTGCTACTTCAACAGTACTGGCTACACAATCTATGCATAAGGCAGCATTTATAAAGACATCAACCATCCGATTATGAATAACATATTTCATACTCTTCTTCTTTAAGAATACAGATGTCCATAACATAATTAACGTGCATAATATTTCATCAAGTGGTTATTAAACTATGTGTTCATAGTCAAAATGGACAATGTTTAGGTATTGGCACATTCTAAAAATTGCCTCAGTAAATAGCATACCACCCAACATTTAAGTCGATCTCAGAAAAAGCCCATAAAGTTATATATCCTATGAAGCACTGAAGAGCACATCACATCTTATGTGCACATCACATAATACAGATTCACGATTCAAATTTAAAGCATATATGTTCGTTAAAATTTAAAAGTTATACAAATATAGGACATCCTATTGTAACTTGAAAGGCGGTATTTACTTTTCCACATCACACCCACAATGATAAAGCAGTGTAACAATGTTCTTAGGAATACATCAAACCATAAATTACTAACCTCATTTTTACCAGTTAAGATTGGTTTTCCGTAAAGAAGTTCAGCAAAGATACAGCCAACTGACCACATGTCAACAGCCGGACCATATTTTGTAGCTCCAAGTAACAATTCCGGGGGCCTGCTCAAAAACAATCAAAAGACATAAGATACAGGTAGGTGATATGAGGGTATGTTCATTAAACATTGTTTCGAGCAACCACTTACCTATACCACAAAGTAATAACACGATTTGTGAGATTACCCTTATGGTCCGAAGAGTATGACCGTGCTAACCCAAAATCCGCAAGCTTGAGATTTCCCTCATTATCAATAAGAAGATTTGAACCTGCACAGAAGACTTTTGATACATATAAGCAGATAGAGGTACCAATTTATCCATTTAAGTATGAATGGGTCGATTCTGATTATTTTTTATCATTACCAAAAATGAATAGGTAAAATCGGAAAAAATTAGCTTACAAGAAACAAGTGAAACGGGTTAAACAAGTAGAAGTCTTCCTATGTGTTTTAAATGCATATAACCTCCAAAATCATTCAATAAATTACAGTTGTTGTAATAATATAACTACAGCATTTTCTTTGAAATACTAATTACTAAAAAGTTACCCACATTGCCCCAACACCGCGCAATTAGCCACCTATACAGGTAAACAACCACCAGAGAATCAAAAATCAAGAAATAAAATTTCTGACAATGACCTTTTATATCCCTATGAAGTACTTGATTGACATGACAATAATGAAGCCCTGTCAGTAGTTGCTTCATATAACACTGCATGTAAACATTCTCAGAAGTTAGGCATGTTGATGGTACTAATTAGTTGCTATATACATTACTGACATCAATTTTAGATATATCACCTTGATCTGGGGAATTGTAAATCTAAGTCCAGGACGATCAGCAAGGCCTGTTAAATCATGATCCATATATTCAAAAACCATGTATATACTGCCCTTGTATCTGTAACCATCTGCAGGCTCGAAGGAAATATACCATATATGTAAGAGATTGTTGGTGGCAAAACTAAGAACCAACAAGATGCATATTTGACTAGCAACCACGTAGAAAGAAGTGAAAACCAGGACGGGCAAGCCGGGTTGGGTAACAGATGAAAATAGCTCAACTTGGTGCAGGTTTAAACAAGTTTAATTTTATTAATAAGAATTGGGTCAAATATCATTACAAAAATGAATGTATATAGAATTATAGATATGAAAAAATGATATCGATATAATGATTCCAGAGATCCATGCATTAAAATACACTTCGGTTGACTTTCGAGCTGTTTGACGCATTATCTAAGCTACAGTTTAAATTTTTTTGCCATTTCATCCGTTAGGAATAAAAGTATAAAACAGAAACTGAATCAATTCATTCATAAATAAATACGTATATGGTATATCATTTATCATTATACTACGAATAAAATTCGGTAAGTGGATTAGAGTAGTCACATAGAAACGATTTTACCTGACTTCCCATGCTCATCCACCTCTGGACCTTTAAGCAGAATCGAAAGTAATTAGGGACGTTAGTTTTGTTGATCAAGTAGTTGCCAAGATCGCAGATTAATAGTAACGTAACTGCATAAATAGAACCTTGGTACCTGTCGAGGTCACAATCTCTTTTAGCTTGATAACATTATCATGCTGCAGCTTCTTTAAAATTTTAATTTCACGAATTGCGGTTATAGGAAACTGCAGAAAGAATAAAACAGTAGCAAAATGAATTATTGAAAGATTAATTTGCAACAAGACTTTACACAAAAAACATATCTAGGAAATGTTGTATATAAAACAAACGCACCCCTTCCTTTTCATTGTCCATCCGTATCTTTTTCAAAGCAACTATCTCCCCGGTTTTTATTTCTTTGGCCATGTATACTTGACTGAGACCAAAAGCAAAAAAAAAAACTACTAATCACGATTACAAACAAGTTGATATGGATTAATCAATATAAGCAGAATAATTCTACAATATATAATCTTAACTGAAAAAAAATAGACATCTACAATGCCTGATTGATGATCATGTATCTGAGAATGCCACCTGTATCTTAAAACCTACAAGTCCAAGTTTGCATTCCCTTTATCATATGAACTCAACATCTTTAGAAGATACTAAACTCTAAAGAAGAAACCGAGTCCCATTGCAATGTAGCCAATCATACATAAAAAAGAATCTTGAACAGTGCAAAACCTAATGGGATTAAATATCAAAAGTAAAGCTAAACATCAGACCCCTCAGACCCTTTGTGGGAGTTGGGTGGAAATGCAAGTAGCAATTCTAGATTATGGCATTAACAAGTAATTTGTACTAAATTTAGATCTCAAAAGTTGAAGACCATCGCAAATGCCCATATGATCTCTATAGGGTAACCCAGATTCATCAAGCCCAAAAATTGGCATTAAACATATACAAAAAACACTATATGTACCCTTTCACTGACATATTTTGCAAATAAACTGTTTCCATGACTTGAACTCAAAATATTTCCACCTACTAATTGCTCCACTAGACACCCATTAACTATGTAATCTCTACAGGTATCTAACCACCATATGCTATCATTTCTTACGATATTATATCTCAAATGACAAATATTACATAATACATGTACAGAATGCACACATACCATCCCCTAAAAACAAATTAAAACTTTCGAGCAACCTGAACCGGTTGCCCCAAGCCTCACATAAGTGCTAAATCAAATTCTACTAGCAGCCCACTCAGATAGTGGCCCAACTAACTGATCCATGTTTATCAAGCAATTTTGAAAATAGATCGGGTTCCTTCTTAACTCCGCTGGGTATTGAGCCCTGGATACTTTCCAAATTCCCATATTTCTGAAACCAACCAGGCTAATAGCTGGAGATGCATATGGCCATACGGGTAAATGAAGAAGGATTCTTTTTCATACTACCTGGGAATAGTCGAGCCATTGGCTCTGATGTACGCGGCCTAACCACCACTCTCATAGCTCTGATGTATATGTATATATATATAACCATAATTAAGACAAACATTCTTGATTAATGATTAATGATTGTGAGATTGTCTACATGACTACATCCCACCTCCCACCGGATTGGGTATTGTTGTTTTACTCAAGTAAATTAAGTGGAAACCCTATATACACATATATATAAATTATAAAGTATATATATATATATATATACGCAGGCACATACAAACAATGCATTGATGTAAATAAAAAAGATAGTATAAAAAAAAATGTATATAAATTAGGGTATAGATATAGAAATTAGGAGGAATTGGTACCCATAAGTTCCTTCACCAATTTGTTCAAGTTTTTCGAAACAGTCAACGCTTCGAGAACCCCATGACGGTGCTTCTTCAAGATTTAACTGCCCGTAAGCCGCTGCGGCCATTATCTCTTTTTTCCGGCGAACGGAGAACGGAATATGCAGACGCGGCAGCAAGTGTTCTCTCTTTCTTTCTTCGTCTACAGCGTCACGAATTTTGTAAAAAAAAGAAGAAAGAAACACCGTGTGAATTTATAGTTATTTTTCTAAAGGATTTTGCTTTTGGAAAAATGATTGATCAACCTAACTCATATGCCTAAAATCAACCTAAAACTTTAAGAATTTGACATGTGGATTCCACTAATTCTCTTTCCTAATCTTGCCCCCTGATTTTTTCACATGTCATCATCTTACTATTAGGCATATCTTTAGGCACACCAATTAGGTTGATTTATCATTATCCATTAATTAATTAATGATACCGTACAATGCGAAGGCGGTAACGGTAGTGATGGCGGAGGTAGTGGTGGTGACGGTGGTGGGTGCGGCAGTGGGGACGGTGATGGTGCTGAATGTAAAAGTAATTGATGTTAAAGGTGGTATTGTAGTTATTTTAAGTGTTGTGGGATCTATACTGTAAATTATTTCATTAAGGGTTGTTGTGGGATCTATACTGTAAATTATTTCATTAAGTGTATTATAGGTATATTAGATGAAGATGTTTAAATTAGTGATTAAAGGAGAAGAGTATTTTTGGTTTTCCAAAGACAGAAATTTAAGGAAAAAAAGGAGTGGTTGTTTTATTAGATTATATAGAAGTATAAATAAACATGTTGGGTCAAATTTGTTACGATTTATTTTTACGACACATGTTTTTAGATGATGTTTTGATTTAATTTAGTACAACTTTTTGATTGTTATGCTTAATTTTTAATTGGACTAAATCAGTTGTATCAGTAATACCTAAGGTATGTAACATGGTTGACATCAATCAACTAAATCATAAATGGAAAAATTAGTTTGATAGTATCTCACACATAATTTGGGTTAAAAAAACTTTCACATTAACTTTTCAATACGTTTTTTACAAGAAAATAAAGTGAGATTAAAAAAATATTAAAAAATTAAAGTGTAAAGGTTTTTTTCATAAATGATATGACGAGATGTGACGAAGTGATCTTAAAATGAAACCCCAAACATCTATTTACAAAAAAGTTATAATAGTAATTATAAAAAGGTTGAAAAAATATTATTTTTTACTATTATTTAAGATTAAATTATAAAAATATTTCAATATTAATAAAAATTAACTTTTAAAAGTTTATATAATTAACAATGGTAAAAAATTAATGGTAATCAAAAATTTCTTATAAATTGGAGTTAGCTAATTAATCTACTAATACAAATAATCGATAATACATTATTTTGAAAAACGACATTCTATCATACACTTATGTGAGATGAAACTCAGGACTCTCGGAAACCTCTATTAATCCACCCTCATAAATATGTGAAGTGGGACTCTCGGAAAACCTCTATTAATCCACCCTCATAACTCTGATGATGCAGTTTTGCACGCAATCAAATGTCTGAACCCCGCCAGGGTACTATGTAAGTTATCAGCTGTCCTTCTTCGTCTTCAACCACATCTATAACAGGTTTTTCCAACAGCTCTCCATATCCACGGAAGTATTCTTCCTCCCATTCTCTAAACTTCTCCACAACAGGTGGGATTTCTACAATTAATTATTTAAAAGTATATTAATATTAACACATGTACAAGAAACATATATATATGATAAAGCAATTCCTTATAATAAGTAGGAAAGGAAAAGGAAAAGGTAGAGGTCTATACATAAACTAACTCAAGAATGCACGAAAGGAAAGGAAAAGGAAGAGAAATAATAGCTTTTTGCATTCTTGAGTTTTTTACCAAAAAGAAAGGAATAGAAAAGAAAGGGAATTTTGGGGGTTTTTGTTCCAAAAACTTTCCTTCCAAAATTGGGCAGAAAAGGAAAGAAAACAATGATGCAGTTTTGCACGCAATCAAATGGCTCAATGCTAAAAGATTAAATCAAAGACCATAATTGAAATCAAAGGTTCTAAGAACACAATTCTTCAATATAATATCAAAACTAAAACTCTCTGTTACAATGGAAACCCTTATGGTATTTAAAGGAAAACAATTGTAGAGAAACTAGGAAATATAAAATATAAAGTCCAAAAATAGTTAAACTTATAAAAGATCAACAACTTCAACACCAAGAAAACACGTCCATAATCTGATCTTCTTGTTTAGATGGGCTGCTGATGGGCCAGGTGAACAATCTCGACCCAAATGGCTTGCCATTGCATCACAGTTGACATGAAACGAAATTAACTTGCATACCACCAACTTGTCCTGCCATGATTATTGTAGAGTGTAGACAATGAGCGGGAAAATATTAAAATTATATACTACGAGTAAGATTTGGATTGGCAGTAGCTGTTTGAAAAGCAACACCAACCATTATTATAGTATATACTTCCACCCAATTTGCATGTTGATAATTCTTAATACCAAAAAAAACTTCTGATACATACTATATGCCAAAACCCATAAACATGGAAAGTTTACCCAAACAAACCCAAACATATCCATGCGGGATCAAATGGCCAGGCATAACCATAAAAGACCTTGACAGTTAATGCAGTTAACACACATCAGAAATTACTGATCATCTACGCATGCTTTTTCAATATTGATGGCGCTGAACCTTCATGTACTCATCACTTTGAAGGAACAACATGTTTTCCGCCATTTTGTTGTTTTGCTTTTCCTTCAACACAACTACTCGTATCTTCCTTTACTACAATTGTTAGCATATGCGAACATAAATCATATAAATATTCACATAAGCGCAACGGAAGAAACGAATATGTAATCACATTAATTAACAAAGAGAGAATCGAAACGTGTACCTTATGCAAAGCTTCCAATAAAATAAATAATAATAAGATTATTATTATTATAGGGTTTAAAGTAAAACCCCTCTACGATCGCACACTAGACACCTCTTATATCGTATGCTAGTACCCCGATCACGAACAACAAACCCCTTTGTTTATACCCTAAGTGTCGAAACCCTTGCAAAATCAAAACCCTTTTTTCCTTTGCCTATGTTTCGGCCGAACCCCAAAAGAGAGAGAGAGAGGAGATTTTGTGTGTGAAAGAATGTATAAAACCCTTTGATATAAACCCTCTATATATAGGGATATATCTAGGGTTTAATAACTTGGTGGGCAAGCAACTTCAAGGCTTTCCAAGCCCTTTAAAATTTCGGCCCACCCCCATTAGGAATTAGAGCCCAACTCTAATTTCCTAATTTCACATTTAACCTCCTTTTAATTAATTAAATAAAATTAACCCTTTAATTTATTTAAATTAATCATTTCGTGATCAAATTAATTAATATATTACTTTAATATAATAATTAATAGTATAGAGTTACCGTGTCATTTCGTGTGACCCCGTAGGCTTAAATTACTTCCGGACATGCGTTTATTATAACGTGATCACATACCAACAACAATAACCATGAATATAGTGTTCCCCATAGTCACTACCATGCATAATCAATATATATATACCCAACTTAGATAGATGTGTATAGAAGCGATCGAAACAATTACTTTTCTCATCGATCACAAATGGGAGATAAAACACTTACTTTGATCGACGGATTTCTCACCAAAAAAGAGTTATATGACGTGAGAGATAAGTTCAGGATTGCGAGTACCGGAATAAGAGAGCTCAATCTACAAGACTACGATCACGATCAGGATGACGACCCCGAGGTCAAATTATAACCCTTTAATTTATTTAAATTAATCATTTCGTGATCAATTAATTAAATAAAATTAACCATTTAATTTATTTAAATTAATCATTTCGTGATCAAATTAATTAAATAATTAACCTTTAATTTATTTAAATTAATCATTTCGTGATCAATTAATTAAATAAAATTAACCATTTAATTTATTTAAATTAATCATTTCGTGATCAAATTAATTAAATAATTAACCTTTAATTTATTTAAATTAATCATTTCGTGATCAATTAATTAAATAAAATTAACCCTTTAATTTATTTAAATTAATCATTTCGTGATCAAATTAATTAATATATTACTTTAATATAATAATTAATAGTATAGAGTTACCGTGTCATTTCGTGTGACCCCGTAGGCTTAAATTACTTCCGGACATGCGTTTATTATAACGTGATCACATACCAACAACAATAACCATGAATATAGTGTTCCCCATAGTCACTACCATGCATAATCAATATATATATACCCAACTTAGATAGATGTGTATAGAAGCGATCGAAACAATTACTTTAATATACATAATAATGAATATAGTGTTCCCCATAGTCACTACCATGCATAATCAATATATATATACCCAACTTAGATAGATGTGTATAGAAGCGATCGAAACAATTACTTTTCTCATCGATCACAAATGGGAGATAAAACACTTACTTTGATCGACGGATTTCTCACCAAAAAAGAGTTATATGACGTGAGAGATAAGTTCAGGATTGCGAGTACCGGAATAAGAGAGCTCAATCTACAAGACTACGATCACGATCAGGATGACGACCCCGAGGTCAAATTATAACCCTTACTATTTTCATATTCTTTAAAGCTGGCAATTTTGTTCCCACATTAAAAAACATGGGTAAATTTGGGTAAAATTACTATTTCTCTATTGGGTTTAATTTTGGGTAAGATCCGGCCAAATCGTCGGTATATCTGATGTTCTTCTTTCTTGATATATGGTGGTGGTGGTGGATGATGAAGATGAGAGTTATCTTTTTTTCCTTGACGGTCGTTATCTTTTTTCTTGTATCAGGAGAACTTGGTTTTGTGGGAGGGTAGTAAGTTAATCTTGCAGAGAGTTTCTTTCTTTTGGAGAAACTTTGTTTTTCTTTCTCCAAACATATCCATCCACCTTCAACGAGAGCATCCTCACGGACCTCTACCCTCCGTTGCCCGGCGGTCCAAACTCTAAGTGTTCCATCTTTATAGCCGGGAAGAGGAACGGCATAGTAGATTTTACCATTATATTCTTCAACGTTGATAAGCGGAAAAACTTCATACAAGGACTTTTCTTTCAACTCGTCCATAGAAGGTGATGGCGCGGGGAAGAACCTCCCGAAAATGCCACTCCTCTCGGTATATGGCCTTTTGATGGTGACGTGGAGGGAATCGGTTTCATTGTTGAGGTGGTGTTTGTCAAAGTGGCGATCTTTGTTAAAACCATAGGGTAGTTGTAGACATGCGATAACACGCCTATCTCCAGTGATGTCACTAAGTCTGTGAATACATATGATTCTGACTCTGTTGAATTGCTTGTCCGTGTCCCAGTCGAGCATCATTTCGTCTTGTCTGAACCCCGCCAAGGGTACTATGTAAGTTATCAGCTGCCCCTCTTCGTCTTCAACCACATCTATAACAGGTTTTTCCAACAGCTCTCCATATCCACGGAAGTATTCTTCCTCCCATTCTCTAAACTTCTCCACAACAGGTGGGATTTCTACAATTAATTATTTAAAAGTATATTAATATTAACACATGTACAAGAAACATATATATATGATAATATTATATATATTAACACATGTACAAGAAACATATATATATGATAAAGCAATTCCTTATAATAAGTAGGAAAGGAAAAGGAAAAGGTAGAGGTCTATACATAAACTAACTCAAGAATGCAGGAAAGGAAAGGAAAAGGAAGAGAAATAATAGCTTTTTGCATTCTTGAGTTTTTTACCAAAAAGAAAGGAATAGAAAAGAAAGGGAATTTTGGGGGTTTTTGTTCCAAAAACTTTCCTTCCAAAATTGTGCAGAAAAGGAAAGACTAAAACAGTAATAGTAATATAATATTCTTTCTTGGAAATCTGTCCGTTAAATATTATGGTTAAAAACATATCCATTTGTTTTCTTTTATTCCTATCTTCTCCAAAAACCTCTCTGCAAGATTAACTCACTACCCTCCCACAAAACCAAGTTCTCCTGATACAAGAAAAAAGATAATGACCGTCAAGGAAAAAAAGATAACTCTCATCTTCATCATCCACCACCACCACCATATATCAAGAAAGAAGAACATCAGATATACCGACGATTTGGCCGGATCTTACCCAAAATTAAACCCAATAGAGAAATAGTAATTTTACCCAAAATTACCCATGTTTTTGAATGTGGGTACAAAATTGTATTGATATTGTTTACTTAATTACTTTTCTGTTATAAAATATCGTTAGTTATTTCAAAATAATAAAGAAAAAAACAAACGAAACAATTTATGTGGAAATGAAATTTACGTTTATCGAATTTACTATTACATATAGCATTACCATTAATTTGAATTTGTATAGGATTGTTAATTTATCCATTTATATAAATACGTATATATGCCGCAACACCATTAGGGATTTTTAGTGCACAAGGTTTTTATAGTCGATACTACGTATAACAATTGTTAATAGGTGCTATCCTTCTCCTTTTTTTGGAAAGGCAAGGTACTATACACTCTTAATTACATGTATTTTTTATGTTTTAGTTTTATGAAATTTTTTCTTTTTGTTAATTTTTTTTAATAAGTTATTATACTTAAATCTATGATGTGTATTCTATTTGGACTAACAATTCTTCATTTATCTGCATAGTTGTTATAATTATTATACGTACCACTAAATTTTGTTTATAACTATTGATATGTCGTATTTTATACCCATTTCCCACAATGAATATAGTTGATTTAGCATGTTTTATGAGTCGTTTTTGTATACATTTGGTGCGTTTATGGTATTTGTTAGTTGTTGCGCCGCAACTCCCAGAAATTAAGTTGCGCCGCAATGCATTCAAGTTCAAGCCGGCCTTGGTCAATGAAAGTCAAAGTCAACTCACGAGTCAAACCCAATTGCGCCGCAATGCATTCAAGTTCAAGCCGGCCTTGGTCAATGAAAGTCAAAGTCAACTCACGAGTCAAACCCAATTGCGCCGCAATGCATTCAAGTTCAAGCCGGCCTTGGTCAATGAAAGTCAAAGTCAACTCACGAGTCAAACCCAATTGCGCCGCAATGCATTCAAGTTCAAGCCGGCCTTGGTCAATGAAAGTCAAAGTCAACTCACGAGTCAAACCCAATTGCGCCGCAATGCATTCAAGTTCAAGCCGGCCTTGGTCAATGAAAGTCAAAGTCAACTCACGAGTCAAACCCAATTGCGCCGCAACTAGTTGTTGCGCCGCAACCGAAAAGCAGAAGATTAAGTTGCGCCGCAACTCCCATAGTTGCGCCGCAATGCATTCAAGTTCAAGCCGGCCTTGGTCAATGAAAGTCAAAGTCAACTCACGAGTCAAACCCAATTGCGCCGCAATTGGGGGCGGTTCTGGCAGATTTTGGGAGACATATAAATAGCATGCAAAAACATCCCAAAACCCTTCTTCTCTTCCCCCAGCCGATTTTGAAGACTTTTTCAGAGATATTTTCATCTATTTATCATCTTTAAGGATTTCAAACACGATTGGATCAATTTCGTTTGTCGCTTTCGATTATTATCATTCGGTAACAATGAATTCTTCATATTTTCTTTGTTATTATTATTTTAATATGAGTGGCTAATCGCTTCATCATCCATCTTGATGGAGTGAGACAATATGTAAAGATTGCACAATTTTATTAATTCAATGCTGATTTCATTTAACGTTATATCGAGATCTTAGCGTATTTCTTCCTTATAATTTATCTTGAATTGATTGGTGATTTATGTGTGTCTTTAATGGTAATTATTGATTTCATATATTTCATTTTGATTGTTTGGGTACAAACGATTGGTCTATGACGGGTACGGTAGATAATCGTTCATGATAATAGGGAGGAATGTGTTAACGGTTGGGTACAATCGATAGGTATAATTGTTATTTTAATAACCAAACCAATTGTTTGATTAGGGAAGTTATAAAAGATGTATTGGGGTACCGGTATTTGTAACGAAACTAGTTTAAGCAAGAGAGTCAAATGATGTCATTAACTTGACGGGTACGGGGTTGGTGTTTTGTTTGAGTCTCGGTTATTTAATCAACTTAATTTGGATTTGAACTTCATTTATGTGCAATCTGAGCATATTGTTGAGCGAAATCAAGATGGATGCCTTTTAAATTATTGTCATACAAATTATTTTTACTTTCGTCTTCAGACAAACCCTGCCCCGGTCATACCGGATTTAAGTTATTTACTTTTACTTTTTGCAAAGTGACAATTCGGTCACAAAACCCCTTTTCATTTGAATTACTTAATTTTAACAATTGCTTTCAAAGTCCTTGTGTTCGATCCTGACTTACCATTTATCTATACTATACACGAACGGGTCCACTGCCCGAGAGTGTGCATTAGGTAGTAAAATCGGTATTTCTTGTTTATAAATTTAAAACTCGATTTTGCACATCAAGTTTTTGGCGCCGCTGCCGGGGACTTTTGATTAAGTAGTTGTTTTATTTTGTAGTTCGATCCTTTTTCACATTCATTTGTGAGAAAGTTATTGTTTTACTAGATAGATTGTATTTTATTTTCTTTTATTTATACCACAGGTGCGGTTGACGGTTTGTTTGTGGTGATTGTGCAGGTTCTTGCTAGTTGATGAACACAAGAGCTTCTGGCCGACCTTTGCTTAGCCCATTATCTAATCCAGGGAAAGTCAGACGTCGACTTGTGTCAAGAGATAACCAGGAACCATCCACACCAGTCAAAATAGATTTAGAAACCGCAAATCAAGCTCCACCGGACCAAGCCTTGAAAGAGAAAGTGGTTAATAGTGAGGAAGAAGCGGCTTGGATCTTTAGAACAAGAGAAGACTCAGATACAGAAGATAAAGTTCAAACACCTGAACCGAGTGCACTTGTATTCCCTCGAGTTAACCTTAATATTAATCAACAACCGAGGGGAAACGGAATGGGTGATGAACAACCTTTAGATCCGAACGCCCGTCCTTATGGGGAACGAAGAAGAAACATACCGAATAACCGGGGCACAGCTATCCGCCCTCTGGCTATTTCAGTAGATTTCTCCTTGAAAGGAAATCACCTCAAGAGTGTTGAAGAGGACAAGTTTGATGGGATTCGAAGAACTGGCCCTTATGCACATCTTGAGAGGTTTGAGAAGATTTGCAGGTTATATCAGTATGGTCAAGGCAAACTGAAGCTGTTAAACTTGAGCTATTTCCATTAACTCTCATTGGAGATGCAGCTGCTTGGTTTAAGGAGTTACCCGATAACTCATTCACCACTTGGGCCGAACTTCGTGAAGGATTTATTGATGAGTTCTACTCATTAAGAACTCAAAAGAAATTGGAAAATAAAATCAGAGGATTTACTCAAGACAGTGGTGAGGATGTTGTTGATGCATGGAAACGGTTCAAGGAAATGCTAAGAAATTGCCCCGGACATAGTATGGGTACTGAAGAAAGTTTTGAGATTTTCTATGATGGCTTGGATAGAAAGACCAAAAGGGAGCTCGGTTATGCATTTGGGGGTAGTCTAAACAACATTTCCCCAAATGAAGGATACAAGATCCTTGAAGATATGGCTAAGGAGTATTCAACCAGAGATGAGGACGAGATAAGAGATCCAGTAGAAGCACCGTGGCTAAGGTTGAGAGTAATGAGGACTCAAAACTTGTTACTGAAGTCAAGGCTCTCTCGAAGCAAATGAATGAGAGGTTTGATAATCAAGATAATAGATTCAAGAGCCTTGAAAGAGATGTTAAGGTTATGGCTGACGGTTGTGAGCATTGTGGGGACTTGCATTATACGGAGGATTGCCCGGATAAACCAGTGCAAGATGTTAGTTACGTTCAGAATCAAGGGAATTTCAACCAAAATACCGGTTATCAAAACCGGCCATCAGGTAGTTCTTACCCTACTTCTTCTTCTTTTAATGCTAACAGTTCTGGTTATGGTGGTAACAGGTTTAGTAGGTTCAACAATCAACGAGGCTCGGATCCAGAACTAAGAGATATAGTGAAGGATTTCATTAGTTCCCAGAAAGCAACTAATGAACATGTTGCAGAAGAGTCCAAGAAGGTGATTTCAGTGTTGGACGCATTGACCACTCGTTTGGACGGATTGGGGCACAAGTTGGATCAAGGAGCAAAGAATCAACAAGCCACTATTAAAGATTTAGAAGGAAGGATTGAAAGGCTAGGAAACTCCAATAGGCAGCCCGGTACTCTACCGAGCAACACTCAGCAGAACCCAAAGCCTCAATTCAACAACCAAGGGCAGAATAATCAAGGATCAGGACAGAAGTACACCCCTCCCAATGCTCGAAATGAGCAAGTGAATGCTATCACTACGAGGACAGGTAAGACTTATGACTCTGCAAACCCTTTGCCTGATGATTCTACTCCATTTGTGCAGGTTAATGAAGCTGATGAAACTGTTGATGATGAGATTGAGATAGAGCCGAACCCAGCCGTGCCGCTACCGGCCGTTCCATCCAAACCCGCTGAGAAACCGATGGTGAAGCCCTACCAACCAAAGATTCCATTTCCTCAACGGTTGAGGAAAGAAAAAGTCAAGGAACATTTTAAGAAATTTGTTGATCTTATTCAGTCTGTTAATATAACTGTTTCTTTAGTTGATTTGATTGTAGGTATGCCAAACTATGCGAAGTTCCTCAAGGAACTTGTCAGTGATAAGAAGAAGCTTGAAGAGGCTAAGACTGCAGTTATGAGTGCCAAATGTTCAGCAATCATTCAGAATCAGATTCCTCCCAAGTTGGAAGATCCATGGAGTTTTCTAATTGCTTGTTCTTTTGGTGCTTATTTGTGTGAGGCATTGGCCGATCTTGGGGCTAGTATCAATTTGATGCCTTATTCTGTGTATAGGAAGTTGTCTCTAGGTGAGTTGACCCCTACCCGCATGAGCATTAGGCTCGCGGATCGTTCTTTCCAATATCCCATGGGGATAGCGGAAAATTTGCAAATTAAAGTAGGGCACATGATATTTCCGGTTGATTTTGTTATTCTTGAGATGGAGGCGGACGCCAAAGCCCCCTCATTCTTGGCCGACCATTCCTTATGACCGCGGGTGCTATCATCCGAGTTAAGGCTAAGGAGATTTCCTTAGGGGTCGGTGATGACCGAGTCATTTTTAATGTTGATAGAGCACTAAAGCATCCTTACCCTTGTGATGAAACTTGTTTCAGGTTAGATGTGATTGAAGAAGAAGATGCTTTGGAAAAGGAGCTCATGGATTTCTTGGACATGGAAGAAGGTGAAGCATTGCTAGCTTGCAGTGAAGAAGAGCAAGAGTTGGTTGGAGATATGATGCAAGAGATTATGGCATTAAGTGTTGATGAAACTCCACCGGAAGACGAGACCTTTGAAGAGATCACGGTTAGTGATAGCACACGGGTGCTAACCTCGGTAGAGAACCCTCCTACCGACTTGGAGCTCAAGCCGCTTCCGGACCATCTTGAGTATGCATATTTGGAAGGTACATCTCTTTTACCTGTTGTCATCTCGTCCTCATTAATGGAGGATGAGAAATCTAGACTTATGACCGTCCTAAAGGCCCATAAAAAGGCCTTTGCATGGAAAATTTCCGATATTCCGGGTATAAGTCCAGAATTTTGCAAACATACCATAAACTTTATTGATAATTTTAAACCGGTTGTGCAAAGGCAACGAAGGTTGAATCCAAATATGAAAGATGTGGTTAAAAAGGAGATAATAAAGTTGCTTGATGCGGGAATCATATTCCCCATCTCGGATAGTTCATGGGTAAGTCCGGTACATTGTGTACCGAAGAAGGGTGGGATGACCGTAGTTTTAAATGACAAAAATGAATTGGTTCCCACTAGGACTGTCACGGGGTGGAGGGTATGTATAGATTATCGGAGATTAAATGATGCTACCGCAAAGACCATTTTCCCTTGCCCTTTATTGATCAAATGCTCGAACGGCTCGCCGGTAACGAGTATTTTTGCTTTTTGGATGGGTTCTCCGGGTACTTCCAAATACCCATTGACCCCAAGGAGCAAGAAAAAACCACCTTTATTTGTCCCTTTGGCACTTATGCCTGTAGGAGGATGCCATTCGGTCTTTGCAATGCTCCTGGAACTTTTCAAAGATGTATGCTTGCAATATTTCAAGACATGATCGAAACTTCCATGGAAGTTTTCATGGATGACTTTTCGGTATTTGGTAGTTCTTTTGAGAGTTGTCTTAATAGTCTTGATAAAATGCTTGAAAGGTGTGAAAGGGCACACTTGGTTTTGAATTGGGAAAAGTGTCACTTTATGGTAAAAGAGGGGATAGTGTTGGGACACAAAGTTTCAAAAGCGGGTTTAGAGGTAGATAAAGCCAAAATTGATGTTATAGCTAAGTTGCCTCCACCCACTAATGTCAAATCAATTAGAAGCTTTTTGGGTCATGCCGGGTTCTATCGTCGGTTTATAAAGGATTTTTCGAAAATTACCCGGCCAATGACCAAGTTGTTAGAAAAGGATGTCCCTTTCAATTTTGATAAGGAGTGTCTAAATGCATTCAACTTACTTAAAGACAAATTGACCAATGCACCCATTATGTCTCCACCTGATTGGTCTTTACCATTTGAGTTGATGTGTGATGCTAGTGACTTTGCTTTAGGGGCCGTGTTAGGCCAAAGGGAGGATAAACATTTCCGCCCTATTTCCTATGCTAGCAAGACCTTAAACCCGGCTCAACAGAACTATACCGTGACCGAGAAAGAGTTGTTAGCCGTGGTTTATGCCTTTGATAAGTTTAGACCCTATTTGGTTTTGAATAAGACTATTGTGTCCACCGACCACTCGGCTTTGAAGTACTTGTTCTCGAAACAAGATGCTAAGCCTCGTTTAATTCGTTGGGTCTTACTTTTACAAGAATTTGATATTGAGATTAAAGATAAAAGTGGGGCTGAAAATGTGGCAGCCGACCACTTGAGTAGGCTCGAAAACCCTCACCTTGAGGAGTTAAAGGAGCATGATATTAATGATGCTTTTCCTGACGAGTTTCTAATGCAGGTGGATGTGGAGGAGGAACCATGGTATGCAGACATTGCTAACTATTTATGTGCAGGTGTTCTTCCTAAGGAAATGTCTTATCAACAGAAAAAGAAATTCTTTTCTGAGATTAAGCATTATTTCTGGGAAGAACCATATTTGTTTCGAATGTGTGTAGATGGCATGATCAGGAGATGTGTGTCCGGTGCAGAAACCCGGAAGATTTTGGATGCATGCCACTATGGACCAACCGGTGGTCATTATGGACCATCTGTAACCGGTAAGAAGGTTTTCGACGCAGGATTTTATTGGCCTACAATCTTCAAGGAAGCTCAAACATTAGTGGAGACGTGTGAAGTTTGTCAACGTCAAGGTAACATTTCAAAGAAGGATGAGATGCCACAGAACTTCATTCAGGTTTGTGAGGTATTTTTTGGGGGGGGGGGGGGGGGGGGGGGGGGGGGGGGGGGGGGGGGGGGGGGGGGGGGGGGGGGGGGGGGGGGGGGGGGGGGGGGGGGGGGGGGGGGGGGGGGGGGGGGGGGGGGGGGGGGGGGGGGGGGGGGGGGGGGGGGGGGGGGGGGGGGGGGGGGGGGGGGGGGGGGGGGGGGGGGGGGGGGGGGGGGGGGGGGGGGGGGGGGGGGGGGGGGGGGGGGGGGGGGGGGGGGGGGGGGGGGGGGGGGGGGGGGGGGGGGGGGGGGGGGGGGGGGGGGGGGGGGGGGGGGGGGGGGGGGGGGGGGGGGGGGGGGGGGGGGGGGGGGGGGGGGGGGGGGGGGGGGGGGGGGGGGGGGGGGGGGGGGGGGGGGGGGGGGGGGGGGGGGGGGGGGGGGGGGGGGGGGGGGGGGGGGGGGGGGGGGGGGGGGGGGGGGGGGGGGGGGGGGGGGGGGGGGGGGGGGGGGGGGGGGGGGGGGGGGGGGGGGGGGGGGGGGGGGGGGGGGGGGGGGGGGGGGGGGGGGGGGGGGGGGGGGGGGGGGGGGGGGGGGGGGGGGGGGGGGGGGGGGGGGGGGGGGGGGGGGGGGGGGGGGGGGGGGGGGGGGGGGGGGGGGGGGGGGGGGGGGGGGGGGGGGGGGGGGGGGGGGGGGGGGGGGGGGGGGGGGGGGGGGGGGGGGGGGGGGGGGGGGGGGGGGGGGGGGGGGGGGGGGGGGGGGGGGGGGGGGGGGGGGGGGGGGGGGGGGGGGGGGGGGGGGGGGGGGGGGGGGGGGGGGGGGGGGGGGGGGGGGGGGGGGGGGGGGGGGGGGGGGGGGGGGGGGGGGGGGGGGGGGGGGGGGGGGGGGGGGGGGGGGGGGGGGGGGGGGGGGGGGGGGGGGGGGGGGGGGGGGGGGGGGGGGGGGGGGGGGGGGGGGGGGGGGGGGGGGGGGGGGGGGGGGGGGGGGGGGGGGGGGGGGGGGGGGGGGGGGGGGGGGGGGGGGGGGGGGGGGGGGGGGGGGGGGGGGGGAAGGTGATGCCACAAAACTTCATTCAGGTTTGTGAGGTATTTGATGTTTGGGGAATTGATTTTATGGGACCCTTTCCGCCTTCAAATAAGTGTCTTTACATTTTAGTGGCGGTTGATTATGTTTTGAAATGGGCCGAGGCTAAGGCCTTGCCAACTAATGATGCAAGGGTTGTCATAGATTTCTTAAAGCAATTGTTTTGTCGTTTTGGTTGTCCTAAGGCCTTAATCAGTGATCGTGGAACTCATTTCGCGAATCACCAACTTGCTAAGGTGTTAAAGAGGTATGGTGTTCATCATCGTTTCTCTACTTCTTATCACCCGCAAACGAGTGGCCAAGTAGAAAATACTAATAGGGCTTTAAAACGAATCTTAGAGAAAACCATAGGTGATAATCCTAAAAATTGGTCTAAGAAGTTGGATGATGCGCTATGGGCTTTTAGAACCGCATTTAAGACTCCAATTGGGACTACACCTTATAGGTTGCTTTATGGGAAGACATGTCATTTGCCTTTAGAAATAGAGCATAAAGCTTATTGGGCTCTTAGGAATTGCAATATGGACTTAGTTGAAAGTAGTGAATTGAGAATGTTGCAATTACATGAGTTGGATGAGTTGAGGTTGAATGCTTATGAGAATTCTAGGCTCTACAAAGAGAGGACTAAGGTTTGGCATGATCGTAGGATTAGAAAGAAGGATTTTAAAGCCGGTGATAAAGTTTTGTTGTTCCTTTCCAAGTATAAGTTCAAGCAACCAAAGTTGACTTCTAGGTGGACCGGCCCTTTTGTGATCAAACATGTCTATCCGTCTGGTTATGTTGAATTGTTTAAATCGGATGGAGCTACTTTTATTGTTAATGGTCACAGGTTGAAACTTTATTATGAAGAAGAGGAAAATGTGGGAGTCGTCGTTGACGAGCTTCCATTTTTCGGAATGGATCAATGAAGAAAGGACCGTGAGTCGAGCTAAAGACTCGTTAATAAATTAAGCGCTTCGCGGGAGGCAACCCGTGTTTCTTGTTTTCATTATTGTTTATTTGTCATTGGTAATGTGTTTTAATAAGAATTGCAGGTAGGAGCCGCTCTCATGCCTTCCGGTAAGTCGTTTTCAAGGAAGAAAACAAAGGTAAGTGTGGGGGGGCATTGCGCCGCAACTATACGTTGCGCCGCAA
The DNA here is from genome assembly GCA_034093135.1 of Erigeron breviscapus. Taxonomy (NCBI): domain Eukaryota; kingdom Viridiplantae; phylum Streptophyta; class Magnoliopsida; order Asterales; family Asteraceae; genus Erigeron; species Erigeron breviscapus. The sequence continues at coordinate 36,749,543 of CM067168.1, forward strand.
TGAACTGCTTTGATTGCGCCGCAGCTACTCAAGTTGCGCCGCAACCTATCTCACTGTTTTTCAGTTGCGCCGCAGGGAAGTAATTGCGCCGCAACATGTATTTTTGTCAGAAAATTCGAAAATCCAAAAAAAAAAATAAAAAATTATAATAAATAATTAAATAAAGAGGCATTGCGCCGCAACTTGGTTAGTTGCGCCGCAACCCTGGTCAAACCAGGTCAGCAGATTTTAAACAAAAAGGGGATCGGTTGGCTAATAACACACACACTTATTTTCTCAAATAATTGAGTTTCTACTTTTTCTTTCCTTCAAAACCCCATCCGATCCAAACCCTTTTTCTTCTTGATTTTCTTCTACTCTTCTCTTAAATCTTCATTATCATTCACCATGACTCGAACTGGAAAGGCACCCGCTTCCTCTAGCCGTGTAGGACGAGGCAATGCAAGAAGCTCGTCGGCTGCTGCACCTGCTGAGAGTGGTCTTACTCCTGAAGCCACTGCTATGGGAATTCCATCCCACCCTTGGTTACGATTCCCTAGAGCTCCTCCCGAGAAGAAGGTTGAATATACCAACAGGTTGGCCACTATTTTTCAAAAAGACATAGTTGAACCAAGGTACATGGAATCAAATATGTTGGATACGTTAAATGCTCGTGGGGGTATAAGTAGGTATATGCATTTGATGGGTAGTTCGAATGATATTGATGGTAATCCCGTTGCCAAAGAATTTAGTTTGTGGTTTGATATATTTCGGAATCGGGAGGTAGTTTGTAAGGAGTGGTGTTTGGAGGTTTATTCGACTATTTCTGTTGAGAACATAGAGAAAGCAAAGGATGTGTTTGCTGATCAGGTCATTTTCTTTCGTTGTGGGGGTGTTAATAGAAACCTAACTATTGCTGAGTTTGGGTTGTGCACGGGGATGTACACCCAAGAGATGTTGGATGATCCTGCTTTCGAGCGTCTCTTAGCCACTTCTGTTAGGACTACTTCTGGTTTTAATAGGGATGCAGGTGATTTTAGAGACTACTACAACCGGGTGTCTGGGGGTCGCGCTTGGCGCGCAGCTTGTGGGGCGAATACACTTCAGTCGCCTATTTTGCGCTTGTTCCACAAGATGTTAGTCCATTCCTTTGTCCAAAGGACTAATCACCCGGACAAGTTATAGTTAGGTCGAGAATCGACCATGTATAATTTGTTCAGAAATAGCTTGAAGTTTAGTGAAGACGTTTTTCATAATTCTGAGATGTCTCAGAATTCCTTCACTGAAGCTTCACTTCAGTTCAGATCAAGACAATCTGAAGCATTCATTCTGAAGTCAAAGACTGAAGTATGAAGAAGAGAATCACCTCAGAAGCGAACATCAGAGTGATTCTACCAGATCGAAGACTGAAGCATCTCAGTGCAAAGTATTTACAACACTTTACACTGATTACGAGGAAGACTTTTACTTTACACCTTTATCCAGTTAATAGATTTATCTATTAATAAAAGGTACAAAGTATAGGTATGGAACCTAGTACTATAAGTCACATCAAGTGACTTATATACTCTTCCATGTGCAGCATATAAGGAATTATGGTTAATTCCTTAAATGCTCACAACCACATTTGTACGACTTGTCCATGTCATCATGACTTGTGAGATATACTCTAAGTAAACTTACGAGTATTTCCAAGTCAATTAGATCACTTGTATTTCGGGATTGTTTAGATATTTACACTTGGGTGTTTATCTTTGTTCCGCAACAATCCTTGTATTTGTTTATACATCAATAAATCAAATACATTAGAAAACAACGTGTCTCAATGCTTCATACTTGATTATATTTATATATATATCTTTATATAGTTTCTGCCATTTGTTCTTGCATTTATTTATATTGTCAATTGTTTCTTGTTATCCATATCTGGATCGTAAACTAAACTTGTCCATCAAGATTAGTTGTACTTGCCAGTCGGGTTTGTCTTTCATCTATATATTTGGGACTCACAATTGGTATCAGAGCCTCAAGGTTGAATTATATCAATTCATTAACCTTTTGATCTGCATAGATGGCTGACTTTGAACAAGAACGACCTGACCCTAATAATGCTACCCCACCCCCTATCATCAACAACAATATACCCTCACACAATGTTCACGTACACTTTCCAAATAATCCTGTTCCCAAGTTTGATGGGAACAGTGAAAACTTTCAAACATGGAAAGCGTGCATGCTTAAGTATATTGCTGGTGTTGAGAGACATTTACCAGATATCCTAAAAGAAGGACCCTTTGTCCCTATGAATGCTTCTACTGTTGTCAGAAATGCCGATGGGACTCCTAGGCTGTCACCTAAGGAGAAGGATCATTGGTCTGAGGAAGATCATAGACTTGTAGACCTAGACACTAAGCTACAAAATATGATTTTATACGCAGTTCCAGAAACCCTAATGCCCACTCTTGTCTTACTTGATAATTCCAAATTAATGTGGGAGGAACTTATGACACAGTTTGAAGGCACTAATGAGACAATTGTCACAAGAAAAGTTGCTTTAAACAAAAGATATGAGTCTTTCTTTGCCATCCCTGGGGAGTCTTTAACCCAAACTTACATCAGATTCACAAATCTGGTAAACCAACTGAAAGCCCTGGGTGTAACCAAAGACAAAGAAATTTTGTTAGAAAAATTTTGTGACATTTTACCTTCAAAATGGGAAAATCTTATCTTGGTCTTGAGACAAGGAAAAACATTGCACAGTCATACTCTTGCTTCCCTTTATGGAGCATTTAGGTATACTGAAGAGAACAAAGCTGAAAGAGCTTTGGCTGAGCAGGATGCCAAGAACCATGTGTCTACCAGTTCTGGTACGGTTCAGTATTCTGAACCACAAAGCACTGCTCTACTATCTTCTGAGAGTGATATTTTTGACTCAATGAAGAAGATGGTTTCTCAAATGTTAAAATCTGGTGTCTCTGCTAATGTCACTCATGATTGTGATGAGAATGACAATGATGATCTGGTTGCCATGCTGGCTAAAACGTTCAATCGTTTTAAGGCCAAATCAAATCGATCTGGCAAACCTTTTGCTTCCAGTGCTTCTATAGATAAGTCCAATCTTGAATGCTTTAAATGCGGCAAGAAAGGACATTTCATGAATGAATGCAGATCTAGTCAACCTTCATCATCACAATCTGCTCCTAACCATTCTATTTTTCAGAAGTCTGATGACAGCTATAAGGCCAAATCAAATCGATCTGGCAAACCTTTTGCTTCCAGTGCTTCTATAGATAAGTCCAATCTTGAATGCTTTAAATGCGGCAAGAAAGGACATTTCATGAATGAATGCAGATCTAGTCAACCTTCATCATCACAATCTGCTCCTAACCATTCTATTTTTCAGAAGTCTGATGACAGCTATAAGGCCAAATACAAGAAGTTGAAGGCACATATGGCTCTCTTGGCACAAGACAACTCAAGCAACAGTTGTATGATTGCCAAAACTGAAAAGTGGGAAGATTCTGATGAATCATCTGATGATGAGGAGGAAGTTAGGGACATGTGCTTCATGGCACAAGAAGACCAAGGTCATTTGGTCAAAACCGATGTTGAATCTGGCCGCTGGGTGGATATAGTGATGAAAAAGGTCAGTAATTTTGGCTATGAAGAAGATGAGGAACACAAACTGGACCTTTTGGTTCTTTTAGAGGCTGACATCTCATTTGTTGAGACAGTGCGTTCAGAAAGCCTAAAAATGTTTGAAAACAATACTTCTGAACTGAACGCCAGTCAGGCCAGACTAAAGGAACTGAAAGATGTTCATCTGGCCCTAAAAAGTTATCAATCTATGGTTGCCACTTTAGAGTTGGAAAAAGAAGAACTAAAAACCATCCTTGAAAAAGAACAGAAAATAATCAAATCTTGGATGAGTGCACCAAAACCAGATGCTGCAATTAAAAACACTTTTGCAAATCAAAAAACAGCATATGAATCTGGTGATCTTCACATGGCATCTATAATCACTGATTTAGATGCACTTCCAAAAGAAATGAAACCAGAAATTATTTTTCCTAAAGTTGGCAAACAAAAAATTGTGACTAATAAGGTCAAGGAACAATCTGAGGGAAAATCTGAAACAGCTCAGACAACTGTTTCAGAAAAGAAGGCTAAAACCAAAAAGCCATCTCCTCAGACTTCATCTAAGGTTCCAAAAGGACTAAAGAAGAAGAAAACCATCTCCCCCACTGAGCCTTCTACCTCAGATTCTGGTAAGGCTCAGGTGTCTAATGAAGAATCTATTTTGTTAAGGTTAGAAAGTCAATTTCAACTATTGGCTAGACAAGTGCAGAGTTGTAATGCACGTTTAAAAAATGTTGAAACCACTCCTCTTCAACCTAAACAAAATGCCAAACCTTTTTCTAAACAAATCAAGCTAAAATCTGAGAAGAAAAAGGTTGAGCACCCCATCAAACCAACAACTTTTGTGTCAACTGAGATAATGACTGAAATCCCATTTGACCCTTCTGTTCCTCACAAACCAAAGAAATCTGAGACTGCTAAGGGAGAGTCTAGTGAACCCATCCATAGATGGGTTCCCAAAAAGAACTAATCTTTGTTTGTGTGCAGGGAGACCGAAAGAAGAACATATGGTTTCTGGACAGTGCTGCTGGCCGAACCATGACTGGTTATCAAACCCTGCTGGAGGAATATAGGGTGCAAGAGGGGCCCTCAATTGTTTTTGGAAATGATGGAAATGGAAAAACTGAGGGATATGGTGTTGTGAATAATGGTCAAGTCAAATTCACACGAGTTGCATATGTGAACGGTTTGAAATATAACCTGATCAGTGTCAGTCAACTTTGTGATGATGGCTTCAAGGTTCTATTTGATATTTCACAAGGCACCATATTCAACAGAGATGGAAAGGTAGTGCTGATTGCACCAAGGAAGGGAAACATTTATGTCATTGATATGAATCCATCTATCTCTGAACAATGTTTCTACACAAAGGCTGATGAAGACACAAATTGGTTGTGGCACAAGAGGTTATCTCATCTGAACTTCAAGAACATTAATAAGTTGTCAAGAAAACAACTTGTTGATGGGATACCCTCTATGTCTTTCAATAAAGACAAGCCATGTCCAGGTTGTGAAATGGGTAAGCAGAAAAGAGCTTCATTCAAAACTAAGCAAAGCTTTAGTATAACTGAACCTCTTCACTTGCTTCACATGGACCTTTTTGGACCAGTGAACGTTCAGACCAGAGCAGGAAAGAAATACACCCTTGTCATCGTAGATGAATATTCAAGATATTGCTGGGTGATTTTCCTCAAGTCTAAAAGTGAAGCTGCTGCTGAAATCATTGCTCTCATCAAACAAATTGAGCTCAAGTACAAGCGAAAAGTTTGTCAGCTCAGAAGTGACAATGGCACTGAATTCAGAAATGCCACTCTGGAGTCCTTCTGCACTGAAACTGGCATATCTCAGAACTTCTCCTCAGCACACACACCAGAGCAGAATGGTGTTGTAGAAAGAAAGAATCGTACGCTGATTGAAGCTGCTAGAAGTATGTTGAATGAATCTGGTCTTCCCAAGAATTTCTGGGCTGAAGCTGTTGCAACTGCTTGCTACACTCAGAACAGATCTATTTATGTCAAAAGACATAAGAAGACCTCCTATGAAGTACTCAGAAATAGAAAGCCTAATATTGGATACTTCCATGTATTTGGGTGTCCAGTATACATTCTGAATAACTCTAATCAGCTTGGAAAATTCGATGCAAAAGCTGATGAAGGGTACTTCCTAGGATATTCATCAAATCGCAAAGCCTTTAGAGTCTTTAACAAGAGACTTGAAAAGGTTGATGAGTCAATTCATGTTACCTTTGATGAATCGAATTCTGCAATCTTTAAAAATTCCATTCCTGTACCACCCTCAGAAAGTCCAATAAGTTTTGGTGATTCTGATCCTATTGCTGAATCTGATCAGTCACCTGAACATGCTTCTGAACATCTCCGTTCAGAACCAGAAATAAGCAAGCCTAGCAACATTCCATTTTATCCTCCAGTTAGTTTCAAACTACCTTCTGAACTAACTATTGGATCAGATGTATATGCTGCTACTCCCATGATATCAGACTCCACTGAGCAACCTCAATCTGACGAATTTCATGATGCAAGTCATGATCTGCAGGAAGAAGAAGAAGAAGCTGAAGATGTATTTTCTGAAGCTCCTCCTGAAGTTACTCAGAGAAGTTCTTGCACTGATATCATTTCTCACCCTGGTCAATACTCTAAATGGACAAAAGCACATCCAATCGAGCAAATTATTGGAGAGTCCAGTAGAGGGGTTCAGACCAGAAGAGCCACAAGCGATCAATGCTTATACGTCAGCTTCTTATCTCTAATTGAACCCAAGAAGATTGACGAGGCTATGAATGACCCAAGCTGGGTTGAAGCCATGCAAGATGAGCTCAACCAGTTTAAAAGAAACGATGTATGGGAACTCGTTCCTTGTCCCAGTAACCTGAAGAAGGAACCAATTGGGACAAGATGGGTCTTCAGAAACAAGATGGACGAAGATGGTCACGTCATTAGAAACAAAGCAAGACTTGTTGCAAAGGGATATGCACAAGAAGAGGGAATAGATTTTGATGAAACTTTTGCACCAGTTGCTAGACTTGAAGCTATTAGAATTTTCTTAGCTTTTGCAGCTCATCATCAATTTAAAGTCTATCAAATGGATGTCAAAAGTGCATTTCTGAATGGCGATCTAGAAGAAGTTGTGTATGTGCATCAACCACCAGGGTTCATCAATGAAGAAAGACCACATTGGGTGTACAGACTGAACAAAGCCTTATATGGTCTGAGACAAGCACCCAGAGCCTGGTATGATACACTTACTAAACATCTTCTTAAAAATGGTTTTAAACGAGGTGCAATCGATAAAACTTTATTCATATTGCATGATAAAAGTGATATCCTTTTAGTACAAGTTTATGTTGATGATATTGTGTTTGGTTCTACTAATGAGAAGATGTGTGAAAAATTTTCAAAAATCATGTCTTCTGAGTATGAAATGAGTATGATGGGAGAACTGACATATTTTCTGGGACTTCAAGTAAAACAAAATGAAGATGGTATTTTCATTAACCAAGAAAAATATGTTAGAGATTTACTAAAGAAATATCAATTTGATTCAGTCTCATCAAAAGATACTCCAATTTCTGCTCCATTAACTTTGGATTCTGATCCACATGGAAAAACCAGTGGACCATACAAAATATCGTGGTATGGTTGGTTCACTGATGTATTTAACTGCAAGTAGACCAGACATAATGTTTGCAACATGCCTTTGTGCTAGATTTCAATCTGATCCCAGAGAAGCACATGCAAATGCTGTTAAAAGGATCTTCAGATACCTTAAGGGTGTCCCCAGATTGGGTCTTTGGTATCCCAAAGGCTCCAGTCTAGATCTAATGGGTTATTCAGATTCTGATCATGCAGGTTGCAAGATAGACAGGAAAAGTACCACTGGTGGGTGTCATTTCCTTGGTGGCAAATTAGTAAGCTGGACTAGTAAGAAGCAGACTGCAGTATCACTATCCACTGCAGAAGCTGAGTACATCTCTGCAGCGAGTTGTTGTGCTCAGATTCTATGGATGAAGAACCAGCTGACTGATTATGGTGTTACTTACACAAAGACCCCTATCTTTTGTGATAACACCAGTGCCATTGCCATATCTCACAATCCTGTGATGCACTCGAAAACCAAGCACATCGATCTCAGGTATCATTTCATTCGTGATCATATTCTGAAAGGAGATATTGAATTGCACTTTATTCCCACTGATAAGCAACTCGCTGACGTTTTTACAAAACCTTTAGATGTCAAAACCTTTAAACATCTAGTCAGTGAATTGGGTATGTTAAATCCTTAGACTGGTAATCTTGTTATGAACGCCTATGTGACACTGATCTGGTTCACCAGTCTGAGCGATCCATGTAATTTTTGCTCGCCTAGCTATCGAACGCCTTAGTGATACTATCTTGGCACTTATTAATTCATGGATCATCACTTCAGGGGGAATGTTAAATATTTTTCAAATTGTAAAATAAACCTTCATTTCTGAGGGGGAACCTTTGCTCAGAAAAATGTTTTTAACTGAAGCACTTCAGAATATCAAAATATTTCAGTTGAATTTTAATGACTGAGATGGTTCAGATCTCTTTGGAACTGACCATGCTCAGAACTTGTTTTGTCATCACTGAAATACAAAAATCTTTTCAAAATATCTTTGATACTTGGTCAATTGTGTGTACACGTGGCATACTGCATACTAGGTTTTTAACTTAGGATTGGTCATGCTTATGTGTCACACAAGTGGCGCCGTAAAAAGAGAAGAAAATGAGTACTTTTTATGAAAAAGTGTACAGGGTGGGGTCCCTCAAACGTCTCTGCATTAAATGCGGACGTGACCCCAGAAATTGTTTTAAATTGGAAAAATCCTTTTTGTTCCATCTTAAATACAAATTCCTTATTCATTCTTTCATTTACTTCGTTTCATTTACTCTCTAATCATCAATCTCTCTCATCTTTACTCTCAAAATTCATAACTCTTCATATTCCTTTTCACTTTCACTTTCAAATCTTACAATGGCTAAATCATCTTCTTCTTCACACAAATCACTCATAAACTTTGAATATATCCCATCGAGTGATGTGAAAACATCTGCCACATGGCCAAAGGATTTCATACCTTCTCAAATTCGTTTTAATATGAGCAACTTTTTGGCTCAATTAAATGTGAAATCCGAAACGCTAATGGGAAGAATCAATAACTTCTGGGAGCAATCCCCTTTCCATTACGCTTTGACCGCAAATCCTCAAGCTATGTATCATTTATACTTGCTTGAATTCTGGTACACAGCAATGGTGAATAAGGATGAAAAATCCATCTCCTTCACTCTCAATGAAGGCACCAAGAAATGTGTCATCTCTCTAGAGGGGTTCAGAAATTCCCTTCATCTGAACTACCTCGAACCTTCCCAGGTGTTTGATAAAAGACTCAAAGGAGTCAATTTTAGGGAGGTTCTAGTCGCCACTGGTCATGGTGATATGGAGGATGCTGATGGAAATTTGAAGACCTCTGGGCATATTTTCATGTCTGGTTTTGGTATATGCTGGAGGTTCTTCTGGACTCAAATAGTGGAAAGTCTGGGTGGCAACCATGGAGGGTTGGACCAACTTTCACTACCCCAAGTTGAGATGGGGTACTATATTTGGAATGGGATGCAAGTGGACTTTGCTGAGATTCTCTTCGCTCAGTTAATCACAAAGTTAAAAGGGAAGAGAAGTATACATGTTGCATTCCCAAGATTTCTGAGCTTGTGTTTCAAAGATATACTTGGAGAAGCTTATGATGAAGCTGGACCAGAAGCTTCTGTACCAGAATATAGCAGAGACTTCTCTAAGGCAACAATTACTGGAGATGAACCTGAACTCTCCTCTGCTATGATTCAGGTATTTGTTAAAACTGTCTCAGCCACACTAGCTGGTTCAGAAGCCAAGTGTTAATGTACAAGAACTTGGGGCTTCTGTTAGTGCTAGTATTGTGGAAGATCTGAAGTCTGAGCTATCTCAGAATCTTGTTGCTCAGATTTCAGAATCTGGTCGATGCACCTGCTTCTGCAGATGTTGAAAGAATCTGGTGACGATGCACCTGCTTCTGCAGATGTTGAACCAGAATCTGGTGAGGGTACTAGTGACCCAAACCAGGGCATATCCGACCAGATCGCACAAGTGAATGCTTTCTGGGATGACGATGAGCCACTTCAGGAGAATCTCGATTCTCTTGCTGAATTTGAGTTTGACGAGGGCTTATTGGAGGCGAATCAATCTGATTCTGAGCCAGCCCCCATCCTCGCAGACGCCCCTCCTCCCCCAGAAATCCAACCAGACAATGAACCTTATGTTCCACCACCACCATCTCACCAAAATCCTATCTTTCCACCTGGCACCACACCCGCATATGTAACCGATCCTTCTTTCACTCCTTCACTTCAATTTTTACACCCACAAATTTACCATGTACCACCACCGATTAACTATGATGCCCCTTCTGAAAAAGACTTAGATTCTGAGACTGAATCTGAGAGCCCTACAGATGTTCAGATGAACAAGGTTTTAAAAGGGCTGGGTAGTTTACCCTTTGTGGCTCCTGCTTCTGCACAACCCCCACCTCCTTTCAATGTGGAAGCCCAGTTAGAGAAAACACAAACCGAAGTCCAAGGCCTTATTCGTAGGGTGGAGGACTTATCTAAATCTCTAACTGCCAACACTAGCTCCTTGGCTGATATGAAAGGTGCTCAGATGTTTCTTGGCACTGAGTTGACCAAAGTTGCAGGGAATGAAGGGCTAGTGGTTGGAAAATTGAATGAGTTGGTGATGACGTGCAATAAGGTGAGCTCTGCAATCAGAGAAGCCTTCAGATTGAGTGAAAAATAGAGAGATGGAAATGGCCAGAAAGAAGAAAGAGATTCTGGCTGGAGTTCAGAATGTAGAGAAGGAGTTGTTCAGACCACCAACAAAGCCCAGAACTGGAACAAGGACTGCAAAGAAAGATTCTCGTGATGTTGTCCATACTTCTATCAAACCAATTTCTGATGATGCTGCTGAGCTCCAAAGGAAACATGAAAAGGACCAGTATGATCGCTACATGAATCATCGATCGCATCCAGCCAAAATTGTTGATATGGTAGTTGCAAAGGCTGATGGATTGAAGCTATTCGATTTGGTTGTGAAAAGAGAAGGAAGGGCTACTGAAGAATATACTCAGGTTTCAGTTCAGAATCAGTCAAAGCAATTAGAAGAAATCTTAACTCTTCTAAAGAAAGAACCTGTTACTGCTCCTCCTCCCCCTGCATCCTTCACAGATGAAGATAGAAAGATGCTAAAAGATTTAAAGGATCAAGAAGCACTGAACCTTAGCTCCTCATTCAGGCTAAAGGCTCAGTTTGCTACGATGGCTAAAGGCATTTGTGAGTGCCTAGAGCAACAAAGTTGGGAACCACTGAAGGCACTTAAATCTACAATTGATCTATATGCCAAAATGCCTTCAGAGATTCCCAAAGGGGGAAGTGGTGTGCCTATTGGTTTGCTGGCAAGTACTCAAGAGATGATTCAAGCAACCAAGAAGCAAACTGAGGTGCCTTCTGGTAGTGCCTCAGTTCAGGGGGAACATGGTCAGATTTCTGAAGCTGGAAAGAAAGATAAGGGAAAAGCCTTAGTGATGGCAGAACCTACAAAGAAAACTGTTAAGGGTTCTGGTCTGGTTGTTGGAGAAGATGTTGATGAACAGGGCTATCCACTTCACGATCCAAACGCTGATAGCAAGAAGTTGGAGACTCTGCAGAAGCAAGTCTCTAACCAATTTATCATGTGGAGTGAGAATAAAGAAAGGGAAAGGGTTCAACACCAAAGTATGGGAACCCTGGATCACATTGATGCTGCATCTCTTGGTCTATCACTTGAAAGATTTCAGAAAATCAAACATGACCCAAGAGTGCAGAAGGCTGTTAAAGATATGCTGGATTATGAGTATGGGGTGAACTACTCTCCTCTGGAACAAAAGCTGGACCATCTCACTTTCAAGATGTCCATTCAAGATTTAGTGAAAAATAGAGAGATGGAAATGGCCAGAAAGAAGAAAGAGATTCTGGCTGGAGTTCAGAATGTAGAGAAGGAGTTGTTCAGACCACCAACAAAGCCCAGAACTGGAACAAGGACTGCTAAGAAAGATTCTCGTGATGTTGTCCATACTTCAATCAAACCAATTTCTGATGATGCTGCTGAGCTCCAAAGGAAACATGAAAAGGACCAGTATGATCGCTACATGAATCATCGATCGCATCCAGCCAAAATTGTTGATATGGTAGTTGCAAAGGCTGATGGATTGAAGCTATTCGATTTGGTTGTGAAAAGAGAAGGAAGGGCTACTGAAGAATATACTCAGGTTTCAGTTCATGAGTTTGGGATTTCTGAGCACAGGGAGATGATCCAGGTTCTGAAAGGAAAGCCTAAGTCTGCCTTGACTGGTGCATGGTTAGCAAGAATTCAACAAAAGATGCAAGCCAAGGTAGAGATTGAAGCAAGGCTATTTGGCAAAAAGGATCATTCTCCACTGAAGAGAAAACCTACTGAGGCACCTTCTGGTTCAAGGCCTGCCAAGAAGTAGTTTTCTTTTCAGAATTATCATGTACTTGTAAATATTTACATTTGTAACTTTCACTTCAGTTTGTAATATATAAGTTGCAATTGTGAACAAATAAGTAGATGATAAGTTTAAGTTAGAAAAACACAAGTAAAATTCTGAGACATCAATGATCTATAAGATGTACTTAAGAAATTTTTACAACTTAAACAAAAACTTGCATTTCAGACTTACAAACATGTATAGATAGAAGTCTGAGATGCATGCACTATTTCAGAACAAATAGGGGGAATTTGTTAGGTCAAGAATCGACCATGTATAATTTGTTCAGAAATAGCTTGAAGTTTAGTGAAGACGTTATATCAGAATTCTGAGATGTCTCAGAATTCCTTCACTGAAGCTTCACTTCAGTTCAGATCAAGACAAATCTGAAGCATTCATTCTGAAGTCAAAGACTGAAGTATGAAGAAGAGAATCACCTCAGAAGCGAGCATCAGAGTGATTCTACCAGATCGAAGACTGAAGCATCTCAGTGCAAAGTATTTACAACACTTTACACTGATTACGAGGAAGACTTTTACTTTACACCTTTATCCAGTTAATAGATTTATCTATTAATAAAAGGTACAAAGTATAGGTATGGAACCTAGTACTATAAGTCACATCAAGTGACTTATATACTCTTCCATGTGCAGCATATAAGGAATTATGGTTAATTCCTTAAATGCTCACAACCACATTTGTACGACATTGTCCATGTCATCATGGACTTGGTCTATAAATACAAAGTCTTCTCACAACTTGCAAATCGCTTGAAACTATTGCATTGCAACTTGTGAGATATACTCTAAGTAAACTTACGAGTATTTCCAAGTCAATTAGATCACTTGTATTTCGGGATTGTTTAGATATTTACACTTGGGTGTTTATCTTTGTTCCAACAATCCTTGTATTTGTTTATACATCAATAAATCAAATACATTAGAAAACAACGTGTCTCAATGCTTCATACTTGATTATATTTATATATATATCTTTATATAGTTTCTGCCATTTGTTCTTGCATTTATTTATATTGTCAATTGTTTCTTGTTATCCATATCTGGATCGTAAACTAAACTTGTCCATCAAGATTAGTTGTACTTGCCAGTCGGGTTTGTCTTTCATCTATATATTTGGGACTCACAATTATATATGGAGGATTTATGGTTATTGAGGTTGTTTAATGAAGGTGATGTTTATAGGAAAGCATGTGCTCCCTATGTGTTGGCCAAACATATGGGGACAAAAGGAGTTCGTGATAGGGGGTTAGTATGTGGTCATTTTATTTCCAAGATGGTGAAGTATTTTGAGGGTGCTGATAATGCAGTCGCTTTGAACTGCAAACCTATGAAGCCGTTCACTTGGAATGATTTGAAGCGTTGGAAATTGATTAAGCCTCTAGCTCATAAGCATGCTATTCCAGAGTTGATTGATTTTGGTGGTGCTGCCTCTGATGATGAGGAGGAGGCAGAGGCAGGTGATGATGATGATGCGGAGATGGCTGATGCACCAGAGCAGCCGCTAGAGCCCGCATGACGTACTAAGCGTCGTGCCACCACTACACCTACTGAGGGGCCATCTTCTTCTTCTGCCGCCCCTTCAGGTCATGGGATTTTTCTTCTTTGGGGACTTTGGTTAGTAATATGTGGGAATCTCAGCAGCAGTTTCAGCATTCCCATGAGCAGTTCCAGCAGAGGATGAATAGTGATTTTAGATGGGTTGGTTCAGGTGTGGGGAGTGTGATGCATGATCAGCAGCGCTATCAGCCCATGTGGGAGGCCCAGTATACGGGTCAGGAGTTCCATCGACCTGATCCTATTCCCGACTACCGCCCTCCCAGTATATTTATTCCAGAGCACAGGGCTGGTGGTGGTTTCTTCTTTCCACCAGAGCGTCAGTTCGAGGTTGCTCCTTCCCATGATCTTGGGGGAACGGGGCCCGATAACCCTGTTAGCTTTGGGTCTTTTGCAGGTACGCAGGCTGGTGCGGATGCTGGAGGATCAGGTTCGGCAGAACCATCGTTTGCTGAGCAGGTGGTTGGATCGATTTTTGGTACAGGGCTTATGCCTGGTTACCCTCACCCTCCTCAGTGATATATGATGGGATGATGCTGCTGCCGTCTATTGGTTGTGATGGCTTGTATTATGTGTTTGAACAATCTTCCTTTCAGTACTTTTTCTTTACTTTTATTATTCTGGTTTGTAATCACCCTTAAGGGTGATGGAACATCGTATTTTATTTTTCCATTTCCGTTTGAATAATTAGGGATAGGATGAATGCATGGTTTATTAGATTATGTTGCTCGTTAATTGTGTGTTCATGTTGATAGCAAGTTGAATGTCATATGCATATGCTGGCAGTAAGTTCAGCGACATATTTTGTTGGCATCTTATTCAAGCATGGAACACTCGTCATACCCGACAAGTTTTTCTTGTTCTTGATTTTGTTTTTGTTTACTTTCCCCTATTTCCCATAGTTTGCCTTAGTTCATTGGACATTGAGGGCATTGTCCAACTCAAGTGTGTGTGGGGGGGGTGGTAAATAGGAAAAAGTCAGGTATTTTTAGAGGAATTTTGAACTTTTGCATGCTTGTCCTTGTAGTTAATTGCTTTTGTCACTTAATTATAGATATTAATAAGCAATTTGACTACACCTTTGGTACAAATTTTAATATGTGGAATGTGTTTTGACTGATTAATTAGGCAATTCCTTCTGGATTAATAATATGACTAGCACGCTCAAAGCACCAAAACACCCAAATTGTGAGATTATTGATTCATTGCTAGTTATGATAGGTGTTACGGTTTTGGAATTATTAGCCTTGTAAATTTGTCCCTCTCATAGGCTTTTGGATTTATTCAAGAGTAAGGGTTCTATTTAGAGCTCTGAACTATGATGTGCAAGTTTGAGGTTGATTTTCCATTTCTGGATTATTTCATTTGCTATGAGTGTGCCGGTGATTGCGTTGATTCTAGAACTTGTCCTGGTTGATCGTTCTGTGTTATTTATCAGAAGAGGCAAATTTAGGATAAAACCTTTGTTCTTTGTTTGATTCACCCTTGTTTCGTAAAAATTTGTTATGTGCATGTTTTGTTAATGTGCTTAGTAGCTAACTACACTGGTTAGTGAACCACCTGTTTAAACCTTTATGTTGCACTCACTTTTAGTGCAAGAAACAATAGAAAACATGTTGTCACTAGCTTGTTCTTTGTTATTAAATCCACCCTAAATATACACCTTTCCTAGCCATACCGATAGTCGAAGTCCTGGTGGGTCATTGGTTGCCTATGCTAGTGGATGGTTTGGGGTTATCCTTTATGTCGGGTTGGGATATTCTCGGTTACTGAGAATAGATTGATTTCGTCATGTTTGTTTGGATAAAGTCTGGATCGTTCATTTGAGCATACGAGTAGATGATTTGTCACTGTTTCAATATTATTTAAGAGAATACCAATTAGTCAGAGTAAAAGTAGCTCAAAAAAAAAAAAAAGAATAAAAGAATTGAAAAACAGAAAAAGAAAAAAAATAGAAAAAAAGAAAAAAGAGCTTGGGCTGTCAGTTGGTATTTCTCACTTTTGGTCAAATCATTTTTGTAAGTTGGTACATCAATTACACCAACGAAAGGATCTGAATGCTATAATCTTAAGTTGTTATTTGTGGGTTGGCGCGTTTGTTTAAGCCAATATGGTTAGATTTGGTTGATTGAGTTGTTTAATGTCATACACCACAATGGTGTCGGTTTTTAATCGTCTATTGGGGGTATTGTCTGGACAACTTCTCGGGTTTTGGACCGTTGGCAACTAATGACATGGGATTTAATGGATTAGACTATTATGTAAAACTTTGTTAAATGTTGTGTTATTTCTTTTTAACACCCTTTGTTATCCCAAATTTCCATACCCTTTTAAATACCTTGTTTAGCCTCATAGTTCATTAAAACCCTTAAAGACCTCTTCTGATTAACGTTGTGGTGCTTGCGCCATGGTGGTGAAGGAACGAACCTAGTTGATTTATACCCATTTCCCACAATGAATATAGTTGATTTAGCATGTTTTATGAGTCGTTTTTGTATACATTTGGTGCGTTTATGGTATTTGTTAGTGTTTCAGGCTACTGACAGGTATTTAAGCGTAAATCTGGAGAAAACGACATTATTGAGGTGAAATAAGAGCTAACGGATGATTTCTGAAGCAGTTGGATGAAGATTGCAGAAAGTCAACAAAAGTCAAAGCTGGCAAAAGGACCATTGCGCCGCAACCAAATTACAGAAAGCTAAGTTGCGGCGCAGCTATCCTAGTTGCGCCGCAACGTCTTCTATACCTGGCCAGCCACGAGTCAACAATGGTCAAAGGTCAACGCGAGTCAACGTCAATTGCGCCGCAACTAAGTTGCGCCGCCATTTGCGCCGCAACCAAATTACAGAAAGCTAAGTTGCGGCGCAGCTATCCTAGTTGCGCCGCAACGTCTTCTATACCTGGCCAGCAACTCAAGTTGCGCCGCAACCAAATTACAGAAAGCTAAGTTGCGGCGCAGCTATCCTAGTTGCGCCGCAACTACACTAGTTGCGCCGCAATTGGGGGCGGTTCTGGCAGATTTTGGGAGACATATAAATAGCATGCAAAAACATCCCAAAACCCTTCTTCTCTTCCCCCAGCCGATTTTGAAGACTTTTTCATAGATATTTTCATCTATTTATCATCTTTAAGGATTTCAAACACGATTGGATCAATTTCGTTTGTCGCTTTCGATTATTATCATTCGGTAACAATGAATTCTTCATATTTTCTTTGTTATTATTATTTTAATATGAGTGGCTAATCGCTTCATCATCCATCTTGATGGAGTGAGACAATATGTAAAGATTGCACAATTTTATTAATTCAATGTTGATTTCATTTAACGTTATATCGAGATCTTAGCGTATTTCTTCCTTATAATTTATCTTGAATTGATTGGTGATTTATGTGTGTCTTTAATGGTAATTATTGATTTCATATATTTCATTTTGATTGTTTGGGTACAAACGATTGGGTCTATGACGGGTACGGTAGATAATCGTTCATGATAATAGGGAGGAATGTGTTAACGGTTGGGTCTATGACGGGTACAATCGATAGGTATAATTGTTATTTTAATAACCAAACCAATTGTTTGATTAGGGAAGTTATAAAAGATGTATTGGGGTACCGGTCTTTGTAACGAAACTAGTTTAAGCAAGAGAGTCAAATGATGTCATTAACTTGACGGGTACGGGGTTGGTGTTTTGTTTGAGTATCGGTTATTTAATCAACTAATTTGGATTTGAACTTCATTTATGTGCAATCTGAGCGTATTGTTGAGCGAAATCAAGATGGATGCCTTTTAAATTATTGTCATACAAATTATTTTTACTTTCGTCTTCAGACGATCCCTGCCCCGGTCATACCGGATTTAAGTTATTTACTTTTACTTTTTGCAAAGTGACAATTCGGTCACAAAACCCCTTTTCATTTGAATTACTTAATTTTAACAATTGCTTTCAAAGTCCTTGTGTTCGATCCTGACTTACCATTTATCTATACTATACACGAACGGGTCCACTGCCCGAGAGTGTGCATTAGGTAGTAAAATCGGTATTTCTTGTTTATAAATTTAAAACTCGATTTTGCACATCAAGTATAATGTTATTTATCCTTTTTATTTCCATAGATTATATTGTGTTTCCAAGAGTATATAATTTTATAGAGTAAATATATTGCAGCTGATACTATATAATGATATTTCCATAGATTATATTGTGTTTCCAAGAGTATATTTTTATAGAGTAAATATATTGCAGCTGATACTATATAAGTGGATATTTCCATAGATTATATTGTGTTTCCAAGAGTATATTTTTATAGAGTAAATCTTAATATATATACTAAAAGACAACTGACCTAATGTCAATTGACCAATCATAGTCCTCGATTTTTCTAAATTAAGATTTTTAACATGTGACTAAATTTTAAGCTTAATAAATCGTCCAAATTCTATTTGGTTTGGATAAACTATAAATCATATTATTTATTATTTATTCTCTAAATTTACATTAAGATTGGAATCACAGGTTTTAATTGACTAATACTCTGGATAACAATACACGGCCACCTTCTATTTAATTTGGATTAACTATAAATAAAATTATTTATATAAATTACACCAATCAACTCCGCATATTTTGGCAAGTCATACTAATTCTAATACATATTTTCCACTAATTATTACAAATTGTATATCAAGATGGTTATCATAGATCAAGTGATTGAGAATAAACATATTCGTGTTATAAGAACGAACGATCTTATAAGACATATTCTTGAATGTCAAGTACGGAATGACAAGTAAGTTTAATTAATTGTAACGCTTGATTCTAAAATACTCCGTTTATAAATAAGTATTGCAAAAGATGTATGAGGATAAATGATTTTTTTTCCCTATTTGATTTAGCATTACCGTATTTACATTTGAATATGTTGATTTTTTTATATACTTTTACATTTTAACATATAAGTTTTTTTTTTGTCTTGCATATATTGATAAAAATAAATATATGCAAGACAAAAAATATATTTATTTTTTTTGTCTTGCATATATTTATTTTTAGTACTAATACCCGTACGATGTACGGATTGATATCAATGTTTATATATTATAGTATTACCCGTACGATATACGGATTGACTATACATATTAATACGATTATTTTTGTTATGAATAAAAATATATTTGGTATAATAAAAATAATTATATAAAGATTTAATACATTTAGAAAAATAGTATCACTTAATAAGTATGATTAATATCTATTTTTTCGAATTTCATGACATTAAATAAACCAAATTTAAATTGGCATTTGTTATATAAATTTGTAAATCATGTGTGTTAATAATGAACATGCTAAAAAAAACATTGTGTGCCGATCGGAGAATACTTTATTTTTTTGTTAATAAAAATAATATCACTTATTTATTTTATTTTGTTAATTAATAAATATGGTAAGTTGATTATGAGAATATCTCAAATACGTAAAATATAAGATAGTTATTAAATAAATGTTAAAAAAAGCAATAAGGTAACCACAAATTAAGAATTTTATTTATTTAGACTAAAAAGGACACATGTCATTATAATAAAGTGCCACATGTTAACCAAATAATACTACAATCCTGTTTTAGTTTATTGGTAGATATTGTAATCCCGTGTATTTGACACGGGTCTAAAATCTAGTATATTTTTATAGAGTATATTAAATCTATCTGTAGTAGAAAGTTAATTAGCATATAGTTAGGCAACAATTGTTTTACGTTGTAAATAATTCTAACAAAACATATTCATTAAAATTTATCTATACACCAATATCAATAGCAACATAATAACTATATGTAGTAAAGGTTACGACTTATTATTCTATATATACAAACAATCCGTACATCGTACGGGTATTAAATCTAGTAACATATAAAGGAAGAGAAGAAATCAACAACACCACCACAAATTTGTTCGAGAGAGATACCGTTATTTAATTCGAATGAGAAACTAATCGAGGTGGGTGTTGCACACAATAAACCATGTACAACAATGATGACATCCACGAATGGATTTGTTAATGCATGACGCTTTAAAACTCACAGATGCACTTTTATATATAGTATGACCAATTTTGTAGAATGATATTTAACAAGTATATTCACATTCATGTAGTGATCAATATACATTAGTCCCATACTACTAGAGGCCTAAACAAAAAAAATGGATGCGGCATTCAGTTACTTGATTACTCGTAATCATCAAAGATATTGATTTAGGTCTACATGTTTTTCATTAGTTGTTATTGAAGAGTAGTATGGAGTGTTTGACTATTAATAGTACTTCTATTATCTCATATAGAGCCTATGGGCCTAGCAGTATGTGGGGTGACCCACAGTGGTATCTACCTAGTCTTATGTTGGGCAAAATGCATATATGTGTGGATTATTTCCTTCCTAAAAGATATAAAAAGAACGACATATTTCTGTAATTCTATTAAACTATTTGGGTAGTCTATGCTATAGCAGCTTTCGTTAGACTGATCAAGAATATGCATCTACAATTGTTGGGAAAAAAACCAAGTTTTCAAATAAATTTGTTTGAAGTTTGAACCTAAGAGAAGTTTAGGTAGGATGTTTCGTAACCGTTTACATCTTTTCAAATTCAGAACCTACATATATTTTCACCTCAATCTTTTCTACCTTCTTTTCTTGTTCATTGATAAAATGTAACCAAAATCCTTTTCAAATCGTTTCTTCCTTTCTATTTTTCCTTTCTTTTAGTTTAAATGTAACCAAAATCCTTTCACTAATTTCACAAACCCCTTTTCCCAATAACCAAACTCACTTCAATCATCAAAATCTTTTTCCAACTTACTTCAAAAAATTCAATCCTTAAACATGCCCACCAAGTGTTTGATAAAAAAACCTCAACCAATATATATAAAATTTTCTTAGCAAACTATCAATGACCTAAAAGTCCATCCATACAAACTATTAACCTTTGTTAAATATGGGGTGCACGCCAACTATTTGTTGAAATGTCACCTTTATTTCTAGGGCGTTGTTGCTAAAAGTTTCGCGTAACTTAAGACGTGATTGATGGAAGGGGGTAGGATGTGACAGAGGGAGGTATAGGAGAAAGATAAGGGAGGGGGAAAGGTTGTAGGTGGGTAAGGGTGAAGAAGGTGTAAAGGGTAAGGGGGGGAGGGGATGGGATAAGGAGTGGAGGTGGCAGTAGGTGAGGAAAAGGAGAGATCAGTGGTGAGAGAAGAAGTGGACGTGGGCGTGGAGGACAAGATGTCGTCTTGCAAGGTGAAGGGGGAGGTAAAGAGGGGGATGCTGGGGGATGTGGAGTGTGATGGGTTATGGGGTGCACGCCAACTATTTGTTGAAATGTCACCTTTATTTCTAGGGCGTTGTTGCTAAAAGTTTCGCGTTTTAACTTAAGACGTGTCTATTTTTGGGAGTTCTATGGCTTCCTCTTCTTCATCTTCGGACGACACTTGGCCATGCCCCTTTCGCATGTTTCAATGTTGCCCGGATGGTGAAGTGGGGAGAAAAGGGATATGTCGGTTAATTTCTCATATCAAAAGGTTGCACCTTTCAAGTGATGAACGTAAAAAGGTGTTGCGCGAGGCTATTTCTATGGACCTAGGGTTGTTTACAGCCGTGGAAGAAACTATGAAGGTCTTTGGTCAATGGTTGTGTGGGGAGTGTATGACTATACATGCCTTGAGTCGTGCCTGTCACCACCCGGATGGGCTTGTTCATTTTATCCATGATGACATAGGTGGGCACATTATTGGTATCACAAAACCTTCTATCTCAGTGGCCGAGTCCAAAGTTCATGATTCATTTGCTTTTGATGTGGCTCTTGTTGATCGTGTCTTTAAAGCACCCATCGTGACCGTTAAAAGCATCCCACATAGTTGTCGTTTGGCATTCTCACAAGCGCTGAAAACAACTCTCTACAAGGTGGCTACCCAACCAGATTTTGTTGAAGCTTGGGTAAGGTTGTTAATTCTTCCCCGTTGCACTTTGCAGGTGTTTAGACCTAAATGTAGGCAAGAAAGTAGGTCTGGAAATAGAAAGACTTTGCAGCATCGTTCTATTATGAGTTCTTTAGCCATGTGGGGGAACGAAGATGGTATTGCCACGCTAGTTGATAATATTTTACGAGGTTCTGATTTGGGGACTTCGGGTCCAAAAGGCGCTGATATTAATAAGGAAAGAACTGCTACCAGCACCAATGTTAGACAATGTCTTCGAAAGGTTGCGGATGGTCACTTTACTACTGCGGTAAAAGTGTTATGCTCATCTGGTGTTGCTCCTCACAATGGTGACACCTTGAAGGCATTAAAAGCTAAACATCCAAGCATGTCATCGCCACATTTGCCAAACATTTTATATTCTGAGCCTCCCTTGGTTGTAATGGTTGATAGTGTCCTTGGTTGCATTAAATCCTTTCCGAAGGGCACTTCATGTGGGAAGGATGGGTTAAGGGCGCAACACATTTTGGATGCTTTATGTGGAGAAGGGTCTGTTGTTGCCACTGATCTTTTACAGGCTATCACTAGTGTGGTTAACTTATGGTTAGGGGGAAGATGTCCATCAAGCTTTGCTGAGTTTGTTGCGTCTGCTCCTTTGACTCCCCTTGTGAAACCCGACAACGGGATACGTCCTATAGCAGTTGGTACCATATGGAGGCGTTTGGTTTCCAAGGTTGCGATGAAGGGGGTTAGTAAAGTGTGAGTCCCTTAAGTTCGATGGTTAACCAGGAAAGTGTAAAATACAACAAGTCTAATAAGCACTAGATTGGACTAGTATTACTTGTAAATAAATGCAAGAATATATAAACAAAGTAATACAAGACTTAAAGCAATAAACAAGTAAAGTGGACCATTATGTATTTTTCAATTGTGTATTTTATTTATGATGTTAAATAAAACACAAGGTTGTTGCGGAATCAAGATAATACAAATAAGTATGTATCCTAACAACCTATGAGTTACAAATGATCTATATTTGTCAAATAACTCTTTTGGATCGAGATACTTAAAGTTGTGAAGTATCCCTGTTTAAGATCGAGAGTATTTGGACAAATTCACTTTCATGCAAAGTGTATGCTTGAAAAGTATTTATGTCAAGGAAATGACTTTGTATTTATAGGCAACAAAATTCACCAGTGAATTTTGTGCCGTACAAATATGGTTGCATACATTTAATGATCCGACAAGAACATTAAATGTATTGGATAAGGAATAAGGATAAAGTCACATCAAATGACTTTGTGTCCTTTTATCCAACCACCTTTACACACACACAAACTTTGGTAAAGAACAAGTGGATTGTTCTTAGGAAAGTGTGTAAAGGGAAAAGTCAATCCTCGATATCAGTGTTCAGACTTGTAGGGTCTAGAACACTGACAATCCTCCAGTGTACAGATCTGGTAAGACTTTCCAGTGGACTCCGCCATTTGTCAGTCTTCTTTCTTCAGACTTCAGTCTTTGACTTCAGTCAGAATGTCTTCAGTAGAGTTGATCTGGACTGGGGTGAAGTCCAGTGAGCTCATCTGGAGAATACTCCAGATTTCCTATACAAGTATTTTGCTCACTGGTCTTCCATTATTTCTGGACAAATCTTCAGAGGGACTCCAGATTCCAAGTCTGGAGTAGGTCCAGTAGAACACGTTTCTGGACAGATCTTCAGTAAGGCTCCAGTAGTCGAGTCTGGAGTGAGTCCAGTAAATCTGGACTAAATCTGGACCTAACAAATTCCCCCTATTTGTTTAGAAATAATGCAAGTGTTTTCAAGCTTGAATCTATACATTTTGTATGCTTGAAAAACACAGGTTTCGATTTGTCTAAAAAATCTAAGTTACTGGAAAACACTTTATAGATCATGAGTGTTTTCAGTTTCATCAATTAAGTTCTAACTTAGACTAAATCTGATCATTTACTTATAAGAATAAAAAATTGCAACTATTATTACATACATCAACTGATAAATAGTATACAATTTTCATAAGACAATAATTTACAATAAGTAAATGATAAGAGTCAGGCCCTTCTTTTTGATGTCTGTACTGGAGCATCTTCAGTAGCCTTTCTCTTTGGTGATGGAGAAGATGGTATTGATTCTGGCGTTCTTATGCCCATTGCAACTTCCTTCTGTTGCTTTCTTCTCCATACCTTTTCAATCCTTTTATGAAATGCTTTAACATCAGTCGACACATTTGTCTTCCCCCTGAACGTTAGAGCGATTTCCTTCAGTTCACTCCATCCAAATGCTTGGACTGGAGTACTTCTTCCTTTCGTCAGTAAAGTTACCCTCCCTGGTCAACTTTACTTCAAACTTAGACATGCCTTCATGATCTTTAGCCAATTTGATTTCAGCACCAGTGATCCTTCTGGCATCAGCCCTGAAATTCAACATTTCATTGTATTTTTCTTTCAGCTTGGCTTGCTGAATCAATGATTCAGTTTCCTTGGACACTCTCCTTTGCTCTACAGCAGATTGGAGTTCTTGACGATTTATTTTTCGAGAAGTGTCCAGGGGAATGAAATTGCTTACATCAGTATCTTTGATTGCTTTGATCTGTCTGGCAGTCAATTTTGGTAAACCAGTAAGTCTCTTCCTGTACTCTATCTCCAGAGCAAAAAAAAAAAAAAAAAAAAAAAAAAAAAAAAAAAAAAAAAAAAAAAAGCACCAGCATTCTTTCTGATCTTTTTCTGGAGACTTACCAGTTCATCCTTCCTTTGTCTGATGAGTTCTGGTACACTCACGCCATAAATAATTGAGTCATAGACTTGTTCTTCTTCAGCGTAGAATGAGCGTACATGAACATCATCCAGTAAACTCAAACATTGATGAACTCTGGGGTCATCCTTCATCTTTTTATATACTTCAATATTAATGCCTAACCTGCCAGCATTGTAAGAATCCAGAGTACCCATAGTTGCCATCTCCCTTTGATGGGCCAACAGTTCATCTTTTTGATTTCTTTTGAAAATCTCTATCATGATGCATTCTTGTTCAAGTTTCTTGGATGTTTCATCATCAGCATCTCCAGTTTGCTCTACCTCTTCACCAGACACAACTTTTTCTTTTCCTTTAACAGCCTTCAGTGTAGTTGGAATATCTGGGAAGGTCTCAAACTGGGGCTCACTGGCTTCAGTACCAGTAGCTCCTTCAGTTAGCCCGGCTTCAGTGCCATATGCTCTTTGTGACAATTTCTTCAGTGTTTGGTCACCAGACGACTTTTCCCCCTTGGAACGATCTCCAGTTTTTGACTTGAGATCATTCCATAATTCTTCAAGCATAATTCTGTCCAGTGGACCAAATGTTGTACCTGCTACTGGAGTTGTTTCAGACACAACTTTCTTAAGTGCCTGCACTTCCTTCTGAACATTTTCAACAGCTTTAGGCAAGTGTTTTGGCAACTTCTCATCCAGTAAGTTGTCTACTTGGGGTAACACCCCATCATGAATGCTACGAAGAACAGTCCCAGAAACTTCTTCACATAATTCTTTCAACATATTGTTTCTGAACTTCCTTGTACATGCATCACTTATTGTGCTGACAACTGCATCCTGGTCTAGTGTGGGTCTACTCTCCAGAGAACTGACCCTGTAAACCAAATTCTGAACATCTTCTTTCAGACCTGCCAGTTCGCCAGTGACTGCAGTCTGAACAGAATTAACCAACCTTGTCTCTAGACCCTGGACTGCCACTTTGATCTTTTCAGTGTTGTTATTTGTGGCCAGTACCAGTTCATCAAGCTTCTCATAAACCAGCTTCTCATTCCCAGCAAAGACATTCATTTCAGATGCCAGGTTATTGGATAATAATGATTTAAAGTCAGAAATAACCTGTGATGAAGTCTGGAGTGATCTCTCCAGGTCCGCCACCTTAATTAAAAGGCCTTGGACCTCGGCAGAAGAAGAAGTGGAGAGACCAGTGGGAGGTTCAAGAGTTGAGGGTAATCTGGTCATTAGAGGAACTTGTGCCCAGTCCTCTTCAGTTGCAGCTTCAGATGTTGCAACTGGTGACTCCGGCGCACGAGGTGGAAGTTGAGATTGTGAAGGTTGAGTGGTTGTTGGAGTGAAGTATTGAGTGTGTTCTGGAATTGAAGGTGGTGGTGGTGGTGGTGTTTGATTGTGGTGGTGGCATTTCTGGTGGAGGTGTTGGCATTTCTGGTAGATTTTCTTCTTCTTGTACATCTTCACCCAAAAAATTCAAGTTTGCATCAAAACCTTCAGACATTGGGGAGTCAACATCATCCCATTCTGGAGTCATCCCAACTGTCTGTTCACCAGACTGTTCACCAGTCTCTACATTCATTTGTTCACCAGCCTCTACATTCAAGTCCAGTGGAGCCTCTTGCTCACCAGAAACATGTTCATCAGTCTGAACATCTTCTTCAACTTCCTCAATAACCTGCTCAACAACCTCTTGTTCAAAAATTGGTGATCCATCTAGATTCATAACATCACCAGGATGTCTTTCAGGATTCACCTGAAGTCCAGCTCGCATCAGACGCCTATTAGTTCTAGGTCGTCTGGAAGGTTCAACAACTTCTGTACCTTGACCTTCTGGAGCAACTTGTCTAATGGGCTGTACAGCCACAATGATCTGTACATCATCACCAGATGGTACTTCAACAGCTTGACCTCTATCTGGACCCATTTCAGCTTCTTCCCTTTGCAAGGAAAGCATGGACTGAGGAATATCTACCTCATCCAGTGGAGACCTGAGGTTGACCAGGTCCCTCATATACTCACTCACAGAAAAGTGAGTAGTATCCATATCATACTGGTCGCCAAGAGCATTCTTAAACATTAGTGAAAGGAAACGAATGTAAGGAACAAATGGTTTTCTTCCTTTCACTCTTAGGCGCTCAACCAGGTCATCAAAAAAGGATCTGGGCAAAGTCCACTCTAAGCCCAAACCATAAGCAGTAGGCAATCTGGAGGTGAGTTTGATTGATCTGGTCTAACCCTCCAGAACTGCCTCCCAGACACTCAACAATATGGGTGAAGAAATATCTCCATGAGTCTGACAGCTTGCTCATGTAGATAGTCCCTTTCCTGGACAGCTGGCCATGCTCATCCAAGATATCTGTGTGCCCCATCAGCCTGCATACTTCCCTTGTATTGATACCAGTGGGAAGCTCAATAGGCAGCTCATTCTGGTCAAAATAGTTTAACTGTAGAACAGACCTGAGCAGACTTGCAGTGAAACCAAGGGATCTGGTACCTCCCTTTAGAGTATAATTGATCGATGAAGTTTCATCGTCATATTGAGCAGTGTACCAGAATTCACATAGGTACTCGTGGTACATCCTTCCTGGATTCAATGTTAACGCACCATATAATGGGCAAGAGAGAAAGAATGAGTTTAATCTCCCAATAATCGATTGGGCATCATGAACACTGGACAGAGAGAGTCTTGCCATCCAGTTATTCATATTGATTCTTATGGCACTTGCCTCAAGATTAATATGAGGTGCCCTTTCAACATTATCAGAAGGAGCATATTCGGCAGCAAGGAGATTTTTGAGCGATTTTGATTGTCTAGGTGCCATTTTTATACAGAATAAATGAAGATGAAATTGAATATATATAGGTTATGATGAAGAATTGATGAAGGAATTGAATATAAATGGAGTAAATAAGAGAGATGATGATGATTGGAAAATGAATGAAGAAGTAAATGAAGGAATTTGAAAGATTTGGGAGTAAATATGTTCGAAGTAAATGCAATTGAAATTGAAAGTGGGTATTTATAGGAGAGACAATGTGGAACTCAAACGGTTTATTTGAAATTATCAAATAAAATTTTTGATCGGGTTCTGAGATCCGCATTAATTACATCACATCATACATAAATGCATGACGGTTTACAGCCCACAAACAGTAACAAGTTGTACCTTTTGTTTTCCCAAAGTAAAAAGACCATCATTACGTTGAAAAAAATTACATGCCACGTAGGATTAAGATATTTTCAAAAAGATTTGCTTACGTGGCACACACAATGACCAAGTATTTAGAAAATAATATGACATATTTCAGTGCATCTGGAGGTTGACTGGACACTCCAGTATCACTGGTGGATTAGTCCAGTGAACATGTACTGATGGTACACTGGAGGGACACTCCAGTAAAGTACCAGTGAAAAACCATTTTTGAAAGACTGGTAACCTCAAACTTGCACGTCAACTAATTCAGACAAATGAGAGGGACACATTTACAAGGAGACATAAGTCACCTCAAACACGCACTTCAATCTGTCCAGTTACCAGTGAGAGGGACATATTTACAAAGCACCAGTAATATTTTCTGAAGAGTTTGTCCAGTGAGAAAATAAATTAATAAATTCCCTTTGAACTTAAAACATTTTTAATAGAAAAATATCTTTCAAGTCTTTCCCTGGAATGTTCCAGAAATCTAATAGTGCAAAGATAGTACACAAAGGCGTTCAATATCTGAGCAGTTACCAGATTTAAGGGTTTAGCATTCCCAACTCACCAACAAGATATTCAAAAGTTTTGACATCCAGAGGTTTGGTAAAAATGTCAGCGAGTTGTTTGTCAGTGGGAATAAAATGGAGTTCAATGTTGTTTTTCATAATATGATCACGAATGAAGTGATACCTGAGATCAATGTGCTTCGTTCTGGAGTGCATGACTGGATTGTTTGAGATAGCAATGGCACTGGTATTATCACAAAAGATTGGGGTCTTTGAATATTTAATACCATAATCAAGCAACTGGTTCTTCATCCAGAGTATCTGAGCACAACAACTGGCTGCAGACACGTATTCAGCTTCAGCAGTGGACAATGAAACTGAAGTTTGCTTCTTACTGGTCCAGCTGACCAGTTTGCCACCTAGGAAATGACATCCACCAGTTGTGGATTTCCTATCTATCTTACAACCTGCATGATCTGAATCTGAATAACCCATTAGATCCATGCCTGAGCCTTTGGGATACCAAAGACCTAGACTGGGGACACCTTTAAGGTACTTCAGTATGCGCTTTACAGCAAGCATATGAGATTCCTTTGGATTAGACTGATATCTGGCACATAAACATGTTGAAAACATAATATCTGGTCTACTGGCAGTTAAATACATTAGTGAGCCAACCATGCCTCTATAGACAGTGGTGTTCACTGGTTTACCATCTGGATCGGAGTCCAGTGTCAGTGGTGCAGAAATTGGAGTTGGTTTAGATGGTGAAGAGTTCATATCAAATTTCTTTAAAAGATCTCTAACATATTTCTCCTGATTAATAAAAATGCCATCTTTGTTTTGTTTAATCTGGAGTCCAAGAAAATATGTTAGTTCACCCATCAAACTCATCTCATATTCAGTTGACATTATTTTCGAAAATTTCTTGCACATGTTTTCATCAGTAGACCCAAAAATAATATCATCAACATAAATTTGTACCATTAACAGATTACTTTTTTCATGAAGAATAAATAAGGTATTGTCAATTGCACCTCGTTTAAAACCATTTTTCAACAAATGTTTAGTCAGAGTGTCATACCAGGCACGTGGGGCTTGTCTGAGGCCATAAAGCGCTTTGTCCAGACGATATACCCAATGTGGATGCTTTTCATCAACGAAACCTGGAGGTTGTCTGACATAAACTTCTTCTTCAAGCTTTCCATTCAAGAAAGCACTCTTTACATCCATCTGGTAGACCTTGAACTGATGATAAGCAGCGAATGCTAAGAATATTCTGATCGCTTCAAGTCTAGCCACTGGAGCAAATGATTCATCAAAGTCGACATCTGACTGGCAGTAGCCTTGTGCTACCAGTCTGACCTTGTTTCTGATTACGTGGCCATCTTCATCTACTTTGTTTCTGAAGACCCATCTTGTTCCAATTGGTTCTTTCTTTCCAACTGGGAAAGGAACCAGATACCAGACCTTGTTCCTTTCAAACTGGTGAAGCTCTTCTTGCATAGCAGTCACCCAGCTTGGATCTTCCATAGCCTCGTCAATCTTCTTTGGTTCCATCAAAGATAGAAAACTAACGTATAAGCATTGATTACTGGAGGCTCTTCTGGTCTGAACTCCTCTACTGGAGTCACCTATGATCTGATCAATAGGATGAGCTTTTGTCCATCTGGAGTACTGACCAAGATTGTTACTGACAACAATATCAGTGCAAGAATTCAGTTGAGTCTCCTCTGGAGTTGTTTCTGGAGGAGGATCTTGCCAGACTACTTCAGTATCTTCATCTGAGTCATTTAAATCACGATTTGCATCATGAAAATCTTCATTTGAAGGCATTTCCTGAAGTACTGGTTCAGTTTGGAATTCTTCATAAGAAGACATTTCTGGTACATTCTCAACTGACACTGATACTGGGGGACAATATCTGGAGAATTCATCTACGATCACCAGGGTGTATCTTTTACCAGCACGAGTCTGAACATTCACTGGACCAAAGAGGTCCATATGAAGCATATGAAGAGGTTCAGATATGCTGAAATTCTGTCTGGTCTTGAAAATGGTACGTTTTTGCTTACCCATCTCACATCCTGGACATGGCCTTTCCTTTTTGAAGGAAACTGAAGGTATCCCATCTGCAAGTTGTTTTCTGGACAACTTATTAATATTCTTGAAATTTAAATGGGATAACCTTTTGTGCCATAACCAGTTTGTGTCTTCATCAGCTTGAGTATAGAAACACTGCTCTGAAGGAGAGCTTTCCATATCCATCACATACACATTCCCTTTTCTGGAGCAATCAACACTACCTTCCAGTCCTTGTTGAATACGATACCCTGAGCAATATTGAATAAGACTTGATAGCCATCATCACACAGTTGGCTTACACTGATCAAGTTATATTTCAAACCATTCACAAATGCAACACGTCTGAACTTGACTTATCCATTGTTCAGAACACCGTATCCCTCAGTCTTTCCACAACCATCATTTCCAAAAGTAATGGAGGGTCCATCAGAAATGGTGAACTCCTCCAGCAGGGTCTTACATCCGGTCATCGTCCTGCCAGCAGCACTGTCAAGATACCAGATATATTTCTTTCGATCGCCCTGCACATACACCAGATACTTATCAGTTAGATTTGGGAACCCATCGACTGATGGGTTCACTGGACCCTCCCTTATAGGTCCCTGGGGCAATCTGGTTTAGTTCACTTTCTTCAACAGTGGTCTTAGTTGAAAAGACCACTAGGTTGATAGTTTTGAAACCTTTTTCTTTTTCTCAACTAGAGAAATAGATTTAACTTTCTTAGCAAAAGGTTTTGTATTTTGTCTAGGGCCAGATGAAGTACCCTCAATAAAGTTTAATCTTGCATTAAAACTTTGAGATTGACGAGTCAGAATTTGAATCTGGCTCTCTAACCTGGACAAAATATTTTCTTCAGATGACACCTTAGCCTTTCCAGTCAAAGGCTTTGGTAAGGGATTGGTCTGAGGTAAAGGTCTATTCTGCTTCACTTTTTTAACTGGAGCAGTCATCTGGACAGCTCCAGTCTTGACCTCTGGGGATTGAACTGGGTAAAAATTGGTCTTGGGAGTTACAGGCTCATCATAGACAGTGGTGGGCCTGAACTCCTCTGGTAATCGATCGATTACTGGTTTTAATGATGCTACATGAGTATTTCCATCTAAGTATGCACGTTTTTGAGCAGGAAATTGTTTTACTCCAGCATCATATGGCTTTTTGGTTTCTAGCCATGATTTAATCACCAGTTTTTCTTTCTCTAAAATGATCTCAAGATCTTGTTTTTCTTGAATCAATTGTTCAGTTACCAGAACCTGGGCTTGAAATGCTAGTTCAATGTCTTGAAGTTCTTTTAACTTTGATTTTAAAGCAGTTATTTCAGAAGAATCTGTTTCTAGACCATTTACACAATCAGATCTAACAGTTTCTACAAAAATCAAATCAGAATTAAGAGCTTTAGCTATGTCCAGTTTTAGTTCTTGGTCAGTTGCACAGTCATAATCACTAACCTTCTTAATAACAATGTCTACCCATCGTCCAGATGTGACATCTTCCTTCACCAGGTGCTCATCGTCTTCCAGAGCCATGTAACAGCAATCTCTTTCTTCTTCTTCATCAGCAGATGATTCATCAGAAGGAACCCACTTCTCTTCAGTTGTTGCAATCATGCACTTATTATTGTTTTCAATTTGTTGTGCCATGAGAGCAATCTGGGCCTTAAGCTTTTTATATTTCAGTTTATAGCTATCATCAGGCTTATTATTTGAAGAGAATGGACCAGGCTTGGATACAAACTGGTTGGACCTGCACTCTTTCATGAAATGACCCTTTTTGCCACACTTAAAGCATGTCAAATTGGTCTTATCAGTGGAAGAACTGGATGCAAATTGTCCAGATGGCCTATTGCTCTTGCTTTGAAACGGTTAAACGTTTTAGCAATCATTGCAATAAGGTCATCATCTTCAGTTTCATCACAACAGTCTGGAGAGATATGACTGGACTCTCCAGAATCCATGAGTTCAGACACCATCTTCTTCATAGAAAATACATTCTCAGAAGATATCAGTGCTGTACCTTGTGGTTCAGTATGACTAACCACATTAGGACTACTGGAGGCATGGTTAAAAGCATCTTGTTCTGCCACCACTCTTTGAGCTTGATTTTCTTCAGTGTACCTGAAAGCTCCATATAGAGTTGAGAGAGTGTGTGTGTGCAGAGTTTTACCTTGTCGTAAGACCAGGATCATGTGAGACCATTTGGTGGGTAGAATGTCACAGAATTTCTCCAGAAGTATATCCTTGTCCTTCTCAACCCCAAGACCTCTCAATTGGTTTATGATACTCATAAATCTGGTGTAAGTACCAGTGAGAGACTCGGTAGGTTGAGCAAAAAATGACTCATACCTCTTGTTTAAGGAGACCTTTCTGTTGACAATGGTGTCATCTCCTCCTTCATGTTGGTTTAAAAGTTCATCCCACATGGTTTTAGCACTAGGAGAAAAAACTAGTGTGGGAATTAGGGTTTCTGGAACGGCCCCGAGGATCATGTTTTTGAGAAGGGTGTCTAGATTCACCAATCTCCTCTCCTCTTCAGACCAATGTTCCTCCCTCTTTTCCCTTCCTCTTCTAGATCCAGAAGGATCAAGAAGGGGATTGAGAGGTGATGTTGGTACATAAGGACCTTCATTTAAAATTTTCATCATGTTCCTCTCAATACCAGTGACATGCAAACCATCCTAGCCTTCCACGTACCAAATTCATCACTGTTCCCACTGAATTTAGGAACAGGATTATTTGAGTAGTGCACATGCACGTGTGGAGAAGCAAGAGTAGGAGGAGGAGGTGGATTAGTGTTATTAACAATTGGTGGTTCATTTTGATCATTAATATTTGCATTAGGATCGGGACCAACTTGATGTGACCAATTTATACCCATCGCCCACATCGTTATTGGCCTTTTTTATTATATGTTTTTAGTCGATTTTGCTGGCATTTGGCGCGTTTATGGGTTTTGTTAGTGGTTTCAGGTTCTAAACAGGTGACGTGCCCGTTTGGTGCAATTTCGAGTAATTTTGAGGCATAGTTGATTGGAGAGTTGCCAGAGCCATGTAACAGCAATCTCTTTCTTCTTCTTCATCAGCAGATGATTCATCAGAAGGAACCCACTTCTCTTCAGTTGTTGCAATCATGCACTTATTATTGTTTTCAATTTGTTGTGCCATGAGAGCAATCTGGGCCTTAAGCTTTTTGTATTTCAGTTTATAGCTATCATCAGGCTTATTATTTGAAGAGAATGGACCAGGCTTGGATACAAACTGGTTGGACCTGCACTCTTTCATGAAATGACCCTTTTTGCCACACTTAAAGCATGTCAAATTGGTCTTATCAGTGGAAGAACTGGATGCAAATTGTCCAGATGGCCTATTGCTCTTGCTTTGAAACGGTTAAACGTTTTAGCAATCATTGCAATAAGGTCATCATCTTCAGTTTCATCACAACAGTCTGGAGAGATATGACTGGACTCTCCAGAATCCATGAGTTCAGACACCATCTTCTTCATAGAAAATACATTCTCAGAAGATATCAGTGCTGTACCTTGTGGTTCAGTATGACTAACCACATTAGGACTACTGGAGGCATGGTTAAAAGCATCTTGTTCTGCCACCACTCTCTGAGCTTGATTTCTTCAGTGTACCTGAAAGCTCCATATAGAGTTGAGAGAGTGTGTGTGTGCAGAGTTTTACCTTGTCGTAAGACCAGGATCATGTGAGACCATTTGGTGGGTAGAATGTCACAGAATTTCTCCAGAAGTATATCCTTGTCCTTCTCAACCCCAAGACCTCTCAATTGGTTTATGATACTCATAAATCTGGTGTAAGTACCAGTGAGAGACTCGTTAGGCTGAGCAAAAAATGACTCATACCTCTTGTTTAAGGAGACCTTTCTGTTGACAATGGTGTCATCTCCTCCTTCATGTTGGTTTAAAAGTTCATCCCACATGGTTTTAGCACTAGGAAAAAGAACTAGTGTGAGAATTAGGGTTTCTGGAACGGCCCCGAGGATCATGTTTTTGAGAAGGGTGTCTAGATTCACCAATCTCCTCTCCTCTTCAGACCAATGTTCCTCCCTCTTTTCCCTTCCTCTTCTAGATCCAGAAGGATCAAGAAGGGGATTGAGAGGTGATGTTGGTACATAAGGACCTTCATTTAAAATTTTCATCATGTTCCTCTCAATACCAGTGACATGCAAAACCATCCTAGCCTTCCACGTACCAAATTCATCACTGTTCCGACTGAATTTAGGAACAGGATTATTTGAGTAGTGCACATGCACGTGTGGAGAAGCAAGAGTAGGAGGAGGAGGTGGATTAGTGTTATTAACAATTGGTGGTTCATTTTGATCATTAATATTTGCATTAGGATCGGGACCAAGACTGATGTGACCAATTTATACATCGCCCACATCGTTATTGGCCTTTTTATTATATGTTTTTAGTCGATTTTGCTGGCATTTGGCGCGTTTATGGGTTTTGTTAGTGGTTTCAGGTTCTAAACAGGTGACGTGTCCGTTTGGCGCAATTTCGAGTAATTTTGAGGTCAGGAAGTTGATTGGAGAGTTCGAGAGTGAAAAGAAAGAGACAGAAAATTTGCTAGTCTTCATATGTTGTTGTGAGGCCTTTGGGACCAGTTTATTCATACTGCGACGCAGTGGGGGCATTACTCGCCCACTGCGCCGCAGTCATCCATATAGAAAGGTGCTTCGAACCAGTAAGATATTACTGCGACGCAGTGGTGGTGGACTGGACCACTGCGCCGCAGTCAACCTTTACCTTAGAGCACATTTGGGGCAGTGTATATGCACTGCGACGCAGTGGGGGCATTACTATCCCACTGCGCCGCAGTGAAGGGACGAAGCTGAAGGGTTTTTGGGCAGCTTTTGCACCAATTGAGGAGAAGTATAAATAGAAAAATTACCTATTTCCCAAATCTATCAAGTATTCTTTCTAGGAGCTGCACTACAAGGTAACCCTTCAAGGATCAATTCAAGATTTCATCATCTTCCGGATTCGTTGAAGATTCACGTGCACCCATCTAGATCGTATCTACCTTATTTGTCTTACAATTTCTTTTCCTCAAACGATCGGTACATCATGTTCTTCCTTGATTTTGATTGTAATTTCAATTTAATCATGTTTGGCTAATCTTTCAATCGTCCATCTTGATGAAACTAGACAAATGATGTGATTGCTTAATATTTTAATTCAAGAGTTGATTTCAATTATCGTTGTGTCGTGATCTTGATGATTTAATACCTCTTGTTTAAGGAGACCTTTCTGGTGACAATGGAGTCATCTCCTCCTTCATGTTGGTTTAAAAGTTCATCCCACATGGTTTTAGCACTAGGAAAAAGAACTAGTGTGGGAATTAGGGTTTTTGGAACGGCCCCGAGGATCATGTTTTTGAGAAGGGTGTCTAGATTCACCAATCTCCTCTCCTCTTCAGACCAATGTTCCTCCCTCTTTTCCCTTCCTCTTCTAGATCCAGAAGGATCAAGAAGGGGATTGAGAGGTGATGTTGGTACATAAGGACCTTCATTTAAAATTTTCATCATGTTCCTCTCAATACCAGTGACATGCAAAACCATCCTAGCCTTCCACGTACCCAATTCATCACTGTTCCCACTGAATTTAGGAACAGGATTATTTGAGTAGTGCACATGCACGTGTGGAGAAGCAGGAGTAGAGAGGAGGTGGATTAGTGTTATTAACAATTGGTGGTTCATTTTGATCATTAATATTTGCATTAGGATCGGGACCAAGACTGATGTGACCAATTTATACCCATCGCCCACATCGTTATTGGCTTTTTTTATTATATGTTTTTAGTCGATTTTGCTGGCATTTGGCGCGTTTATGGGTTTTGTTAGTGGTTTCAGGTTCTAAACAGGTGACGTGTCCGTTTGGCGCAATTTCGAGTAATTTTGAGGTCAGGAAGTTGATTGGAGAGTTCGAGAGTGAAAAGAAAGAGACAGAAAATTTGCTAGTCTTCATATGTTGTTGTGAGGCCTTTGGGACCAGTTTATTCATACTGCGACGCAGTGGAGGCATTACTCGCCCACTGCGCCGTAGTCATCCATATAGAAAGGTGCTTCGAACTAGTAAGATATTACTGCGACGCAGTGGTGGTGGACTGGACCACTGCGCCGCAGTCAACCTTTACCTTAGAGCACATTTGGGGCAGTGTATATGCACTGCGACGCAGTGGGGGCATTACTATCCCACTGCGCCGCAGTGAAGGGACGAAGCTGAAGGGTTTTTGGGCAGCTTTTGCACCAATTGAGGAGAAGTATAAATAGAAAAATTACCTATTTCCCAAATCTATCAAGTATTCTTTCTAGGAGCTGCACTACAAGGTAACCCTTCAAGGATCAATTCAAGATTTCATCATCTTCCGGATTCGTTGAAGATTCACGTGCACCCATCTAGATCGTATCTACCTTATTTGTCTTACAATTTCTTTTCCTCAAACGATCGGTACATCATGTTCTTCCTTGATTTTGATTGTAATTTCAATTTAATCATGTTTGGCTAATCTTTCAATCGTCCATCTTGATGAAACTAGACAAATGATGTGATTGCTTAATATTTTAATTCAAGAGTTGATTTCAATTATCGTTGTGTCGTGATCTTGATGATTTAATTCCTTTATATTTATTAATTTGATATTGGTGGCATGTGTGTTCTTCGTTAGTGGTACTAGTCGAATACATATGTGATTTTCTAACGGTTGCTTGTCTATGAGTAATTATCACTAGTTCATGGTATGATAGTGAATGTCATTTTAATAAAAGGAATCATTTTGTCAACGTGTTTAGAAACGGTTGGTGGTACCACATTTTAATTCACATAGGCACAATTGGTAATTTGATAGTCAAGCAAACTAATTGTTGGTAAGGTTATCTAGGCATTGGTGGTACCGGCTTGGGTAATTAAACTAGCAACTTAGGTGTTTGGGTGTTTTGTGAGCGGTTGGTGGTACCACGCGAGCATTTCATTCTTTCACGATTATCGTGTCAACTCTTAACGAATTTGTCTTAATTGAATGCAATCATGTTTGAAGTCTAGCGGAGTCAAGGTGGATGATCTTTACCATTATTGTTTGAGGCTTACCTTTACTTTTATGCAATTTGTCTTTAAAAGTTATTGTCAAAACGTGATTCAAAGCAACACCCTGTTTCCAAACCATTTTACTAAACAATTGATTCAAACAAATCCCCGTGAACGAACCTGGACTTACTTTTTAACTATATTGCATACGATCGGGTCCACTGCCCGATAGTGTGTAGTAGTGAGTTTTTAGGTATTTCTAGTTTTATAATTTTTAAACTCGATTTAGCACATCAAGTTTTTGGCGCCGCTGCCGGGGATTGTGTGCCGTTTTAGTTGTTAATTTAGTGGTTTGATCCTTCCTCACGCGTGAGGAAGTTATTTGCTTTAATAGTTTAGTTTTTCTTTTCTTTTCTTATCACAGGTGCAGTTGACGTGTTTGGTTAGTTGTGTTTTACAGGTCTACTACTTGGTTGATGAACTTGAGGTCTTCTGGTTTACCTCTAAATAGTCCTTTGAGAACACCAACAAGACGTAGATTTAACTTCACAACACCTACACCATTCTCACCTATTGCTAGACCCACTCCCGATTCGGACGAGGACGGGTTCTATTTAGACGAGTTTTTCGATCTCGAAGTTAAATTAGAAGAGGAAATGGGAGACGAAGAAAGGGATCCGAATGATATACGTTATGGTGAGAGAGTCCGCACTATTCCTGCCAACCGTGGTAGTCCTATAAGACCCCCAGCCATTGGTCATGATTTCAATTTGAAAGGTAATCATCTTAAGAGCATTGAGGAGCAACAGTTTGATGGTAAAAGGAAATGGGATCCATACCAGCACTTAGAGAGGTTTGAGAAGTTGGCACGGTTATACCAATATGGGAACAACCAAATGAATGCAGTTAAACTAGAAACTTTTCCTATGTCTATTACCGGGGATGCTTTAGATTGGTTTAATGATCTCCCGGAAAATTCCATAACAACTTGGGACCAACTCAAGCAAGCTTTCATTGGTGAGTTTTATTCACTTAGAACTCAAAGGAAGTTGGAGAATTTGATTAGGTCCTTTGACCAAGATGAAGATGAAGATGTGGTGGATGCATGGATTCAGTTTAAAGAAATGTTGAGGAATTGTCCGGGCCATAACATGACTAAGGAGCAATATGTTGAGCTTTTCTTTGATGGCCTAGATAAGAAGTCCAAACGTGAGTTAGGATATGCTTTTGGGGGTGGATTCAACAAGATCACACCCAATGAAGGT
This sequence comes from Erigeron breviscapus, assembly GCA_034093135.1. Lineage (NCBI taxonomy): Eukaryota > Viridiplantae > Streptophyta > Magnoliopsida > Asterales > Asteraceae > Erigeron > Erigeron breviscapus. The sequence goes on from CM067168.1 coordinate 36,788,185, forward strand.
TTTGATATTTTGGAGTCCATGGCAAAGGACAATGCGAATATGGATGATGATAGATTTTGAAGAATGAGAGAAGGTTAAAGAAAGGTACTAGCCAAGGTAGGGTTGCAAAGGTTGAAACTAGTCATGATTCTGGGATGATTGGAGAGATTAGAGCGCTATCTGAGCGCATGGAAAAGGGATTTGCTATGCAAGAGAATCGGTTTGGAGCAATTGAGCGGGATGTAAAGGTAGTAGCCGATGGATGTGATCATTGTGGTGATATGCATTATTCAGATGAGTGCCCCAATCGGGCACCCGAAGATGTGAGTTACATCCAGAATCAACAACAAGGGAGCTACCCGCGCAATACCGGTTTCCAGAACCGTTCTTCAGGTAATCCTTCTTATAACCCTTCTTTTCCTACTAATAATTCTCGTTTTTCAGGAAATAGGTGGCAAAGGGATAACTTTCAGAGTCAACCACATCAACAACCTCAACAAGGACAAGGATCAGCTTCTTCTTCCTCTAATGCCGATCCAAATGCCGAGTTGAGGGAGATGATGAAACAATTGGTTAGTAATCAGGCTGAAACTAACACTAGCATTCAGATGATTCGGGATGATACTAAGGCGTTGAATGAGAGGTTGGATAGGATAGATGGGAAGGTTGAGATAAATATGAAGAATCAATGTGTCAATTTTAAGGATCTTGAGAGTAGGATGGCTGCACTTTCTAGGCCTCATGGTACTTTGCCTAGTAATACTCAACAAAATCCTAGGCCTCAGTTTAGCATGAGGCCGAATCAGGGACAAAATGCGGGGCAGAAGTACACTCCACCTCAAGCCCGTAATGAGGAAGCCAAGGCCATTACTACTCGTACAGGTAGATCTTATGACCCTCCTACTATGCCTAATGTTTGTGTTTCAGATGTACAGGATTCAGGTAATGATGATGAGATTGATGAGGAGATTGAGATGGAGGAGAATCAGACCGAGAAGACTCCGGTCACTCCACCAAAACCGGTTGTGGAACCCGAGGTTAAAGCTTATAAACCAAAAGTTCCATTTCCACAACGGTTCAGGAAGGCAAAGCTAAAGGAACAGTATAACAAGTTTGTTCAGATGATTTCAAATGTTCATATTAATGTGCCTTTAGTTGATTTGATACAGGGGATGCCTCATTACGCCAAGTTCATTAAGGAACTGGTGAAGGACAAAGCAAAGATGGAGGAGGCCAAAGCTACTTTTCTCAATGCCGAGTGTTCTGCTATCTTGCAGAACCGCATTCCCCATAAGCTTGAAGACCCAGGGAGTTTTCTTATAACTTGCTCTATTAGAACCATTATTTGTAAGGCTTTAGCTGACTTAGGAGCTAGCATTAATTTGATGCCTTATTCGGTTTGGAGTAAGTTGGCTTTAGGAATCCTTCGCCTGACTCGCATGAGTATAAGGCTAGCTGACCATTCATTCCAGTATCCCATGGGTATTGCTGAAAACATTAGAGTCAAGGTGGGCCATATTGTTTTCCTAGTTGACTTTGTTATCCTTGAGATGGAGGAGGATGCACAGGTACCCCTAATACTTGGTAGACCATTCCTTAATACCGCGGATGCTATCATCCGTGTGAAAGATAAGGAAATTTCGTTGGGTGTGGGTACGGATAGGATTGTTTTTAATGTGGAGAGGTCTATTAAGCATTCATATTCTAATGATGAGTCATGTTTCAGGATTGATGTGATTGATGATGCTTTGGACCGAGAGTTCCAGGAGTTGATGGAGACCGATATGGGAGATGAGGAGATTGCAAATCTAGGATCGGGGGAAATTTCTGATGATGATTTATTCGCAGAAGTTATGGCACTTAACTTGGATGAGACACCTCCAGTGGATGAGAGCTTTGAGAGAGTTGTCGCTGATGGAAGCTCAAGGGTACCTAATTCAGTTGAAGTACCACCTACAGATTTGGAGCTTAAGCCATTGCCTGCACATTTGGAGTATGCTTACTTGGCAGGTAAATCATCTTTACCCGTAGTTATCTCGTCCTCACTCTCGGGTGACGAGAAAGGACTTCTTTTGGCTGTGCTTAAAGCCCATAAGCGGGCTTTTGCTTGGAAGACCACCGATATTCCAGGTATTAGTCCTAACTTTTGTCAGCACAAGATTGATTTTTGATGATGTTAAGCCCGTTGTCCAGCGACAAAGGAGGCTAAATCCTAATATGAAAGAAGTGGTTAAGAAAAGAAGTGATTAAGTTGTTAGATGCAGGGATCATTTTCCCTATTGCTGATAGTCCTTGGGTTAGTCCTGTTCACTGTGTGCCCAAAAAGGGGGGCATGACAGTGGTTGAAAATGAAAATAAGGAACTCTTGGCTACTAGAACTGTAACGGGATGGCGGGTTTGTATTGACTACCGAAAGCTTAATGATGCCACCAGAAAGGATCACTTTCCTTTACCCTTTATTGATCAGATGCTAGAGAGACTTGCAGGTAACGAGTATTTTTGTTTCCTTGACGGGTTTTCCGGGTACTTTCAAATACCCATTGATCCAAAGGATCAAGAAAAGACCACTTTCACGTGCCCCTTTGGCACTTTTGCTTATCGGCGAATGCCGTTTGGTCTATGTAATGCCCCGGACACCTTTCAAAGGTGCATGATAGCTATATTCCAGGACATGCTTGAAACCTCCATGGAGGTTTTCAT